>CM076409.1:29003332-29323091 GCA_038363315.1 Mugilogobius chulae | reverse complement strand
TTTGTACAAATAAACTACAAGTACCTCAATTTTTATGCAGAATATTTTGTAGTTTGTGAAATAAATTATTCAGAATTGCAGCTTTTGCGATTTGCCATTTGTATCCAATAAAATTAGGTTTCAATATGAATTCTGCAGCCTTACATTGCAAACACTCATCAATAAATCATTAGTCGTTGTTTTATATAAAATATAGTCAAATCAGCAGATGTTGTTTACCAACATCTAATGACAGATTCATAGTTGTGTTCACGCCGGCAGCATTAAAGCGCCAAAAACAACAGGGTTTTTCTGCCAGTGGAGTGAATCATGTTCTTGTCTTGTTTGTCAGAGTCGTTCACAGCCGACCACAAGCCTCTGATGGGAGAAGCTCCAGAGGTCAGAGGTTACTTCCTGGGCTGCGGTTTCAACAGTGCAGGTAAGTTCAGCACAGTCAGAAGTCAAACCTTCAATGAGAGCAGAAACTGGCAGAAAGAAAGTGAAAGAAACTTGTAGACTTACTGGTAAATCTTTCTTGTAACATACCAGTTCTTGCTGTGTGGTTTGATATAAATAAAAACAAAGTATTTTTATTTTAACATATCAATAATGTGACTGGTCGAAAGCACACAGTTTTAATTGTTAGAAGTTATGTTCACGTTGAAGAAAGTGCATAGCATTGCACTGTGGCATAAAATATCTAGATGATGAGTTCACAAATGTTGTCCCTGGTCTCTAGTGACTGGACACAGATGTTTGCTGAAAGGTGTTGTTTGTCACAAATTAATGTGTCACAGAGGCTTTTGTATACAAAGGAGGATTTACATACGTTTTATTTCCACCTACTCCTTTTTTGATTATCGAAAAAGATTTCGATCAATCAAACAACAGATGAAGATGTTTATCAGTGTAAACAAAAAGAAAAGCTCAAATATCTATGGACTCTTCCAGACACTTACAAACCATGTTTCAGTATTTTTTTTTTTATTTTTATCAGAGTCCCCCAAATTCTTCTTTTTATCTCATGTTTGGACCTTTTGGTGCACACTCACCTTGCCTGATGCATCAGCTGTTTCATTTCACTTCATGGAAACCAGCTGATAGTCGGATTTGTTCGCTCCACAGTTGGCACTTTAACCAATCACTTCTCCTGAACAATCCAGGAAGTCAACATTCATGTCACGAATTTCTGTACTGTAAACTTACAAACCAAAAACAAATCATCAACAAAAGTGACAGTGTGTAGCTTTCGGGGGGTAAAACATCAAATGAATAATTCCATTGAAATTGAAAGTTAAAACCCTTGTTGGGGGATTCTTCATCACAGAGGAATACTAGGTCGATGTCACTTTCCGCTCTACTGCGCATGTTACCTGCAGAAAGAGGTACTGTCCATCAGGGAAACTTTTTGATTGAAACAACAAAACAAGACAAGAGCAGCTGTTACGAACGGGTGGTGTATGAGTCGTAAGGTAAATTTAATTCACAAATAATGATTTAGCAGAATAACTTTAGTTTTTGCATAGTGATAAACTCTTGTAGTGACATGAGCGCTGGCTAGTGTTGCTGCCACAGCTAGTGGCTAGTCAGCTGCGGCTCTTTCTGCTAAGCGTGTTGAGAAACAATAAATCCCCTCTTATAGCAATTGTTCCATGAAAATGTACAGGAGGAAGCTTCTTCTAGAACACAAAAGAGTTGATTTTAGGAAGATTCAAGACTGCTCAGAGGGATGATGCATATTTTTTATATTTTATGCCCCAACAGTAACAAAGTCCCAAAGTGTAAAAACAATACTTTTTTTTTTCTTCAAGTTTATTTTATGACTAAAATGTTACTCTTTGTACCTTGAATCTATATATGATACAAGGTCAATAGAGGAGAACATGTACAGTCATCTCTGCTTGCTGATTGGCCGGCTGTACTTCCTGTTTTCAGGAACCATCTGCAGTTCTTTATAGGCTCATCAAGTCTGTGTAGTCTTTGTTTTTCCCACCACATGATACAACTGTGAGACAAATAATAGTTGTAAATGTCTGTGGCCTGTTCTTTTTTGACTCATATAAAAATCACAAAAGAACTTAAAGTGTGCAGCCGGCTTAAGGTGTAGAACTAACCCATACTGTCAGTCCAAGTGTGTTATCTTCACCACACAGCCTATCTCCCTCAGCACATAAATAATGACTGCTCTTCATTTGCTGAACACAAACGTACAGACAGCCCTAAACCGCCACCGCAGACATTATACAGTGAAAAGACGATTATCTCTGAGGTCCAGCGGGCAGAGCGGTCGCAGAAATGCCAAAGTAAATGGATGTTAATGGATAGTTGTGGATTTGGAGTGGGGAGCCCGTCTATAGGCTTGAAGGTCAGGTTTAAGAGTTGTGCGCGAGGGTCTCGGTGGGCACACACACACAGCTGCGGCGCTAATGACTGACTGCGCGCGCTAGCTTTTCTCTGTTCTCTTCAGCACTGATCCTCCCAATTTATTTCTCCTGTTATTTGTCAGTTATTGTAAGACTGTCAAAGCTAGCCCCAAAAGCTATTTTCCAACACAGCTGAGTCTTCAATTTGACCCTGCTCTTTGCTTTCACTGATAACTTCTATTACAGTATTAGTGCTCAGCTGGGTATTAACCCTTTAAGTACCAAATATCAATTCTGCACATTCTGGGATAATCAGACTCTATTTGTCCTTAATTAAATTGCCTTCAGCGTTTGAAAATAACTTGTCAATATGCCCAAGCTAGTATCATTTACACCCTAACTGAAAACATCAACTTACTGCTGTCCTTAAAAAAAATGATGTTATGTTTTTCTTCTATGCAGAGCTTGTTCTCACTTAGAATTCGGGTCAGACATCAGAAGCTAAAGTACACAGCCTCAGCTTCACAAAGGCCTCGATTTATCAATTCAATTAATTTTTGTATAGCTCAAAATCAATATAACTGCCATCTCTGAGGACTTCCCGAGATGGTTAATTTAGCAAACATCAGTAGTAGAAAATAAAACAATAAACATTCAATAAAACAATCTAAAAAATATGATAAAGTGTTTACTTCTATATCAGACAAGTATCGGTAAGAGATGGTTTATTACATCACTAGTTTCGACGGTCACTTCATCAGAGGTGAAGTCGAAACTAGTCAGGTAATAAACCATCTCTTACTGATACTTGTCTTATATAGAAGTAAACGCTTTCATAAATACTTCAAGAAGACACGATGATGAACATCCCTAGCCTAGTGATTGAGCAATAATTTCAAAGCAGATTATTAGTAAACAATCAAATGAATAATTGTCCAGAGCATCCCCTGTCTTTAGCCTTCTTCTCGGCAAGGAAAAACTAAAAAAAAAACCTGGTGGGGAAAAGAGAAACCTTGAGGAGAACCAGAGTGAGGAAGAGCTCCTATCCTATGGATGGGCAGGCTAGATATGTAACGAAGACTAACGTGAATCTAGTTGCAGTTATAGAGTTTAAGGGAGTGCAAAAAAAAAAACGCGTTGAGACTCGGCACGGTTCGAGGCACTAATTATGCTTGTGTGGTAATTAAATAGTTTATATTTTAAAAAAAAAGTAAAAACCATATTTGTGATTAAGGTCTGGATGAAACAGTCTCATTTTGTGTTTTCGTGCTTCATTTTCGCCTCCAAACATAAACAGCATCAGGACGTTCTGTAACCTAGCAACAACAGCTGAGGTGCAGTTATTTATATATTTTAATGATTCTTTAATTACACTTAACATCTGCACCTTTAGTCCACTTCATCATCATCTGTAAGAGACTATTATGTGTAACCTTGCTCTTCTGAGGACAGCAGCTTCAATTACATGTTGGAGCAGTGGGTTTCTTTTCATTTAGTAACAAAAAGTGCTGTGTAGTGTGGGTAATGCCACTGCCAGGTTCTTTAAAGCAGATATATTGTGATTTTTGTGTTTTAGTGATAAACTATGTATGGAGTGAGTGAATGAGAGAATGTATGGTTGTCTGTCTAACCCTGCGGCAAGTTGGCCACTGTCCAGGGTGTTTCCCCGCCTAAGGCCCAAAGTCACTGGGATAGGCTCCAGTCACCGCGACCCCTAACGGGATTAAGCGGTAGAAAATGAATGAATGAATGATAAACTATGTCAAATGTTAACGTAATGTCAACATTATCAGTAATTTTGTTCTTTGTAAAACATAACAATAGAAATAGAAACAGGTTAACTAACTTAGTAATCAAATCAATGCAGGATTAGCTTCAGTTCTAGAGATGGGCCTATTTGATTTTTTTCTGATGTTTGGCCTTCTGCTGTGACTGAGAGCCGATATTTGCATCTTAAAGGGGTTCTCTTATATAAATGGAGTAATCTTGTGTTGTTCTTCAGCTGGAGCTCAACCTCACCTACAACCTGTCCCCTCCCACTTATCCGTATTTACTTGTTATAATTCAAAAGATTAAAAGCATATATGGTTCAAAACTGTCCCATAGCCACTTTCCAACAATAAAAATTAGTTATTTAAATCTGTTGCTTTTTATAGAAACATTTTAAACAGGAAGTCACTAGAGCTGTTTCTCATTTCAAGCTGTATTAGATCAATTTTGTGTTTTACAATGAACAAAAGGTAAATTACCGATATGTATATGTTCTAGTTTCAGTTGGAAAAAACACAATAGGTCCCTTTTTACACTTTATTAAATATATAAAATATACTGTGACATTATTTTATGCAGCACGTTAATGCATATAAACAGCACATATAATGTTATAATGCAGCAGTTATATGCTTTACATGAGCTGTTTATTTGAGAAAGTCAATAAGATGTTATTTACCAAATTTTTCCAAGAACTTTCGTCCTTTTTAAATAATAATCAATAATTGTACACAAATCAAAATACTTTACTGTATACTGCATCGTTCATTCTCTCCACACTAAGCTACTGCCCTGCGACTGAGCTGGTTCAAGCTTTATTAAACCACAACACAGAGCTGCATTAACACTGTCAGTGTAACCAGAGCGACAGCAGCTTTACACACACATCTGCACTCCCACATCACGGCTCTTATCTTCTCTGACATTTATCAGTGCCACCTCTGCCTCTCCGAGTGTCAGGACAACTCCATCAACCCCCACACTCCTCCACCACCACAGTTCTCCTCACACTTCTCCTCCACGGTCCTCCCCCACAGTTGTCTTCTCATAGTTCTCCACCAACAGTTCTCTCTCACAGTTCTCCCCCACAGTCTTCCCTCACTGTCCTGCCTCTCTGAGTGTCAGGACAACTCCATCACCTCCCACAGTTTTCCTCCTTCACAGTTCTCCCCACAGTCCTCCTTTTCCCCCACAGTCCTCCTTTTCCCTTACAGTCCTCTCTCTCTCCCACAGTCCTCTCTTTACCTTACAGTCCTCCTTTTCCCCCACAGTCCTCTCTCTCTCCTTACTGTCCTCTCTCTCTCCCACAGTCTTCTCTTTCCCCCACAGTCCCCTCTCTCCCCCACAGTCCTCCTTTTCTCCCACGGTCCTCTCTCTTCCCCACGGTCCTCTCTCTCCCCCACAGTCCTCTCTCCCCCCCACAGTCCTCCTTTTCCCCCACAGTCCTCTCGCTCCCCCACAGTCCTCTCTCTTCCCCACAGTCCTCTCTCTTCCCCACGGTCCTCTTTCCCCCTCTGTCTGTTCATACAACGTTTAAGCATCCTTTCTGACATGACTCGGAGTGACAGCTTCTGATGTAAAGCAGGATAAGAAGAAACATGAATGTAAGGACCGGGGATGTCAAGAATATATTATTATTCACAATATAATCTTGTGGCCTAATAATAATAACTTTCAGGGTAATGTCAAGTTTTTAGGCTATTCAGAATGTATGTATTATATATCAGATATCAAATATTTAGTCTTCTATTGTGGCTGATTCTGATATTTGGATTTTAAAGTCAAGTTAATGTGGTGTTTAAAGTTGACACTGCAAAAGCTGGTGTACAAGGCACTCGCTGGCTACAAACTTACTTTCAACAAACTTTCATAACAATGCCTCATAAATGACGCATTAATGAGTAAAAAATCATTGTGATCGAGGCTTCAGATTGTAGCAAAAATGGTCATTTCCATTTGTTGTGGTACAGAAGTTTACACAGAAAACATTACAACACATTGCAAAACAGCCAATATAAAGCAACTAAAATCTAGTCAAAAATCTTTACAAACTTGTGTTTTTCTTCAGCCATAGTTAAAGGTGCAGTATGAATGTGAACAAACTGGGATCACAACATAAATTTTATACTTTAAGACATAAGGAAGCTTAAAAGAGTAGTGTAGCTTGTGAGAACGTGAACAGAATAAACAGGGCTTGGATGAGGTGGTTTTCCTCAAGGACTCAGTGAGTTATGGTCAAGTGATGGAATAAAGGTCAAGGCATCATCTCCACTGCACATTCTGGGACAAAATATCAGGAAATGTAATCTACATTTGCCACAGTATAGAAAAGGAGAAGATGGGCCATGTATCGGTATCAGTATCCGTATAGAGCAGGCTGATATATGAAAATATTGGCATTGTTTTGAGAGGAGGTTCTCTAATCCCTTTGTCCTTAAAGCTTTTTGTAAGAGAAAATGGTAATATACACAATTGAAAAACTAAGTGAAGTGTAAGCTGATGTTGTGAGCTGTTCTATACAAATATTGGTATCTGGCCTCCAAAGACATAGAGCCTTCCTTTACCAGACTTGTATAACTTTAATGCACAGATATCAAGTTTAATCTGACTTTATGATTGCAGGCATGATGCTGGGTGGAGGCTGTGGACGGGAGCTGGCTCACTGGATCATTCACGGACGCCCGGAGAAGGACATGTACGGATACGACATCAGGTCAGCTCTCTCAAAAACATCACTAACCCGGGGCTAAGATGGCACTTGGTCCAGCTCTGGGTTCTGTCTTCATCCGGTCCTCATACTGTGGCCGCTGGTCATCTTCTGCTGTTGCTGTCTTCTCCTTTATCCTGGTATGCAAATTAGCAAAAGGGTCCGGTAGTCCAGAGAAAGTTCCTTCAAATGAAAAGAATACAATGCACCTCACCTAACTGCACAGTGCTGTATGAGAGCTACATCCAGCAAATGTATGAGAGAGTAGTTTTAATGAAATGGAAAGCCCACAGGGACTGGACTAAAGTTTTTTTTTTAGGAAAACAAGATTTTATTTGACTTAATTATTTTTCGAGTGGTACATTTTTATCAGGCATAACGTTTGCAGAAACGTACTGCTCTACTGAGGAATATTCCAGGCAAATCCAATAACATCTCTACAAAAAACATTACATTACAACGTGAGCCTGTTAGTGTGTTTGCATTTCAGAAAACCTAATAAACCACAAACTGATAAAGTTTGCAGATGACACCACCCTCATTGTGCTCATCCCTGATAGTGATGAGTCTGCCAGAGGAGGGAGGTGGACCGACTGGTGTCCTGGTGCAGCAGCTACAAATTTTGTTTGCAGCATCTGACTCTTCTCACCCTGGACATGGACTGTTTGAGCCACTCGCCTCAGGCAGAAGGCTGCAGTCCATCCAAACCACAACCTCACGTCACAAAAACAGTTTTTTTTTTCCTCTGCCATTGGATTGATGAACTCTATGCCTTATGAACATGGTCTATAAAACATGTGACTATGTTGGACTCCTGCACTAATCACATTGTCACTTTATCAGGCATGTCATTATCACCTGTCACTTTATTAATCATGTAAATATATGTTTATCTTTATTGCCTATTATTGGCTATTTTACTTAGTATACTTATTTTTTGCATGCCCTTATACTTGTATACAGTACAGACCAAAAGTTTGGACAACCTTCTCATTCAAAGACTTTTTTGTTTATTTTTATGACTATGAACATTGTAGATTCACACTGAAGCATCCAAACTATGAAATAATACGTGTGGAAGTATAGCACATAGTAAAAAAATGTGAAACAACTGAAAATATGTCATATTCTTGGTTCTTCAAAGAAGCCACCTTTTGCTTTGATTATTGCTTTCACACTCTTGGCATTCTCTTAAGAGCTTCAAGAGGTCGTCACCTGAAATGCTCTTCCAACAGTCTTGAAGGAGTTCCTAGAGATGCTTAGCACTTGTTGGTCCTTTTACCTTCACTCCTTCCAGCTCACCCCAAACCATCTGGATTGGTTCAGGTCTGGTGACTGTGGAGGCCAGCTCATCACTTTCCTTCTGGTCATTCATGGTTTGGATGCCTTCAGTGTGAATCTACAATGTTCATATGTTATTCTGCTTCTGCTATTCTCATGAAAACAAAAAAACTCTTTGAATGAGAAAGTGTGTTCAAACTTTTGGTCTGTACTGTATATTCTTATTTTTTTTTTTTTTTTTTTTTTTTTTTTTTTTTTTTTTTGACCATGGTACTTTTTTTTTTTTTTTTTTTTTTTTTTTTTTTTTTTTTTTTTTTTTTTTTTTTTTTTTTTTTTTTTTTTTTTTTTTTTTTTTTTAAAAAATGTTTTTTTTTTTTTTTTTATTCTTTGTTATTATAATCACTGTTATATTTTGCACATTAGCATCGAAGCGAGTTCCTAGTTTGTGAATTTTCTGAAATCTAGCTTTTACAAATCATGTGGCGAAGTTTTTAAAAATTAGCATCTTTTGAATCGTCTTTCTTTCTATTTCCAGGCGTTTCCATCATTCTCTGACCGATAACAACCGGTGGATCGAGAGCGCAGCCACGAGTCCTACGCCAAAAACTACTCTGTGGTGTTTCCCTTTGATGAGCCGCTGGCCAGCCGCAACATGAGGAGAGACCCTTTCCATCAGGTACAACACACATGAGTCCCACAGGTTCAAACGGACTGGGATTTTGTTGGTCTTCTAGCTAGGTCATTTTTTTGGGGTTATTTTATTTATTTTGCAATTACTTGGTTTATTGCTGTTGTAAATAAAAAGTGTATTTGTTTTAGTGAAGTTGCTGATAAAGCTGATATATACTAACCTGGCTGTACCAGGAGAAACCCTTGTAGTAGTGTTAAAGACCGAACCAATCACAGCACAGCATTGTGGTTTGAGTGGAAGGGCATGCTGGAATCAAAACAGACAAGGTGGCACAAAGGGATGTATTTTAATCTATTTTAGCAGAATAACAGACTATTTTGACTTTAGAAAAACTGCACATACGGATGATTTGTGCATTTTTGTCTGACCTTTTGTCTTGACTGGATTGAACAAGAAATGTGAAAACTCTTGGCTACTTCGTGGTTCAGATGCTTTGACCAATCAGATTGAAATATTGTTATGATGTTATGTTTTTTCCCAATGGCTTTCAGAGGCATTATTCCACTTTGATAATGTAGTAGTCAAGACCGCACCGCACTAATCGAGACAAGACCTTTCCGAGACCACTGAGAGTCAAGACTGAGACATTCATAGGTCTAAAGCGAGACTACATCAAGAACATGGTCCATCAAAACCACCTTTGTAATGTCATACAATTATGAGTGTCTACATGTTACTGTTGTGCAGGTCACTGTGCTCCTGCTGCAAGTTTAGCAGAGTGTGGTTATTATGAAATGTGGTCTCAGTGTCCAAGACAAAACCAAGTCGAAGACAGAAGTGCTCGAGCCCAAGATGAGACTAACCCTGGTTGTACACCTGACTGGAGTTCGGTGCAGGTCGAGTCCCACAGAACTTAGAAAGTGTTTTAAACCAATGCACTCATGTACACGGATCTCCGAGGAATGCGGTTGTGAGTGCAGGAGCTTTGCAGATCTGCAGAAAGAATTGGCATGAAGTCTTTTTTTCCCGGAGACGCAGCAGTCGGGTGCAGCTTTCAATTCATTATACAAGCGGTCTCACAGGAATTTACGTGAATCCGCGGCTTTGGATGAAACTGGACTGCAGTTGGTGAAACGCGTACATCATGCAGCGACTGCTCCAGAGAAATGTAATTGGGGGGCGATGGGGGGTCTAGTTTAAAAACAGGGGGGCAAAGACTTTCTCTATAATCGTTAAGGATTTATAGATACAACTCGGCACATTGTTTATCGATCCAGTCTTAACAGTTCTAGTCTGGTTCTTTTACTCACAAAAAACAACAGCCTACAATATGGTATCATGTACCTACATTTTCAACTTTACATAAAAACAAACATATCTACTAGCCAACTTTGTGATATTATTTTTATAATAATATTTTTATGATTATAGTTGTTATTATTATTATTATTATTATTATTATTATTATTATTATTATTATTATTATTATTATTATTATTATTATCCTATTCCTACTAGTAAGCTATTAGGTAGTGTTAGTATTTTTTCAATACTTTTTACAGTGTTAGTTTTACAGTGTACGGCAGGAGCTGCTTCACAGGCAGAATACAAGTTTGACGCTGTTCTGTGTTCAGAGCAGCCACAGTTTGTATGTGTGATTTCTAAATTACGTCCCAAATTAGGCGTTATACCGCGGACACTGCCGGTGTGTCGCCGGTCCTCGCTTACGGCTTTCATGTGTCCCGTTCACGCGTCCTGTCGGCTCTTCTCTGACCTGGCTGCCGTGTCCCGGTGCGAGGCTGTTCTCTCTGCTTGTGTGTGTGGGACGGCGCGCTTACGCTGAACCGGAGCTGAACCGGAGCACAGCACCAGGCAAACACAAGCGGAGATAGAAAGACATGACCGCGCAGCACTCGATCAGGGCCGTGTCGACCTCGCGTGCACGAGACAGATTTTATGAAACGCCTCAGTCAAGAGTCGGACCGATGCTGGAGCGCCAGGCGCTGCACCGGGGCTGTCATTAAACTAGGGATGCACCGATCCGATTCTGGGATCGGATATCGGTGCAAATTTTCTGGATCGGGTATCGGCTCTATGATATCGGTTCAGTCGATAACATTGTTGTGCCTTTAATTGGACATAATGAGACAAATTTACTGGTTGATGTTGATTCAGAACATGTCATAATGTTTGACATTTTGTTCATATTAAGTTGTTAAATTGTGACTTGCACTATACATAACAGTTAAATAACACTACATAATCAAATGTCTTATGCTTTGATAAGAAAATAAGGTATTTCAGTCCTTACTCTGGTATCGGTTGATATCGGGTATCTGCAAACACTTCAGTCAAAGTATCGGAATCGGTATCGGAACAGAAAAAGCTGGATCGGTGCATCCCTACATTAAACCGAGTCTCAGTAGTTGGCAGAGAAGATACGTTTGCTTGGGGGGCAATGGGGGGTCAGAGCTTTGATTGGGGGTCGCGGGACCCCCAAGACCCCCCCTGGCGCCGTCGATGCGCACATGTCCCGAACCGTACCCGCCTCGCAGTCAGTGTACATCCAGCATAAGACCTTAAAAACAGCAATCTTGAGACTGGTTTCAACACCAAGACTGGTTTCAAGTACTACAACACTAGTAGAACACAATTCAAAGAGATACACATACTGTATATATCTGGCATAAGAGCCAGTTTAGATAAATAATGTATTAGTGAGAGTCGTACATTCTATCTGAAAATGTTGCACAGTTTAAGCGGCGATTTTCAAAAGTTTGCTATATTGAATCTATAAAATAAGTCCAAGCAGATTTAATTGCAATTATTTATCATCTTTTTCAACAAGAATAAAAACAAAAACAATCACTTCTTACTAGTTTAAAAGATCATTTAAATGTCCACTAGCCTATGTAACTTTTCTATCCAGAGGTTCTGTTACTCTAAAGATCTAACTACGTTGGAACAACAGGCCTTCCACCAGAGAAGTTATATAGTGCCCCTTCACAATGTAATGGACAATTTAATAATTTTGTTTTCCAAAATAGTTTGATTTAGTCATATTTGAATAGATGGTGTGCCACGGAAACATTTCAACCAACAAGGTGTGCCGTGACTCAAAAAACAGCCGCACTAAAGAAACACATTTACATAATAAAACCTGGATAATTACAGATTTGAACTCTCTCATCTGCAGCGATCAAATGCCCGGGCTCTCTAGATGTTTTCTTATTTACCGTATGTGTGATTTATTCTCTCTTTGTGCTCAGATTTCCGCACTTGTACGCCTCAGACCTGTGTGACTCATGTTTGTACTATTCATGATTATTTTTATTATGACTCATTTCCTGGCCTTGGCTCGTCTCGTCTCTTATCTACGCTTCATTGACACGATTTTCACCACATTTCACAAGCGTCCTTAAAGTCCCTCTCATCTCATCTCGGGAACACTTCTGTCCACAGCTTTTGTTTCAGAGCGAATGTCAGGATGTATAAAGAAGTGTTTATGCTCATGTCTGGGGTTTGAATTAGAGGTGTGGACTTGACTTGGACTTAGTCGCTATATTTTGACGACTTGAGACTTGACTCGATAAAATAGACTAACCTAGAATCCGAATAGGCTAATATGTAGCTCCTGGTTCATAACTCCTTGGTTACAAAGTTTGCTTTATTCAGAAAATTGTATTGTGCGTCTAAAGTCTGATGCAATACTTTTTATTCATTACAAATTCATCATTCACAGATCATATGTAACTAACCTCCTATTTCCAATCAATTCCACAACGAACCGCACAATCAGATTAATTTATTTGTGTGACGCAGATGAAAAAAGATGATTGTCGTCTGTCATTTAAACCAAAATCTAACTTCACTCACATCACATTAAATTTGCTTTTTGTTTCGCTATTGATTCTGCTGAAGTCCGTGATGTTTTTCAGTTCCACATAATATTTTTTCCATGTATTTTTTTGTAGTAAGCAACCATGGTTGGTTTTCACATGGCAGACGATGTGTGTCTTTAATTGGCTAATTAATCTGTCAATCACGGTCACTGACATTCTAAAAGGAGTTCCTTAGGAGTCCTTATGGTGACAATTTGCACCATTCAGACGTGACCTGGGACTGGACTTGGGACTGGACTTGGTCAGTGACTTGAAACGACTTGGCTTTTAAAAAATAAATATTTGTTTAATTTTACATTTACAAACTGAATTATGTCCATTCTCAATTCTTTTTTGTGACCAGAAATTAATTTAAAATCATTTAAAAATCCATGAAGATGTGGAAGTATACTAAGATGTTTTTGGTAGTTTGATTTTAAGACTTGAACATACTTGAAACTAAAAGCAGAGGACTTGCACTCAACACGGACTTGTGCATCTCTGACTTGAGACTTACTTGAGACGTGTAAAACAGTGACTTGGTCCCGCCTCTGGTTTATCTATGTTTACAATAGGCCCTTTAAACTTTGCGTCTAGGCTTGTTCCGATCTGAAAATACCTGCAGAAAGCCCCTTCTCGTCTCATTCATTTCCTATGCAGAATTGGCGGAAACGCCTTAATGTAATTCAATATTTAATTGACACAAAGCAGACACAAGTTACAATCAGATAATCATTTCCGCATGTTCACATACAAGATACATGCTGTATATAAAATGTGCCATTTGTGTCTCAAAACTAATGCAAAACATATATTTAATTTATTTAATGGTTTGAAACAAGACAAACTGAACCAGCTTTTTAGAAAAAAAAATAAAGGAATCAGCTTGGCATTTTATGTATTTTTATCAAACTGCTTTGTATTTAGGTTAATTTATGTTAACATTTTGCATTGCACTAAAAACACTCACTTTTATAAACACACAGGTTTTCCCTGGTGAAGTTTTTACCTCGTATGTGAAGGTCTAAACTTGCTGCCAGTGATGATCTTGTTGAAATCCGCTCTCTGCTTTGAGATTTTAAAATATTGATTGATTTGAGTTCATCTCTGCCAATTCCCTACAAGGATGGAATGAAACGTGAAACTATCCACAGGTTTTAGTCAAATCAGAACCAGCTTAGCCGCAGCACTGTGGAAAGGACCCATTTACTGTCCTAATTGCACTGCTTAATATTCATTTAGGGACGTCTGTAAACTTTAAATTACCCCACGACTTCTGAGTTTTTTTACAAAATCACATCCACAACATCAGATTTCTTATGAAACAGCCGAAGACTTTCTCTTGTAATCCAGTTACGGTCATAAAATCCAAACATACAAACTTTGCACTGTTCTGTCCACTGTTCTGTCCAAACTTTTCCTCAAACAGCCATTTTCTCGAACTGGCAGAGTCATTAATTCAATTCATTTATATAAAGTTTGTGTATTGAAAACACAGACATACGCATTCACACGACTTTAGAATTAGATGAGGACGTCTGAGTTTGGCGAATTACAGGAGGTCAAACTCAAGGGAAACTTTACAGCCTTTTTTACAGACATGGACAATTCGCACGGGAAACTCTGTAAATATTACAATTTACATGAGGTCCCGGGGTATACATTATGCCATGCGAATAGTTGTGTGTGGAATATCCGCCTCCTTTACTTTACTGCTCTTTTTTATGAGCTGGTTTGTCATTTTATCTTTTCTAAGCAGTATACAAATTCCAGTTTTATCATCCAAAGCTCTGTTGGCATAACTCATGTGTTTGTCATCTCCTGCTGCAGACAGTAAACAGCCAAAAGTCCAAATCCAAAACAAGTGTCCAAAGGCTGCTATGTTTTACTGCTTAATGTTGTACTATAAGTATTGTATTTCCTTTAGTAATTGGCCTGCCTGCACAAACACCATATATAACAGCTTATCTTGTGTTTAGATGCATGATTCCTTCCTGAAGCGTCTAGAATAAGACCTTTTCCCATTCAAAACTTGATTATTTAATGAAATAAGCAAAATTAAAAATACAGTATGTTGTTAAAGCTCAATGCTGCAGTTTGCAAATGTCCACATTAAAGCATAATGATTATGACTTGATAATGAATTAAATGTAAAATTCACTTTTCTGAGTTTCTATCAATGTTACAGTGCTCTAAAGTTGTATTTGTAATGATTCCTGCAGGTTTAAGTAATCTTGTTTTGTCCTGCAACTGCTGCTTGAGTGCTCAGAAAATCCCTGTCTTCACCTACCACCTATCTTCAACCTTTTACTTGCGATTACTCAAAAATTCAGATTCAGGGTTCAAAATTGTCATGTAGACACTTCCCAACAACTACAAAAATGTAACACCTGTGGCAATTTAAAGTTATTTTGCAATGAAGAGGCGGGGCTTATCCGCTTTGCCGTTTTTAACCAGAAGTCTATGGACCTGTTTCTATTTCTAAGCTTTAGATCATTTTTTCACGCCGCATTTCCAGTGATGAAAACTTTATTTGTTGCTCTGATAGACTTAACAAAGCAAAGCTAGCGCATTAGCATCAGCTGTTTCCTGTTTGTCGAGGCAAAGAACTGTAAACAATTGTAAATCTTGTGCGTATTGTGTCCGACATAATCCAGCTTCAAAGTATTAAACAAACGGGTTTAAAGTGCAGCTCAGAGTTGCAGAGGCTTTGCAAAAAAGTAAAATACATTTTTAAAAAGTGACAATAAACCGGAAGTAGTTTCTTGTTTCCACCAACCTGACCCAGCGCCACAGACTTCATATTACTACACGTCTTTTTGTAAATCATTCAGAATGAAGCCAGGAATAAAAGGTATAATTTAGGTACATTTTCTTTTGTATTTATTTAAGAAAACATGTGTAATGTGTGAGTGACGTCTTCTGCTCACGTATCAGACCCTCAGAGACTGGACCTGCACTTGAAACACTCGCCATTATTAACATAAGCAACCCAAACCGCTCCAAAGTGAACCCGGGCTGAGGGACCCGGGCTAATGGAATGTGGCTCTAGTGTCGTTTTGGCCCAGTTTAGTGACATCAGATACACTGCTGCTCTTAATTTTTGCCAAAGACAATTTAGTTGGATTTTAAAATCTGATATTTTTTTGCCCAGAACTTCTTCTCATTTATAACTAAAGACAGTCAATCAGAGGCCAAAACTGCAAAACCCCAGCTTCACAAAGACTCCAGCCTTTAGCTAAGGCTCAGAAACACTTTCACTGTGAGTTTTAGGCTGCATTCACAATACAAACCGAACCTGACTCGGCTCAATTGGGAACCAAAATTGCAACATTGTATCTTTCTGTAAACTGGCCCGGTTCGCGTCACAAAACACTTTTTACCAATCGAACCAGCGCAGTAGAGACACATCTGGTCCTCGCCTGTAGAGGCGCTGTGACAGAAACACATTACGTCAGCAGCAAAGAAGACACCCATCTTCTCGGCTAACAGTGGCTACAGCTACATCACACACAAACATGCTGCTGGACTTTATATTTGTGTTTTTATGGATCTATCCCACAACTTCTCTCACATTAACGGGACCAGAGTGAGTGACAGATGAAGTGTCGGAGCAAAGACAGTGTGGACTTTCACTTTAGAAGACGAGAGAGGAGGTCTGGGCATTTCGTTCCAAATGCTGAGAGTAAAACGTAAAAGTTCATCTGTTTGAGTAAATCTGGCTCTGAAAGGTCTGTCATCTGCTCACTTAGCTGCATAACTAAATATTAGATGAATATAGAGCATTTCCCCGCGGTAATGTGAGCTGTAGTGTTACTTTCTGTATTCACTTTCATCTAAGAGTTACGTATAACTTTGTTATTTTTGTAAATAACGCGAAAAAACGGTGACATGCTGTTGTGTGATCATAATTAATTATACTCGAAGCATCCCCCGTCCTTCTCCTGATACTTTCGTGTGTTTTTGCATATTATTTGTCTCATTATCGATCTCACACATGCTGTTTGTTCTGATTCTGAGCCTCACGTGCGTCTCAGCCTGGATCACGTCAGTGTTCACTTCCTGGTTTTGTTTCGCTCTCGCTCCGAACCGAACCAGATTTGGGCATTTTGGACCGGATCAGAATTCGTTTGCGCGTTCACAATTACTCAATCAAACCGAACTTTCCAGACAAACGAATCCTGATCCGAATCAAAAGTGTATTGTGAATGCACCCTAGACTATTTTAGTCAGATGTTTTAAGAAAAATGTCACCTCAAGGTAAAAGGATCATCTAATTCTTGCCTTGCTCCAGCCACAAAGCCTCTTCTCTCAGCACCTGTGTATGACCCAGATTAAATTATCATTTTATTAATTGTTGACTCTTTCACAAAATCATCCGTTGCCATTAGTAAAATCTTTTGTTTCAACATCATTCAGGGCATTGTTAGAAAAATATAATGATTCTGATTAGCAAGTCCTCTCCACAAGTAAACAGCTGATTAATTGGACACTTGGCCTCCTGCATTCTTTCTCCTTATTAAAGCAAACACAACACTGCTACAAACCGCACATTTAGCACGAGCTGCTTTGGCCTTAGATATTTCTCACAGGCTCTAAATCCTAATGGTCCCTGCCACTATATTTTACACATTAATGATCCACTTAGCCTTGGTTTCAGTCCCTCTGCTTCTCCATTTACCTACACTGTTAGATGTCCCTGTACGTATTCTTTTCTAACACATTACTGTCACACAGATCGCGTCAGTGATGGCATCGATATGTTTGGTGGAGCATATCTTCCCCAGAGCTTGTACCTTCAACGACACGTCTCCTGCATAATTAATCAGTTTCCTCTCGGGGTCTGGGAGGATTTGAATAGAGAAAAGCGTCAAAATTGCATCTTAAAGACAACACATTACGAGCATTTCATTCCTATGAGCTTTTAGTCAAATCAAAATGCTGCTTCCTCATTGAAAACATCCCTGGTTTAGTTTTGCTTGTTCAATTATCTCTGACTAACTGGCCTGTCCACATCTTGAAAGCTCTAAATACTCAGTTCCACATTGTGACATCATTATGTTTTACTCTTTAAGTCTTTCCTTCAGGCATGTTTTAAGCTAATTTTAAGCCATTCATAACCTGAAACAGCAGGAATTTGAAAATCCTGGTTTTCATCAGAGTCAGTCGTTTTATAAAAAGACGAGATGAACACCCTTCTGTGAGACAAGCTTCATTTCGGTGTTATCTTTCTCTGTTTTACATTTTGGTGAAAAAAAAACAAAACGTAACTAATAATGTTTTTGGATTATTGTTGGTGTAATCCCTCATTTATCCAGAAGGATCCTCTGCGCCTGCAGGCAGCCATCAGCTTGTACTGTATGGAGCTGATAAACTGAATTTCCCTTGGGATCAATAAAGTCCATCTTTCTAGTATTTGAAAATAACATTCGGATAAGAGTCGAAACGCCTCAATCTTCAAAAACGCTGTCTTGATGACTTTTTAGGATTATATTACGAGGTTTACATGGTAAAACAAACAATGACAAGGGTATTTTGTATCTTTCCACTGCAGACACATTAGCTCTCATCTTTGTGCTACACAAAGTACCGGTGTATTCAGAGCTCTATTCTAATGTACACATTTTCCGGTAGCCTAAAGCATCAGCCGGTTTCATTTCATTTCATGGAAACTGTCTGGCGTTGCATCATTGGGGTTTGTTTGCCTCACAGGAGGCGGGGCTTTTTTTATTTATCCAATCACTGCTTTCTGTTTGTTTTGTTGTCCAGGAAGTAGAGCATAAACGTGTGTCACTGATTGTTGCTGTCTCTTCGTGTTAAACTTACATCACACAGAGACCATCACAGTTTTCTTCTGTGATAAAGTTGTCTAGTGTAGAAATACTTGGAAGGAACCATGGCATTATAACGGTTGAGTCAATGAACACTTTTTTTCAGCGGTAACTTTTACTTCCATCCTTTGGGATACCAGAGTAAGAGTGACAAACAAAATTTTAGCGCTTTCACAAAACTCCCAAAACTACTTACAAACCTCGCGCATTAGGTACAGAGAAAACAGAACTTAATATTAACCACTACGCTACTGTAGCCATCGTCAGGATTCTACATTTGCTTCTTCAAAATCTAAAACATGCTGTAAGCGTAAACTTACACAACAATTTTTCGAGCAAAACATTTGACCTGAGCTTTTTCTGAAAAGAACGCAGGCCTATGTTTGCTATGCTGTCTGTGCTGCTGCTGCTGCTGCTGCTTCTGCTGCTGTTATAACAAGCCGGACTTGTGGCTCCTCTGGGTCTAGTACCTAGTACAACTTGTGTTTGTCCATGCTCATTTGGGTGTAGAGTCAGTACTAACCTATTGACTCATATAATAAAATCCTCAAACACAAAATTACCGTCTGTGGCAGGGAACGATTTAGCAACTGTTCAATGAATCCTCTAGAAAACTAACCTGGCCAGCCAGATGGTTTATCTCGCGATATTTGTGAATTCACAAACACAAGATAAATCTGGCCTTCCTGCTGCCCGATTGGTTTGGGAGTCCGAACCAGCTGTGTTTCTGAGGTTTTAAGACGGCTGTTAGCGCCTCGGTGCTAACCCTACCCTACATTCAAGCTAAACAAAGACGGCGGCTCTTGTGGATGTACGTGTTTCTGCTGCTTTTTATGCGGTTTTAGCAGAAATACGAAGTAATTTCTTTTTGAAAAAAGAGCTGTATGTGTTACGCGTACTTTCACTAAACACCCCACTTTTCTCAAACGCTTTCAGCGAGTTAAGTCCCAGATGGATATAGTGAGAACTCAGATAGGAGTTCAACACAGATCCATCTGGCGTGAGCCAGGTTACTAGAAAACAGAATAAACCTCAGTTGTTTTTTTGTTGTTGAAATAGTTCAGATTAAACTTTTGTTATGATGAAACAGCGACAGTTACATTTGCCAATATTTTCTGTTACACTGAGCAGTGATTGTTTAAAAACAGCTATAACAGTAGCTGTAGCTTAAAAGAAGATGAAGATATGTGCTGTTTAAAAGCTCAATGAGGCACTTCCTGTGTTATGACATCACATTAACACATGAAACAAAGCGTTTTTAGTTTGAGAGAAGAAACCAGCAGGATTTGTGAACTAAACTGTGTGACTGAAGCCAAATACAACTTCAGAAGTGTTTTTAATAAGAAAATACCTTTATAACACAGATAAAACATTAGTATGACAGAAGCTCTTTAAACGTTCTAGACTTGAAGCTTTTAATGAGAAGGAGCAGACATTTTGTTTGTGGATTTACGCAGATTTCAAATGGGTTTTTCGACACCGTCCAAGGTTTCACAGTTATGTTGAAGCTGCCAAAATACAAAACAACCTTCAAAATAAATGAAGATGCCAAAATGATCAAAATGTGAATTGCACAGCTACGACGCAATTTCATATTTTGATTGAAAGTGGCGAGCATGCGTGTCCTTCTGTTACAAACCTTGGAACGGCTCAGTAGAATATACCTGTGTGTATAAAGTTTGTCATTGAATTCTTTCTCTGAGGCGGCTGAAGTGGATCTGCTGACAGTTTTACGTTAGATTTCCAGACATAATAGACTCACTGTATTTAAGAATAATGTAAAAGTGTCAACCTGTCAGAGAATGTAAGAAAGAAAACCTGATGGATTATTGCTACTTTTACAAAAACAGCCCTTCAAGCTACATTGTTCTCTGCAAACTCTGTGGATGAAGTGGATTAAATGAAATAATAAAACACCTTTAGGAGCAGATTGGACAGTTTTTTTCTGGTCAAGTGTTCCAGACATGTCCCACCTCGAAGAAGACCCAGGACATGACGAAGGTTAAGGCTGGGCGATATGGCAAAAAATGCATTTCACAATTTTCTTGCAAATAGATCACAATTTCAATTTTAACACTATTCTAGCCTGTCTTTCCAAATTTTGAGGTGAATAAAATCATCTGCTTTTTCAAAAAGTTAATTACAGCTGTCACTCACTACCAGCGTTGCCAGCTTTTCAGAAAGAAACAAGCGACCAAGCATTAAAAAAAGCCCGAAACAACAAGCAACTCCAGCCATTCAGTAAAAAGTTATAAAAGAACGTTGTGTGTTGTTACAAAACAAATGTCAGTGATTCTAGAATATTTTATTAGTACTAAAAATTCATGTTTCTGACAAATTTATGTATCTTGGTGGGTCAAACCTTAAAAAAGCCTAAAAATCAGTCCGAAATTTATCACGTAAAAGAGAGGAGAACCTTCCAGAAGGACAACCATCTCTGCAGCAATCCACCAATCAGGCCTGTGTGGTAGATTGGCCAGACGAAAGACCTCAGAAATGTTTATCTAGATAGATTTAGTTCATATCCCGAAATACAATATATACTGTATCTCAATATCTTTGAAATTACATTTTTTAACTGAAATATGTTTTCTAAACCTTTAGTCTGCTAATTAGAAAGTAGAAATGTAAATTTTCATTGAATAAATTCATTTTGCTCGTGCCTTTTTCTGAGTAAAACTAAATTCTATGCATAACACAAGTTCATAATTTGACTATTACAACAAAAAGAAAACTGAATTGATCTCCTTCTCACTTTTCTTTGTGACTGTAACTGCGTTTCATCAGTTTTAGGAGCTCTTTTTCACCAGTGATTCAATAACTCGATATGTAATACAGTACATATCGATATATCGCCCAGCCCTTTCATATTATCAGAGAACCAAGAAAATACAGTATGATTGGGGAGCCGCTCTTAGCCTCCAGTTCGTAGTTTGATCATGCCTGATTTAAAGACATTTGATTACATTTCTATTGAATTGGCACAATAACTTGTGATTATTATTTTCCTGATTTCCCAAAAAACATTGAGACACTCATATTTGGAAACATCGCCCTGCCCTATCTTTGTGTTGATGGCAGAAGTCTAATAAATAAGCCATCTCTCCTTCCTTCTCCACCTCAGCCTCATGCACCGTCCGTAAATATAGCTCGTGTGGGAAGTTCTGGCAGGAGACACAGGGCCAGATTGGTGCATAGCAGAGCCTAGCATACCTACAACTGTGGGCGGCTGTCAGTTTAGCAAGAACCAGTGCCAAGACTAAAATACACCACATCATATTTACTGTTAAAGGAAAATAATAAGTGTGCAGAATTTCACTGTTGTGCATTTGAAAAGCACCGAGCCGCCGAGCGCTTTCATTGTGTCAAAGCATCGGGCGTTGTTAATTTCTAGCGTTTAATCTGCTCCGATCGATGCAGTTCTATTAACTTCAAATCAAAATGAAATGACTGTATTGACTAGCAGACCGCAGAGAATGTTCAGGCTCCGCTGCGTCGCTTTTTAACCCCCCGAGAGAGAATCTATTGAGTATCTCCTTGACAATCTTCATTTAGTGGGAGCATGGTGTTTATTAGAGCAAGTCTCAAAGTCTGAAAGAAGGATTGTAGTAAGTAGGCATGCACAATATCAGGTTTTAGTGTTGCGGTTATTGAAAAAAATATATCCTGAGTTGGCATTTATTAATTTTTTTTATAACTAAACAACTGTGAAATTTTTACTTTCATGACGTTTATGAAATAAAAAAAAGTGTGAAAGTAAAAACCATGACAGAAACATTTAGATATTTTTTGCTACGACTTCAGTCTTCATAATAATGACTTATTTTTATGGTGACATTAGGCCTCCATAAAAATAAGGAGTCCTAAAAAATGACTTAATTATAAATAAATAATCCAGCTGTTGTCACAAAGTTGTAGCGCAAGTTTCGCTACAACTTGCGCTACCTTTTGTGTGGACGAGGTGTGACAGGATCAGAGACGAGGGAAGGAGATGTGATGAAGCAGCAGCTCTCACACTTTAGTCATGCTTTCATTGCTTCATCCTTTAGAAAAATATCCTGCATGTTTGTGGTAAATCCTGTGTAGTCCAGATGCACGTACAAGTTAATTTTGGCTCTTTATGCAGCCAATTTGACGTTTGCTCTGCGTCTTTCTACAGCAAGTGCAGCTCAAAAAAAGAAGAAAAGAAACCGCAAGAGTTGCTTTTTGGGTCCAATGCCAAGTGAATAAAAGGTGACTTTACAAGTCGTGTTGGGACAGACAGAGAGATTTCACACAAGTCTGGAAGTGTGTGAGGATAAACATGTGATTAGTGTTAAGTGTTTCTTTAGACGTTTTATGAGACAAAGCTAAAATAATCTTGACAGTTAGCCTGGTCCCGACCAGGTTTATATCTGCGCACTTGTTACTACAGCAACTCAGCACCAACTCTGGCTAACCATGTTAGTGGAACGGAAATGGAGATTTCATAAGCCTAGATTAGTCAAATAAGCCAGACTTTGGCTTTATCTCGCTTCATGGAATATCCCCATGGAGGGATGTGAGGCTCATTCTGCTTTCTGATTGGATAATCTTCTTGAGAACCAAAACAACCATAAACATCAACAAATGAACATCATGTCCATTGCTTTTTACTTTAAGAATATGTCAGATTTACAATGATTTTCAGTAAAAATAGGATTACATTTGAATATGTTTATCTTGTTTCTGTGACACATAAGGTCATGTTTATAAATCTGAAATCAAACTCTCACATACAGTTCCTTTAAGCTACAAAATCCTAACAGACACAACAGTGTAAATCTACAGAATAAACAACCTGTGCAAAATGTTGCAAACTTTTGGGAAGGAAATTATGCCAGTTCAAAAACTGCAGCTGGTGCGATTTGGTCGTTGCATCCATTGAAAGAAATAAATAGCTTTTGAGCGCTGTCCCGTTCCCACGGGGAACAAGGGGCTGTGTTTTCACACGATGTCAAACCAGGATGAGAAAGTGGCTTTGCTGTATTTACTAAACACAGCTATTACTTACGAGATAGCCCAACTTCCTCTCTTCTCTTCCAGGCTGTCTCTGTAGTCCTCATGCACTAAACATGCAATGATGATTTTTTATAGATCCATGTAAACTCATCATCGCTCATAACCCATATCATATTGTTTGTTTTACCAGCCAGTCTTCTCCTTCAAGTGAGAGCATACCAATTATGTCACAGGACAGTAGGCCTAATTGTTGGACGTGCACATACAGGTATCCTAAATAAATTTCTCAACCCTGGTGTCTTTTGATGGGTCAGAAATGTGTTGAATGCAGGTTTGAGCTTCCTTGCCTCAAAAAATGAACAAAAAGGCAAATTCTTGACAGAAATGTCCTGAACGCTTCAAGAACCAAGTTTTCGTTGACTTAACATGTAAACTTGATACCTCGACACTAAACTTATGTCCGGTCTGATTAGGCATGTTTGTCACATCTTGAAGTGGGACTGTTAAATGTTTAGAGTTCACTGAGGTGTTGTTTCTCTCATTTGCAGGTGCTGACGGAGCAGGGCTGTGTGTTCCAGGAGAGACACGGCTGGGAGAGACCGGGTTGGTTCAACAAAAGCGGACCAGCTCCTGTAAGTTACTAAAGATGGTGGAGATGGGTTCATGGCTAGTTAGACACAGTAAATCTGGTTCTGTCTGACTTCTATGATCGCCTGTTGTAAAGTTCTTTATGCAAAATGTTAAAGCTTAAATGTATAATAGTCATACTGATCCAAACAGACATGACGAACGATGTGACAAACAAGAGAAATCGGGCTAAAGTGGGGCAGTAGAAGATCAACTGTTGTGTTACAGACTTAACAAAGACTAATGATCTAATAGACCCTTTTCATGCCACGTCACAGTGACGTCACAGCGCTAGCTGGAGGCAAAAAACAAGAGCCCATTAGCCAACGAATGATCAAGTTCGAGGTTTTATCCTGGTTAAAATATCATTTCGTTGTTAACTGTGATAGGACCTTTGTGTCTAATGTTAGCCTGACCTTACCCAGCCGTGCACGTGCAGTTCGATGTTAAAATTGATCTGCTTTATTTTAAAATCTAGCTAAGTACTGTTGTCAATCATTAAATTTTTATACACAAGACCCTTATTTCCTGCTTTAGCAAAGCCTTTGACAAGAGCTAACAGATTTTCAGAGCTACAAACAACCAATTTTGTTGGACTAAGTTAATCATAAATTAATTACTTGTAAATGTTGTGCCGTCTCTAAAGCACTAATAATGGGAGTGTACACATTAGCATATTTAGCGTTAGATTCAAGACATGAATGAACCGTTAAAAGACAGCATTTTAGCCATTACTGGGTCTAGCAACGTAAAAAAACCTAAAACAAATGTAAAAATCACAATTTCAGTCACATGAAAGAGCAAATCCTGATTCTATGCTTTTGAGATTAAAAATCCCTCCAAAAACGAGCTAGTTTACACTGGTTTAAATGGAGGCAACGTCGTCTTCTGCCTCCGGCTAAGCTCCGCCCACCAGAAATCGACGCAATGTTTACTAACATGCAAGGGGTCTATATTGTTTGTTTGTGTTTTTACAGGTTAAAGACTATGATTACTACGGTGCGTATGAAACACCAAAGAATGTGAGCTACAAATACAACGACCTACTGGGAAAAGAATACACCTTTGACTTCCCTCCACATCATGACGTGGTAAGTCAGAGAAAAAAAAGCAATTTAACCGACTGTCGGCAAAACCGTATTTGGACATGATTTTTTTTACCTAGAGAACTAGAAATTACACATTTTATTATCGATTGATTGATTTTTTTTTATTGCGTTGTTTCTTCTTGTTGTTTTTCCAGTTATGCTTTTTAATTACTCCTGAAAACACTACAAAATAACAGTAGCGTATTGATTGATAACTTTCAGATTCATGAACGTGATGATGTCATGAGGTCAGAAGGGGCAGCTGACACTTTTCTGTATTAATTACCATGCACTTTGACATGGAAAAGCTAAAAAAGTAATGTTAATGATTTCTATTAGAAAATGGACCATTAAGCCTCTTATATCCGCAGAATGAATGTATTTTTACAATTTCCATTTTGCTTGACCCCCATTAAATACCATCGGCCTGTAGTATTGATAGTTATGATGTCATCTGAAACCAGGTGGTGGGTAAGAGACAGTTCATCCTATTATTGACATTGTACTTTGCCATGAAATATCTAAAAGCTAATTTCACAGATCTTGTAAAAAGCTGTATTTAAGCTCTAATCACTTTGAGCTGTGTTAAATGTTAAATGTCGCTTGTGGAAGTTGTGAACAGTCTGTCCATTCATACAATTCTTCTATTATAGGTTTGTTTTTACGTCCGGCAGCATAATCATTGTTGTGATAAGAATGACATTCACACAATCGTACTAATGAAAGAACTGGATTTTCTCTCTTTTAATCTAAGCTTCAATACTTCTTCTGTTGCTGTGACAGTTATGATTGGGCTCAGAAAAACAAAGATCTGTGGATAGTCTCCAAGAACATTACTGGTTTTGTTTAAATGTGGATGAAAAATGCAAATACAAGTTATTGAAACACACACACACACCCTGTTCTCACCTACCACCTATTCCCGCCCACTTGTTTGTAGTTAGTTCAGATTAATAGTAAAGCATGTATGGTTCAAAATAGCCACACATCCTCTTTACAACAATAAAAATTACACATTTTAAATCTGCTGATTGTTCCATTTAAATCTTACAGTGAACAGGTGGGGCTGATCAGTTCAGCATTTTGCACTAGAAGATTTTCTATTTCTAAGCTGTTTTACAGCAGTTTGTATTTACAAAAACAAATGCACGTTTAAAGTTAATTCCTAAATACACAGGAAAAAACCTAAAGGTCACCTCTAACTCACGTTGTCAATTCTATCGAAACAAAGAATAAAGATAAAAGAATAAAGAACACTGACTTTTAATTGAAATGACAACATTGGTAACTAGGCTGCAACTAAATATTATTTAGGTAATTCATTAATCTGTTGGGTATTTGTTTCGATGAATCAATTGCGTTGCTTTGATCGCAAAAGCCTGTGAATATTAGAGTTTTGCAAAATTATATGATAAAAATTTTTCTCGAGAACATAATTTACAAATGATTTATTTGTTTTTTTTTACACCACTACTTGTGCCAACTTGTGTAGTTATTACGGCTAGCCCTGAGTTATTCTCTGAAAGATTATCTGAACACTAAATTAGTTGAACTTCGATTAACTTGTTGCAGCTGAATATTTAACGTTCAGGGGAATTTGAAGCTATTTTTGCAGACATGGATGATTTGCAAGAGACTAGAAACAGAAGATGACTTTCATAATCATAACATTTCATCTGAAGTCCTCAGGCTAATGATGTTTGAACACAGCTTGAGTTGTAAATCCTTGTAATGTTGCTTTGGCCTTGATAAAACTGCGTCATTAAAACTACTGATGTTCTCATTTTCAGATCAAAAACGAGTGCCTCACGTGTAGAAACGGCGTGGCTGTGTTCAACATGTCCTATTTCGGGAAGTTCTATCTCACCGGGCCAGACGCCAAAAAAGCAGCTGACTGGTTGTTCACTGCCGATGTCAACAAAAAGCCAGGTGGGTCCGGTTCGCAGCTGAAAACTTGGTTCGGTAAAAGACGAACAGGTGGCATGAAGACGTACTATTTCCTCCTGTACAATGCTGCTGATTCAGAGCGGTTTTACTGACAGCGCGGCCGGCTCCAGGCTGTGATTGGCAGTCTCACCTGTTTTGGCAGAGCGTGAGGCAGTAGGAGTGTGAACAGAATCAGACTGCTGCGCTGAAGGGACCGGCTCTACCTTAACCTCACTGACGGCTACTCTTTCACTATTTCAGACTGAAACAAAAGACATTTTTTTAAAAGTTCACAGACAGGTTTAAAGTTGAGCTAGCTGATTTTCACTTTGCAAAACAAGAAGTAAAAACTGTCCAACTACTTTCTAACTCTTGGCACATAGTTAATATCCACATGCATTTGTTTTTGGCTGCAATTACGACTTAAATTAAAGCTAAACACTAAAATATTTTTGGCTGTTAAGCTGTGCATATGGTGTTTAAATGGCATTGCCTATCGTTTTGACAAATTTTTTGCCATTTTGTGTCCAAACTCAGTAAACTACCAAGTTGTAGGTCGTATAGTAACAAACCATCTGTGTCTTACTACAAAGGCCAATGTCATTTTTAGAGTCTAGCATTAATTTGTTTACTCCAAACTGTGTTAACCACAAACACCTGTTGTCTGAACAATCACACTGCTTAGGCGGTTAGAGGAACTGTGTAACTTTCTGGAGGTGAAAGGTCAACTACACAATTCAGTTGAACTAGAAGGTTAAATCTATACTTTGAGACATCCTGAATGGGGATAATTAAGTTTCTTGCCATGGTATAAGAAAATATAACATTAATATAACATTTTCAAAGGAAACAGAAGGAGGTTCTCCACGTGGCCAAGTAACAGTTAATTTTGTCGCCACACAGAGCATAAACATGTATTTTCATTATTTATTTAGCATGACAGAGCAATCTGAAATATAAAAAAACATGCTCCTATTCATGTCTAGATAAAAGGGGCTCACTGGATCTTACAAACAGGTGCAGTAACATAACAGGTGCTCATTGAAAATGCGGACAAAAATAGTCACCAAATAAAGAGAAGTCTGAGGCAAGTTGGTGAAGTGATGTGTGTTTTTTTTTTATTATGATATATTGACCATATTTTTTTACCAGATTTACCAGACGTGCCTCTAGGTCCCTCTAACTCTAATCCCCTCTAATTTTTTACTTATTCAAGTCTATTTTTGGTCAAAAAGTTGCATAGTGAACCTTTAAGAACATGTTTTTGCAAACAGCAAACTGAATGCCCAACCAATAATCTATAAAAACTAAATGTCTATAAAAGGTCTATCTTTTGGTGTAAAAACAAAGATTACTAATTTACTACTAAAATAGTTAGGATTCCCAACTTTAAGAACAATTAATAAACTGAAGCGTCGTAAGTCTTGAACTTGATCCCAAAGTCTGCTTCAGTGATAAATGTATTGTTCATGTTGTTTATCTGCTTTGATACTGCTGTTTACAATTTGTTAGCATGTATTTACTGATTGTCTTTGGAATACTGAAAGCATTTCTCTAATTTGTTGCATTTAGAAAGATAACAACTCCATGACGGTGTAGTCCCTCATTCATCCAGGAGTGATCCATAGTAGAAGTCTTCAAAGTAGTCATCTGGACAGTGTTTGAAAATGACTTTCGGATGAGAGTCGAAACGTCTTGATCTTCGGAAACACTGTCCAGATGACTACTTTGAAGACTTCTACTATATAACAACTCCATGTTGAATTAACTGAAGCATAATTAGTTTACAGTACTTTGATAAGATCTAAATGGTTAAAAGTTGCTTTATATAGATTTTCTGATGTAGGTAATTTCTCATTAGGCAAAGACAGAGAGCCACTAAACTAAGTACATAGGTCTATACTGGTCTATATACTGTATATTAAAGTAAACTGTTACTGTTTAACTGTTACAAACTGTTACTGCGACTTTTAATCAGCTACAAAACTTGTGATAGCGCAAACAGTTCTCCACTGTGGATAGATTTTTGAAAACTTACACCACACTCTGCCATTTATGCAAATGTAAGCATGTGTACTCAGTATTTCAGCCCATTCTGCAGCGTTTTGGCACTGCCAGACAAGAGAAAAGACAAATGTAGGCTAATAGACCCTTTGCATGTTAGTAAGCAGTGCGTCGAATTCGGACGGAATTTTGCCGAAGCTTAGCGAGAGGCAGAGGACGACAATATGTCCATTTAAATCAGTGTCACCAGGACGTAGGCTGAAAAGGGTCTATAGTCAGACAGTTTTAAACAAATTCATTCGGAAAAGATAACACAATAAGGCATCTCCACATTGTTCCGGACTGCTCTGGACCATTTTGACCCATGCGTACTGTATAGGGCACCAGTTAGCATTAAGCTGCATTCATTATTACTTTCTCACTCTGCTCAATAACACTGACCATAAATCAAAATTCTCTAGTTTGTTTCACATTTAATTTTAGTTTAAATTTTAAAAGACTGGACCTAAAGTTTTGACGCCGGGAGCAGTAATGGCCTGTGTCTCTTCAGGGTCCACTGTGTACACCTGCATGCTGAATAAAAGAGGAGGATCTGAGGCTGACCTGACTGTGAGCCGACTCCAGCCCGGCGCTGCTAATCTGCCTCTGGCGCCTGAGTCCGACGGTGAGAGACACTCAAAGGGTTGTCTACATTATACAAGATTCTTTACCTATCTACTACGCTCCTTTTCTTAGCACAACAAAAGCATTCTACAACTTGTTTTACATATTGGCTTCTAGTTGTTATTGATAGTATTTCTCACACAGTCTAGTTGTAAATCCTCTCTCCAGGTGACGCGTACTATCTTGCCATCGGAGGCGGTGTGGCAGAACACAACTGGAATCACATCAGGACAGTTCTCCAAGACCAAGGGTTTCGCTGCCAGCTCACAGACCACTCTGAAGACATGGGCATGATCAGCATCCAGGGGCCCAAGAGGTAAAGAAACCAGTGAGAGAAAAGAGAAATCTTACCATTCAAATGTTAGCTGGTGCACAGTTCAGCACAATGCATTAAACGTTAAGAGCAAAACAAAGTAAAGGTGATAAAACTAGAATCCGTCCAGTGGCAGTGACTGAAGAAAACCTGCAAAAGTTACCAAAATCATCTTAAGTAGGACTAAAACCAAACTTGTAGCTGCTCAATGACAACACGAGTATGGGTGCATTTAATACCCTTCATAAATGGCATGAAATGTCCTGAAAACTACAAGACACTAACAAATTAGCTCCCTCGTGGCTGCCTGTCACTTCAGAGGTCTTTTTGACAAACAAAACAGTTAACTTGTGCACCTTTTAGCTTTGTACAACATAATCAACTTAGCATAACATGAAAAACAAAAAATACAATATTATACATGTATCAACCAATTACCTTGTGCAGCTAGTTAGCTAACACTTTAAGCTGCCTTCTGTGTAGCTCTTGCTCTGAAGTCTTTGAGCATGTGAGGGCGCGTGAGTGCGTGAGGCCCAATAGCCTCTCAAGGTCTTGTGAATTGTCTCTTTGTGCACAGAAGTCAGTTGGCTTATTTATTTTCAAAAATGCTAACTTCCTGTCGGCATGTTTATTTCCTGTTTTGTTCATTTCTATGGGCTTCACTATCTCAGTTTAAAATTTAAAAAAATATTTTAAGATCAGGCAGTGAACAGTGAGTTGTTGGTGTTTTTTTCTGAAAACATGTTAAATACTTTAGAAATGAGGAGAATCTTTTACCAAAAGACCAAAGTGTGTTTATAAAAAGATGTGTTTGTCTGTCAATGCTAACGCTAAAGTCTGACAACTTGGAATAAACAGCTTCCATGCACAAGGTCAATTCTCATGTTATTAACAGCACTAAAGCAAAAGAAATAAGCCACTGTAATACAACTTATTTTTGTATTTTATCCAAAATAAAACATGTTTTTACTAATTTTAATAATAAAAAAAAATATGTCTTTGTTTAAACCAAAATTAACTTATTTTATATTTAAATCCCTTTTAATAACACTTACAAAACTAATATGATATAAATTATGACACAATGCATCGCGATAATTGATTGTTACACTTGGGGCCAGATTTATTAAGCATTTGCTCATGTGCAAAGCAGGTTAGGGGCACCAAAAAATGGCAGAGATTATATTTTTATCCCTCACACACTAAAGATGCAGAATATGAGGTGGTTTACATCGGTTTTGTTTAGTATATTGTATGTGCATCTTTCAACATTAAAGTTTGTGCAAAATGCTCATACATAACACATGATTTGTTTCATTTTTGCACCTGCAATTTAGCACCTGACTTGATAAATCAGGCCCTTAGTGTATCTTGAAATGTAGCTGAAAGGTGCATTGTGAAAAATAATGATAAAATGACCCTGCAGATACATCCTAATAGAGACACAGACAGACACTCCCTGTTGATGGATGTCAAAATAACCACAAATTTTGGTTGAAGCCATGTGGCGACATTTAAATCTGACCCTACCCATGTTCTAAACTTACCCATTTTAGTAACTTGAAGCCTAAGCTTACCAATGCAAACATGCAAACTTCATATAGAAAGTCCTAAGGTCTCATGAGAATCCATCCCAAAACCTTCTTACTATGAGGCCAAGGCGACTAACCGCTGTGCCACCCTGTCCACCTCCCTTCACACGATGTTTATGTACACTGGACTATTTCTCTGTCATCTGCATAACCTCTAAAAATATTCATAAAAATATGGAAACGTTTCTTAAGCTTTTCACATGCCTCTGTATTCGACAAGCACATTTTTAGGCGACCAATAAGGCTAATTGCTTTTAATTCACATTGTCCAAGCCATCACCTCAAAACGCTGTTAAAAAATTCTTCTCTGCTACTATTACAGCAGTGCAAATCAGTCAATGCTTGTCACCACCTTCTTACACTCTTTCTTTTGTTCTCTCCTCAAAGCCCTGCTCAGACCACCTTTCCCTCACACCTCATCTCTGTCTCTCTCTGTCTCTTCGCCCCCTTTTCACCTCCTGTCCTTCCCCACTGCCTTTGTTCTCACACTCGGCAGCAGCAGCAGCAGTGCCAGGGTTCGGTCTGTCTCCTCTCTGTGTGGGCCGGGGTCGATATCTGCTCCTTCCGGGCTTTTCTCAACTTGTGTCTCTCCGCACTATCGAGTTCCTCCTGCTCGCCTCCCTCCCTTCCTCTCCACAATCCCCAGCTCATGTTCTGATGCCTTCTAAGGATTTATCAGATATCGTTTTCTTTCTTAAGGCTGCCTACGTCAAAGCTAAAATCAATGTGTGACTACTTGGTGGAACATATATATAGATTCAATTATACAGTGGTACCTGCAAAGAGCTGTACTGTATATAGAGCAGGCTGCCTATAGGTTGCATTCAGGTGCTAATGGGTTGTGTTTGAGCTGGTTTAAGATGTAGCTGTTAAGGTCAGACTAGGTTGCGTTCACAGGCTATTAGTATCATTTTGCTTTGCCTTGAAGTATCTAAAAGGTAACTTCACACATGTTTAATCCTAAAATATAACAAAACATTCAACTCAAAATATTTAATTTAAGTAAAACATGTCAGTATAACAAAACAGCAAGAGGCCAGTCCATGTTTATCCTGGCACAAACAAGAGGCTGGTCCATGTTTAGTTCTGACTCTGGCTCTAGCAGCAGGCTAGTTCCTGCTTATCCTGGCTAGGGCTGGGCACCGAAAACAATGTGACTGAAAAAGTTCTGGAAATAATGGAACCTAAAACATGAAACACTTTGGGTGCCATTTGTTGGTTCTCTGACTTTAAATCTTGGCATCAGTAAACAGAGAATAAACACCAACCATGCCACAATAATGACACAAACTGTGCTCTACAAACAGCAAAAACACCTCGTAGCCTTTGTGCCAAATGTGCACTCGGCAATTCACTTTTTGCTTCTCCCAAACAAACTGCTGGAGCTTATGTCTGCGCCCTGCAGCTGCAAATCTCAAACAAACCAGTGTGTCTGCTTACATTTAGCAGAAGTAAAGAAATAACAAGTCCATATTAAATTTAAAACACATCTAGTCACAGTCTGAAGTTTACACATAAGAATGTCACCAAACAGATAATATGAACCAAACTTTGTTGTAACATCCTCCTGCAGATGAAAGCATAATCACAGATGTGTCTGAAGCAACAAAACAAGTCTGAGTGAAAATATATGTAATCCAGGTTTCTTCATTTTGCTTCTTTCTCCATATAAAGAGAGGGGTAAAAGTTGTAGTGTCAAAAACAGATGTTTTGTCGCTCCTTTGTTACAACGCCCACTGTGGCGAGAACGTGAAAGTTTTGAGTCATAACTGGACAGACACTGTGTGCGTTTTAATAAATGTAACATTGTTAAAGGCTGAAAACATTGTTTCAAGCTTATAATTAACATTTAAATCAAAAGCAAGAACCAAAAAAAAAAAAAACCCAAAAAACTGTTAAGGAACTGGTCTTGAAAAGAAGTACCGTTAAAGTAATGGTATTGAAAAAAATATGTATCCAGTTCTAATCCTGGCACTAACAAGAGGCCGGCCCAACTTTAGTCCTGATTCTAGCACCAGCAGGAAGCCGATCCACGTTTTGTTTTGAGTCTAAACCCGGTCCATGTTTAGTCCTGACTCTGGTACCAGCAGAAGGCCAGTCCCTGAGGTTCTCAGACCCTGGGAAGGTTCATAAGGCAGTAACATGTTCACAGATGTGAGATCTGAAAGCTCAAGTTAGTTTGATTCTTGTATGCAGCCAATGCTTGAGTGCTCAGAAAATCCCTGTTTTCACCTACCACCTATCTCTGTCCACTTGCACGTTCCTCCCCACTTATTACTTGCGATTACTGAAAGAAAAAAAAAAGAAAGAAAGAAAATCAAATGCCAAGTAAAATGTATTGAGTTCACAAGCTTCTATTAAATAACGGTTTATCAGGTCTGCCAGTATCAATCCTAGTCTTTTTAAGTCATTTTTAGATCAATTTGTGATTTACAAAGACCAGAATGCAAATTACTAACAAGTGTTATAAGAAATACACGTAAAAAACAAAACAGGCAACAGAGAATATGATGAAACTGTGATGTTAGTGTGCAAGAGCCAGTTTTCCTTAAAGAACATTCAATTTTCAAACCAGTAATAATACATTTCGGCTGCCCTTTTATTGATAAAATATACATAACACATATTTTTTTATTCAGCCAGTGCAACAATATCAATTCAATTATTTAATTTTTATTTGTGCTTATGTTTATTCACTCTTGGAACCTGACTGAACTGAACTCCACGTTTGCCATGTTGTGTGTCATCTCTGAGGATTAAATCAGGTTTTATTTGTATGTTTTCATAAAGTAATTTAATCTCCTCCGAGCTCAAGCGCAGCACAAATTACCATGTTTATGAAAATACTCGTGTCTGTTTTTTCCCCCCTCGTCGCAGATACGTCTTATTCAAATCCTCCCGAGACACTGGATCTGTTGTCACACACAAAGCTTTTGCCACTCCGTTTTAATTACAAACCTTATTTATAAAACATGAAACCGTGCGACGTATTCTGAGTGTGTCTCTCTCTCTTGAGCATGCGAGCGTACGGAGATGAGAACCTCCGCTAAGTGCCATGTTAGAAAAACAAATTGGCGGTTGCAAGCCCCTCACCGTGCACGCAGACACGCGCGCGAAGACAGCGTACACGGTGCACTGCTGCTCACTGATTATTGGCCTTGCTTTCAGCCGTTTGAGTGGAGCAAACAGAGCAGCAGAGGGGCGGAAATTGGAAGGCAGAGTCTGGAGAGCAACATCGACTTGTGGAGCTGCTACAACATGTGAACATTTATTTTGGTCTTGTTTTAGGTTTTAGTCTTGTTTGTTCATATTGTAGCATATTCTTTTTTGAGTGATCAGTCAAATTCCACGACATTACAGAAATCTTGATTGAGTTATAACAATATTTGTATTAGTTATGGGTCTGGCAACAGTCACTGCACCACAAGTCATTTTTGAACAGTCTACAGTGAAACAGGTGCTGAAAATGATTGCAGTTTCACTTGTTTTTACCTCAGTCGATAAAACATATTAATGATTTGAACTGACTGTGCAGGGTGTTGAGTCTAAGGCTGCATTGACAATACTTATGATTCAGATCAAGATTAGTTTGCCTGGATAGTTTTAGTTCAATTGGGTAATTGTGAATGCACAAACAAACTCTGATCCGGTCCAAAATGTTAAAATCTGGTTTGGTTGGAGAGGTTGGTCTCGACACAGTTGAATAAAGCCCTGGAGCGGTTCGTTTGTTTTGTGAATGCAAACAGACCGAGAGCGAAACAAAACCAGGAAGTGAACAGTGACGTGATCCACGCTGAGACACACATGAGGCTCAAAATCAAAACAAACAATGTGTGAGATCGATAATGAGACAAATAATACGAAAAAACACATGAAAGTAAAAAAACGCTGAAGGCGTTCGAGAAAAGGCGGGGCGTTTCATGAAATACTTAGAGCTGATTGGGTGTGGGGCCTACCTTGCAAATACTGCTCTTCTTTCAAAAAGAAATTATTCCGTATTTCTGCTAAAACCGCATCAAAAGCAGCAGAAACACGTACATCCATGAGAGCCGCCATCTTTGTTTAGCTTGAATGTGACTCGGCAACGGCGCCGGGGCGCTACCAGCCGTCTTAACATCTCCGAAACACCGCTGGTTCGGACTCTCAAACCAATCAGGCGGCTATAAGGCCAGATGGTTTATCTCGTGTTTGTGAATTCACAAATATCACAAGATAAACCATCTGGCTCGCCAGGTTAATAAACCTTAAGTAGAAGCAAACAAGAGAAAGTAACTCTACAGCTATAGAGAAAATTCATTCAATATTTAGTGATAGAGCAAATAAAACTTTTTGTTACGTTTTACTCTTGGCATTTGGAACAAAATGCTCAGCGCTGTTTTCTGAAGTGAAAGTGAAAGTCCATGTTGTCGTCACTCACACTGGGCCCATTAATGTGAGAGAAGTTGTGGGATAGATAGAAAAAAAAAAAAGTCCAGCAGTGTGTTTGTTTCTGATGCAGCAGTAGCCGCTGTTAGCCGTGAAGCCGGGTGTCTTCTTTGCTGCTGGCGTAATGTGTTTTGTCACAGCGACTCTACAGGCGAGGAGCAGATGTATCTCTACTGCACTGAATCAATTGGAAAAAGTGTATTGTGAACAGAATCAGGTCAATTTAGAGAAAGATACAATGTTGCAACTTTAGTTCCCAATCAAGCCGAGTCCGATTCGGTTTGTATTGTACAGCCTAAGTTACTGTACATCATTCATGTAAATGTTCAGGTGTATTTGTCTTCTTGTTTCACCTTATGTCATGTCTTGTGTGTCTTCTTATTTTTGCTTCTGAACCCACCTTGATATGGTTGATATGGTTATCACTCAATCAACTGTGCCAATTTGTCAAAACTCGAACTCATCAGATCTCAGAAGTTAAGCAAATTCAAGATCAATAATTCAGTGTCATCGTTACAGTAACAACAAAATTACATGGATCATTCGTCAATCAACTTGTCACTGATACTAAAGTACGGTTGTAATTGTGAAGCAATGTTAGTCCGCTGATTGAAAGTGAAAACTGTTATGTCCTCAGGCTTGTCATTTTAAACAGAGAGACCTGACGTCATCTACTGTGTGTGATTTATTAAATAATTTAAATCATGTCACACACTATTATAATTTGTTTTAAAAGAAAAATCTACAACTGTTAATAATTGCTGATGTGACATTGGCTTGCTTAATTAAGTATAATCCAACAATGTTAGCAATTTGAGAGGTTAACACAGCAACACATCTCATTGTTAGCTCTATAAAATTTTGTTGAAAAGCAAAGTCTGCTCTTTTATTACTGGAGTTGTTAAAATACTAAACCACATCAATTCAATCAAGGTCGAAACCCAGACTTCTCAACTCGGAAACAAGAAAGACCACATAAATGCAGCGAAACAAAATAATGGTAAAGTAGCAGAAAATGTTAAAGGAAAAAGTCACAATCATCCAACTCCACCTTCACTTTACTGTTGGTGCAGCGTATTTAATGCAGATGCTGTAAGAAAGCCACTGCTCATTTCAATGTTGTGTTTCTCTCTTTACAGAAATATTTTTAGTCATCTGACACCGGACACAAATAAAATACAGCACAATCTTTTGATACTGACATCTTATTGTATTGTACCTACTACTATTGATTGAACACCTACACAGCTCTACTCTCAGCATAACTTGTACCTTTCTTCAAATACACCCATCTCTGCCCGAGAGCCTGGGGATGTGAGCAAATATCCCATGAAAGACATCAGGCATTGTAATCCCTGCCCACTCTCACACAGACAGGAGAGAATAGTGCTAAACATAGGCCTATTTTGTTGACTCATCATTATGTAATGATGTTGGTTTAACCAGAGAAGGCTGCTTTGTAGATTTATGATTAATATGTTAATAATAAAACGACACAATCTATTGCACTGCAGGCATCTGTTGTATTTATTATAAATGCCTCATTCTGTTTGCAGTCGAGCTGTTCTGCAAGAAGTACTGGACACAGACCTGAGCAATGAAGCCTTCCCGTTCTCCTCTCATAAAGTCGTCAGTGCAGCTGGACATCAGGTGAGGACAAAGCAATAATTGAGCTACTGCAACTCTTGAGCTTAAAGGTGGGTGATAATCACAAAATGCACTGATTTGCATAAAGAAAATAACAGACAACAAACCCAAGTGCACAATTTTGTGTATTTGGATTATATCATTAAATATGATCAGTTCTTTTTGAAGCATATTTCATGAGTATCTTATATATGGCGACATGGAATAAGGTTGCGGGTTCGACTCCCCCACTGACCGGGCCTTTCTGTGCAGAGTTTGCATGTTCCTTCCTGTGTCTGGATTATTTCCTCCGTGCACTCCAGTTTTCCCACCAACCAATAAAAAGCAAGTTAGAGGACACTTGAGCAGCGTTTTGGTCACGTTTAGTTTAGTTTAGTCAACTTGACTAAACAAAACTAAAGCGTTCGGTCAACAATTTAGTTGAGGGAAGTTTCCCTCAACTAAAGTCCCTCAGCTTTAGCTCTGGAAACCTCTTTGATAAAAATAACAAAACGGGACCAGAGCTAGAGTTAGCTGTTTTGATCAGGTCTGAACCGATATGTCGGTTCTAGCCGGAGACAGTGTATTTATCTGCATTTTTTCATTTACTGTAAATCGTAAAGACAAATTCATTCACAAATGTTTTTGCAGCTTTTGTTTTCACATAGCGATAAATTCTTATAGGTAGCTGACAACAGCCCTGGCTAGTGTTGCTGCTACAGCTTGTGTCTATCAGCTCCGGCTCTTTCTGCCATCCTGTACGTATCCCCAGGTTTGAGAAACAAATAATCAGTCTATTGCCCAGCCCTAGATTTTTTACCATTAAAAACTACTTTTTAGACATGAAAGATGCTAAATTTCACAAGTGACTTTGCAAAATAGAAGCCCAACATTGCTCTAAAGAAGCAGACATGGCAACTCTGAGGTTAATCAATAAGAGAAGTAGGTTGGAAAAAATCATGTGTATTTGAACAGACACATTAGTTAGAGAAAAAAGAAATCACAATGCAACACTTTCATCAAAAAAGCAGATTGTCACATAGATGAGCTCATAATTAGATTTTTATCGCAACATTGCTTAGCCTCAATTGATTAATTTTATTAGCTTAACTGTTTTCCATGTACTTTCTGTGTTTTTGTACCAGTTTGAGCACACAGCCTCTTCCTCCTCTGACCTTCCCACTGCTCTTGGCCGTACACCAAACCGTTCCCTATGTCCCGGCGCACGCAGAGCCACATATGTCCACACGCTCACTCACTGTTGCATGAATTCTGCAGCACGAGGAGATCGAGGAGCGTATCTGCAGGATGTGTTTTTGCCGTGTTTCTACTTGTGCCTTTGCCGGCCTTGTCTGGGTGACATTTTAATGGCTGCGAGAACAGAGTGCTCTCTCCGTCTCCTCCCCTCGACTCTCCTCTCAGCTCATTAGCCTCCCCGCTCTTCGCCTCCACGCACACGCTTCAGACTTCCACACGCTCGGAACAGTTGTCGTGGCCGTGTGTTCTTGGTCCTGAGTGTTTTATGTATTTGCATGTACTTGTCTCTTTGGGTTTGTGCTCTTTGTTCAAGTGAGTGTTGTGAATAGCCATAAGCCCGTGTGCACTGCCGCTGTTCGCTGGCATAAGCACTGGGCCTAGAGTGAACCAGGCCTGGCAGGATGGCTCCCCTCCCGCTGCTGGAGAGCATGTTTACTTCAGGGTTTTTGTGTGGATTTCTTTTGCAGAAGCTTATAATTACATGGCACACGCAAAGAAGTCGATTCCAAAGCAAAAATATCTTAAAAATACTGTTAAATTATGTCCATGAAACAAATAAAACCCATACTAATCTGCTGCAAATTACACTGCCTTTTACGTGCTAACACTCAGCCTGGCTGCCTTTGCTCAATTTCAACTTTCAACTGTTTCAGCTACTACGTCAGAACTCTGCACAGAAACAGAAACGATTGCTGACACATACTGTATACTTACGCTCTACTTCCTGGGCTACAAAACAACCAAAAAGCAGTGACTAGCTACAGTAAAAACTACCACAAAGCGAACTAACCCTAACGGTGCGATGTCAGACGATTTCCTAAAGTGAAACCGACTGATGCATCAATTAGGGGTGTCAAGTTAATGCATTAATTGCGATTAATTAATTACAGACATATTAATTGAGTAAATTTTTTTATTCGAATTAATCTATTTTGAAATCTTTAACTTCATTGTTTCCATATGCGAGTTGCAAAGTGAACATAAGGGTTGTTCGACTTAGCAATTCAAGTTTAGCAACAAAAGACTTCCTAAAGTCTTCATTTTTTGCAATATATTAATATTTCCCATCTGCAACACTAAAGTAGTGAATTAAATTGGATAAAAACAAAAACACTTAAAGGTGGCAAATAGCAAACATAATTTACGTTTTAAATCTAACAACTTTCTCTATAATCTCTTCAACACAATGTTAATATCAAAATGTATTAAGCTTTGGTTGCAATTTTGACTTAAAACCCTCTTTTTTCTCTTTTAAAGTGAAACTGGAGGAGTCAATCAAAACGCTACATTCTGCTCCTGATTAGAACTAAAATTCTTTATTATTTGATTTATACGGTACTCTGTGGGCTAATTTTTTCACAAAGTGCTGCATTTATCATAAACCTTTTGGTGGAAAACACAAAGTTTACTCATTTACAACTAAAAAAGTTAGCTACCCCAACTTTAAGTTGAGTGTTTTTCTGGTGAGATTAAATATAGATTAATTAGATTAATTAATTACAGATCATAATTAATAATCTCTTCAATTTGTTATTGCTTGACAGCACTATCATCAATACCAAGCCAAAACTAAACAATGGTCTTTCGTGCCATTATTAAAGATTATATCATTTGGTATTTGACTTTTATCTTATTTATTTATTTTATATTTTTAATTAAATTAAATATATTTTTTTATAATCTATTTAATTTGTATTTATTTTATTTATTTATTTCAAGGACAGCGCATATTAATTAAGGTTAAGGTTAAGGTACACTTTATTTTCCCCGTAGGAAATTTGTCCTCTCATTTGACCCATCCTTCAATGCCTCTGGAGCATCTCCTCAGGAGCAGTGATCGCCGCAGTGCAGCGCTCGGGACCCATCTCCAGATGTTGTTGCTAGGCTTGGTCAGGACTACCGTAGCTGGAGGATATACCCTAACATTCATGTTATTGGTTGTGGGAAACCGGAGCGGGAAACCGTGCAGGAATCGAACCCGCGACTTCTTGCTGTGAGGCAAGACACTGTCCGCCAGCACCGTGCCGCAACAACATTCGTAAATATGCCAGAATTGCCAGAGGCTATTCATCTGTATGCTGGAAAGTGAACCTGTCGACCTAAACAAATAAAACCAACACAGAAAGCATACCATGTCAAACATATGTACACTATCATTTAAATAGGTGATAGGTAGCTTCTAAGGTGGGTGTGAGGCCATCGAGGTGCACCGACAGATACAGTTGGCCAAATACTTGTACAGGGGTACAATCCCCTGTCGCTGTTCCTCTGGTTCTACTGTGGCTGCTAGATCTGAGGTTGATAAATTGACTGAGTGGAGGAGAAGATAGACCATGAATGATTCTATAGACTAAGCAGATTGGATATTTGAGTTTTTTTCCAGACTAAGTAAGCAGTGTTTGTGTAGAATGGACAGTGGTGGAAATGGTTCGGTTTTATGTCCAGGATTTTAACAGATCCTTTGTACAGTGATTGCAAAGGTTTTAGTGTGGTGGAGTTAGCCAGGTAAACAGTATGTGATGTGTGACAGAACCATGGAGTGCAAGAACATAGTGGCAGCTTGTATTGACATTTGGTGACGGATGTGTTTGAAACTTGGCTCAAACCAAATGATTTTTATACTGAATACAAAGCTGGGTGTATTAGGTAACAACTGCACACAAACTATTTCATGTAGGTGCACAAAAAATGTATTTATTATATTTTACATGAATTGTGGGTCATTTAAAGTCAAATCGTGCAGCAAAAATAAACAACTGTAGCTTGGAAATGCATTAAACGTGCATATGATGTGCTTGAAAATGTAAAACACTAACAATAATCACATAATTTTTCGTAGTCCTGGTTCTTAATCTAATGCAGTCATGTGGAGGACAAGTTATTAGTGAACCCAGTATTTCTTCAGTTGAAAAAAACAAATGCAAGTAAACAGTGAACATTTTCTGTCCACTGTTTTATTTGATTTACTCTGTTTTTGAAAGTCTAATGCTGCCTTCCCTTTGTCCTGCTCTCCCTCTTTCCTTCCAGACTGAATCTTTATGGCTAGATTGCTTTTTCGTGTTTCTCTTTGTGCACTTTATCTGGCTCTTGCATCTCTTGCATTGTTATTCTCTGCTGCACACAGACTCGAGCCGTAGCTGCACACCAAAGTGGTCAGCATTAGGATTCACGGCCGGTACAGTGAGTCCTTGCAGATAAAGTATTGGAGTGATACAGGATCAAAAGGAGATGGAAGGCCCGGTGGTACATGCGCTTTATCGCTAACCCTGAGCCGTGTCTCTGCAGGTGAGAGCGATGCGTCTGTCGTTTGTGGGCGAGATGGGCTGGGAGCTGCACATTCCCAAAGACTCCTGTATTCCAGTCTACAACGCTGTCATGGCCGCCGGAGCCAAACACGGCATCATCAACTCGGGCTACAGGGCCATTGACTCACTCAGCATAGAGAAAGGTAAGACAGTAACTTAACTAGTATAATCCTTTTGCCTGATCAGCCAGTCTCTACACGCTTTGAAGGACAACTTTACAAAGACGTGAGAGTCTGGGCTCTGTACTATGAACGTCGCTGAACTTATCCTGGATAAGTTTCTCTTACCCGGGTTGACTAACCCAGATATGAGCCGCTCTGGATAAGCTAATTTCCTGATTTCTACGCTGCCCTCTCTCTCTCCTCTCCTCACAAATGCCTAAATTCTCGTCTCTGATTTGCCAGTGCCTTGTCTTTTTAACTTATTCGGGAACTTAACCTGGTCCGGAGCAGGTTATGAGTTTGCCGCATGTTGCTATAGAGATCTGCCCTGACAGAAAGTGATCCACTTTCGTAGGACCGCCAGGCCAGGTTTAACCCAGAATTTACCTCGCTAAACCCCAAATCTAGCTTTGTAGTACAGGAAACCAATCACACAGAAAACTGAGAAGAAAAATGTGACAAGCTAAACCGGATGTTATCATAAATATGTGGAGCAAGGATTTTTTTCAGTCTGAATGCTGTCAGCATGGTTTGTTGCTCACTTTTTAAGGAAATTAAATGTTCCAATGGAGCTCAACAGTGGAAGATCACCCTGGTTTCGTGCGATAGGTTTTTTGAAAAATTCAAATACTAAGAGTTTAAAGACATATCGCGGACTAACCATCTATGTGCTAACTCAGATCCACAGCGCGGTGGTGTTCAGTCTAAAAGCACATCTAGAACTTGAAATTCGGCAAAATGTTTTAATAACTTTGTAGTTTACAAAGCTACAGAAATGTTGGTTTTATGCTCCTGACTCAGCACATAGCTGATTATCCTTGAGGACATTTTCAAACTTTTAATATAATTTTTTTTCCAAACGTCTATTGGGATTCAACATGGGAGCCAGAACTTGTTGAACCAGAAAGAGTGTGATCACTGTTTAAAATCTCTATTGTTCAAAATTGAAGCCGAAGAAATATTCTGTCAGCAACGTGCACCATTTGGAATGTTTTGAAACAATTAGAAAAAAAGTTTGGTTAGAATTGGTGAGGAGTGTGGGAGGTAAATGGTTGTTTAAGATTGGATCCTCCCAAAATTGGACAACAAAGCAATTGTCTCTGTCTTTAGTTCCAGACCCTTCTGTATTTGAACAGAATGTAGGAGGGACTGGCTGCTCACTCAAATAATCCTTTAGATTTCCCAGACTATAAATAATAATTGTTTTATCGCCTGGCTGGGGTGCAACTTCTTCTTAACAAATGCAGAGCACTGGATAAAGGACTTTATCACTGTAAATGCTGTTGTCTCACTTTTTGAAAAAAAGTAAAACAATGAAATCTGTTTGTGCATAAGTAAGTCTGATCGACAGACACAACAAAGTGACAAGGAGCCACATTTACACAGCTCAGGTCAGTCATCATAAAACAAACCCAAAACACAAGAAATGCGCAAGTCATTAATGTAGCAAAATGGTATTGTCATTGGTCAAAGAGTATCTGTCGGCATTTACAGAATAAAGTCTGTAAAAGCAAGAAATAACAGGCCTCAATTATCCCTGTGCGTCTGTAAAAAACTCAAACGTCGAGGGGTAATTTAAAGTTTACAGATGTCACAAGGTACACTATTATGCCATGCGAATAGGACAGTATAGTCCAGTGCAACTTGTTTACGTTTCTTTCTTTTCACTTTGTATTTTTTGGTCAATAGCGACTTCTAGTTCAGAAAATGCAGTATGTATTATAGAGGTTATGCACTGATCATTTTATTTCAAAAAGTTCCTCTCAACATTCTTACTGAGTGTCACAACCTAACTGTCCACTGGTAGTTTTTTCAGCTCATGTCTTTTTATTGTGCGTTCTAGGCATCTGGGATCTTTAAAGATTGAGCTGAGATGCCACTTGAACGGGTAAATCATACTTGTGAACTGGAAGCTGATTGATGAACTCCTCTTACAAGATCAACAATGATCACAAAAAGAGAAATCAAATATTGGCTACTGGTTAGATACAACAAACGTACTTTAATTATCATGTTGCAACTTTTCTTTAAGCTTTATTTTTGATTAGTGTACAGCTAGCATGAGTTATATTGTTTAAATATGAGTTGGAACGCTCAGGGAAATATCCGAACACCCTGTTGCCGGGAACGCAGCATTAGTTTTTGTCTTGCTTGCATCTGTTCTCTATAATGTGGTAATATAATTCCAAAGTGGAGAATAGTATGTGAGGCACAATGATCTCGTTTCCTTTCAGATGAAAATTATGTATTTGGAAAGTTGATTTTGTAAACTTATGTAATGCCCGTGGGAGGGGTTTGGGGCTTAAAGCTGAGCTAACGCCGGCCTACGAGTCAGTAAATGTCTGGTTTCAGAAGAGCTACATCAGCACTCTGGCAGTAAAGATGGAATTCTTTCATATTTATCTGTAAATATGATCATTTTTTGTGAATAACCATGTTTGCATTTTTTGAAGTTGGGTCAATAAACTCTGAAAATTAGATTTTTTTCCCTCTGACTTGGCCATTATGTGCAGGAAGTACCCCCAACACAAACTGAATTTACATGTATTTAGAAATACTTTACAGTCAATTTTGTATCATGTCTTGAACTAAATTATTACTAGTTGCCATGGACCATTCTCTCTACAAATAATAAGTATGCTTTGTTGTCGTGGCAACTAGAGATGCACCGATCCGATACTGGGATCGAATATCGGTGCCGATCCAGGAAATTTTGCTGGATCGAGTATCGGCTCCATGATATCGGTTCAGCCGATATCCTAGTTGTGTTTAATTGGACATAATGAGTCTGATTTATAGGCTGATGTTGAGCCAGAATGTCTCATAATGTTAGACATTTTATTCTTTCTCTCTCTCTCTCTCTTTCTTTATTCTCTTTTCTTTCTCTCTTCTCACTCTCCTCTCTCTTCTCTTTCTTTCTCTCTTTCTTCTCTCTAATTCTCTCTTCTTTCTTAATTTCTTTCTTTCTTTCTCTCTCTCTTTGTCTCTCTCCTCTTGCTCTCCCTCTCTTTCTCTCTCTTCTCTTTCTCTTTCTTCTCTCTATTTCTGTATTCTTTCTTCTTCTTTCTCTCTCTCTCTTTCTCTCCTCGCACTCTCTCTCTTTCTCTCTCTTCTCGTGCTCTCTATCTTTCTTCTTTCTCTCTTTCTCTCTCCTCTCTTTCTTCTCTTTTCTCTCTTTCTCTCTCCTCTCTCTCTCTTTTTCTCTCTCTCTCTCATTCTTCTCTCTCTTTCTTCTCTCTCTCTCTCCTCGTGCTCTCTCTTTCTCTCTTTCTTCTCTCTTTCTCTCTCTTTCTCTCCTCGCACTCTCTCTCTTTCTCTCTCCTCTCTTTCTTCTCTTCTCTCTCTCTTTCTCTCTCTTTTTCTCTCTCTCTCTTTTCTCTCTCATTTTCTCTCTCTTTCCTCTCTCTCTCTCTTTCTCTCTCTTTCTCTCTCTCTTTCTCTCTATCTTTCTTTCTTTCTCTCTCTTCTCCTTAAGTTGTTCAGTTTTGTCTTGCAGTATAAATAACACTATGATCAAAAGTCTTATGTTTTGAAAAGAAAAAAAGGAGCTATTTCAGTAAATAAGTAATTTACCAACTAGCTTAACTAGCTTTCTAAAATGCAAAGACAAATGTACAGTATAAGATTGAATTGAAGGAGAGCAAGTTATAGCTTGTTTCTTATATATTCTGAGGGTGCATTCACCTTAAACCAAAGATGCCTAAACTTCTACCTCAGTGATTCAAAATTATATTATCTCCAAGGGCCTATATCATTGATTTTGCAGCCCGCTGAAGAAATTATTTTTTTTTTCCATCTAAAGTTTACTTAAGATGGTGATTCAATTGTATTTTAATAACTTGTTTTAGCAGAATAAAAACTGATTGGATTTACTTTGACAATCTTTTCAACTAAAAATATAATCAGACAGATATTCTAAACAAATCTCAGCACCTCTTGGATGGCCAGGGTTAAGGGTATGTTTCTAGTCTGCATTAAAAAGTTAACAGCCCTGTGTGAATGCAATATCGGCAGCTTTTTATTGTCTGAACAATTCATTGATTGGGCCCTTTATGGCACAGGTACTACTCGAAAACAAATCTAAAATGAAAGAAATACTACATGTGTAGCAGTTTTCAGTTACGAACATTGCTTATCTCATTCAAATATTCAACGTCACGGGGTAATTTAAATTTTACAGACGTCCTGAGGTCAAACTAATCCTTTCAGGTTTACAGACTCAGCCCACCTCTGTGAACTGGGACATTGTCAGACGTAAGAAGGATGCATTATTTCTCGAACTCTTGTGCCTTTTCTAGGTTACAGACACTGGCACGCCGACCTCCGACCTGACGACACTCCTCTGGAAGCAGGTCTGGCCTTTACGTGCAAACTCAAGAGCTCCATCCCGTTCCAGGGTCGAGACGTTCTGGAGAGACAGAAGAAGGAGGGTCTGAAGAGGAAAATTGTCTGTTTTACCATCGATGAGTATGTCGTTCTTTGTGGCAGAAATAAGGCTTATTTGGTTGTTTTGTACACACACTCTCACGCTGCTTTTGAAACAGAAAAGTGCCATGTTTGGTCTGGAGGCGATCTTCAGAAACGGCGTCCCTGTGGGTCACCTGAGACGGTCTGACTACGGCTTCTTCATCGACAAAACTATTGGTTATGGATACATCCGCAACCCAGACGGAGTGGTAAGAACACACTATTTGTTTTTGATGTAATTTGGTTTGCCTGAGCCTAATGTTGTTATAATACTAAATTTAAAGTCAGTTTAATATTAAGTAATACACCTGATTCTTGACACTAATTATGATATAATTAAAATGCTCTTTTTAAGTCAAATGTCTATGCAATAGACTGACATTTTCAGAACAAAATACAAGTACTTTCTTCATTTATCATTTTGGCTTTAAACCAGTTTTGATAAAACTTTTCAATAATTTTGACAGCGGTAAAATCTGCATCTCCAGGACGTCCTCAAGTGACGCTACTTCAGCTCTAAGTTGGCAAAAATCTTTTATTGAAGTCGCATTCTATTCTCGATTAATTGAATAGATTATCACTCAACTCATCAAATACGTAAGATAATCATCTGTTGCAGCCCTAAGCACACGTAAATAGAGACAAGTAGATATGGATAGGGGGTAGATGAAAACAAGAATTTTCTAAGCATCAGGTCAAAAAGGTCCAATTACTTTCTCTGCAAAACTGCATAACTATAAGTTTAGTAAGAATTGTGTGTAACAAGCCGCGGATTTTAAGTTTGTAATTTTTGTTATTTTAAAGTGGTTTTGTGACTTTTTGAACCAAACATGCTTTACTATGAAACAGATTTTTATCGAATAATCACATTTTAAAAACCGACCAGTGGGCGGGGATTGGTGGTGGGTGAGGACAGGGCTTCTCTGAGCACTCAAGCAACAGCTGCAGGACAACACAAGATTACGCAAACACGCAGGAATCATTCTTAATAAACCTTTGAGTAAACTAATGATGACAGATGGCAGTTATAGCTAGGGAAAAAACAGAAGAACAGACATGGTTTAAAACAAAGTAAAATATTTGCATTTGTTTGTTTACTACACATTGTGGGGTGCACGGTAGCAGAGTGGTTAGAGACCCCGTGTCATCGTGTGTTTTCTCCGAATATTACGGTTCCCTCCCACCTCCAAAAACATGCATGTTTAGGTTAATTGGGCATCACTGTAAATTTCCCTATGAGTGAATGAGAGAGTGAATGGTTGTCTGCCTAACTCTGCGACAAGTTGAGCACTGTCCAGGATGTTCCCCCGCCTAAGGCCCATAGTCACTAGGATAGGCTCCAGTCATCCGCAACCCCTAACGGGAATAAGCGGTAGAAAATAAATGATGACTAGGACGTTGCACATTTAAGCACAAAGACATTTAAAAGGCACACAAAAGGCAGAGATGCTTGTGAGTTTTATCATTTTTACATAATAAGTCCTGGGCAAATAGTTTGCATTTTTGTGCAGTTATTAGCTTGTGAAGACGCTCTGGAGTACCTCTGAAGTGGAAAAAAAGCACATTACATCCAAGAGCATCTATCTGCTTTTGTTGAGAGAAAAGGTCTCCATCGAGGAATGACACACAATGCATCATATTGTAGTTTTTTTGCTATGTATTGTTTGTTATACCACAGACGAGAGTTCAACTGGCATTTTCATTTGACTTTCATTATTGAGTGTTCAGTGACTCACTATCAGGCAAAGTCTTTTTAAAAAATGAAGAAATACAGTCAATAGATTGTACTGCATCACAAAACCAACGTTATTTTGATTATTTTCCTGCAGTTTTGTGCACTCACAATGGCGTAGCCCAAGCAGCACGTTAGCCAAACTCACGCTGACATCAGAACACACACGGCATCTGCACGCTTCATGGAGCACTGTTAAATCCACCAATTGGACAATAAAATAAGGCCACTTGTGAGAGAAAGCAGACGGCTGTAGACACACTATAGCTTAGCAATCTGTAAACCCCAAACAAACGTGTCACTTTCGCTGCCATTGTCTGTTTTATGTTAATCTCACAAAATAGGGGGATTTTATATATATTTATTCACCAGATATGTCATAGGTAGAGGTAATTCTATAGCTGTTCCCTAGCAACCAAAAGCTCAAATCCATGTATATGACACATGAGCTGCAATTTGACAAATGATAAAACCTTGTATATTTTTGTTGATGATTATTTGGACTCTCAAGAAACAGTTGTGTGTAAATTATCTTTGCATTTTGGCACCTTTTAATAATAAAAATACATTGGATTTGTTGCCTGGGATCCAGAGTCCACATTTCTTCTAATTGTGAATAGTGGGTCTGGTCACCACTCCCCCGCCTGCTTTTCAGATCAACTCCACTACGAACCGGACAATCAGATTAGTTTATATGTGTGACGCAGAAGAAACAAAGGAGGATTATTTGTTGATTGTTCGTCTGTCATTTAGACCAGAATCTTCACTCACCTCACGTTAAAATGTCATTGATTCTGCAGAAATCCGTGATGTTTTTCAGCTCCATATGATTTTTTACCATATTTACATGTATTTTTGTTGTTTTTTATACATGAGGCAATGTGTGTCCCTTATTGGGTAACTAATCTGTCAATCATGCTCACTGAAATTTGAAAAAGGGACACAGTGGCCAGACAAAATATTTTTTTTAATATATCATTATGTAGGTAGGTAGGTAGGTAGTTTATTGCCATTTGTAGTTAAAAACCACATTGGAAAAGACAGTGCAAAAGAAGCTCAGCACTCAAAGACATAACAACCAGACAGACAATTAACACAGACACACTGACACTGACGCTGTAAAATCAAACAATAAATGAATCAATAAAAAAGTACAGTTTAAAGTGCTGCAGTCAAAAATTTAAGGTGCCTAATTTAAAATGCATTGTTCACGCTGATAACAGCTTGTGGAAAGAAGCTCCTAGCATGGCGTGCAGACCTGCATCTAACAGAGCGATACCTCCGACCCGAAGGAAGCAGCTCAAACATGTCCTTCCATATACATTCAGTGGTGGTAAGCTACTATTGTAGCCACAGCTGTCCTGGGGCAGACCATAGATGTATTGTTAGAACTGGATTAGACTCTGCTCCTCTCTCCTCATGTGAGTTGCATTAGTGGCTGCTTCGCTGAACGGCAGCAGTTGGACCCAAGAAAAATTTCCCCATAGATCATCAGTGCATTTTTTGTCACTTCAAACTGCTCCTGCTCGGCTCACACGGCTCCTACAGCTTTAACAAAAGTCTCATTTTGAAGATATTTTTCTCTTTCACAAGATAACGTTTTCAGTTTTTTCAATGCCCCAAATGTTTAAACAGTGTTTAGCCGAGCTTAACGCTCTGCACTCTCTCAGCTTCTTCCACTCCGTCCTTGCTCTCTTTCCCCTTTTTCCACCATCACCATTGGCCAAAAAAATTGGCCTCCCCTGACCCTTCCCCCAGGGCTCCCTGCAAAAGAGATTCTGAATCTCAGTGGGACTTCCCTGGTTAAATAAAGGTCAATTAAAACTTCCATGGGGCAGACTGACAGAAGCGAGGCTGCCATTTTCTCACCCCCACCAACCATTCACACTCACACCAGATCCAGACTAGCCAACGTGGGTGAAGTGTCTTGCCTAATGACACAGTGATAGTTTTTTTGTCTATTTGTCCCACTGTGACTCCTGAGGTTCCACTGTGGTCTCCCATCCAAGTACTGCCCAGGCCCAACCTTGCTTAGCCTCTGAAATCTGATGGAATCTGGCTTTGACAAACTGGTATATCCTCCATCATATGTTTTTGATAACCTGTGTGGAGGGATTCTGTTTTAGAACTGTCCTTCTTGCATTTTTCAACTTTTATTTGCAATTTCTTCATAATTTGCCATTGAAAACTATGATAAACATTGACAACTAAGTCAAAATTAGAAAATACAATAATCTGTCGTATGTGCTTAAAGTGCCACTACAGTCACAACAGCTATATTGAAAGCAGGTTACTGTTTTTACCTCTACAAGGTTAACAATGGTATCTTCTCACTATAAGTTTCTCTCTTTTCTCTGTCAATCAAACCGGATTAAAGCAAGTTGAGTACTATTGTTCCTTCCATTTGATTTCATTTCCTCCTCGGCTAAGTGCTAGAATTAGTGGTGCGTAGCAAGTAATTGTGTTTTTTTTTTTCTCCATGTTGACAGTCTATTGTGTGGATGAAAGACAGCAGCCACAAAAAAAGTCAATTTTTCAAAGAGGGTAACAAGAGCTTAAAATCGTATCCAATTTAGAAGTCGTTTTGTGAAAAGAAATCAAAAGAGTGTGCAACAACAGACGTTTTTGGTTTGTGGGAAAGTAAAGTTATTGATCAGCTTGTCTGGCAGAGAAAGAGAGAGAGAGAAAGGGAGGGAGAGAGAGAGAGGAGGGACAGAGAGAGAGAGAGGGGGGGCAGAGAGAGAAAGGAGGGACAGAGAGAGAGAGGAGGGACAGAGAGAGAGAGAGGTAAGGAGAGAGGGAGGGAGGCAGGGACAGAGAGAGGGGGGGACAGAGAGATGGAGAGAGAGACAGAGAAGGAAAGAGGTAAAGAGAGTGGAAAGAAAGAGAGACAGGGAGAGAGACTGAGGAAAGAAAGGGAGACAGGGAGAGAGATGGACAGAGAAACGGGGGTAGAAAAAGAGAGGGAGAGAGACTGAGATTGAGAGAAAGAGGGACAGAGAGATCAGAGAAAGACAGAAGACAAATAGGGGCAGAGAAAGAGAGACAGACAGAAGATAGACAGTTATGGAGAGAGACAGAGAAAAAAGATGAAAGAGGTAAGGAAAGAGAGACCCAGAGAAAGAGCAAAAACAGATAGAAGAGAGAGAGAGAACCAGAAGCGAGAGGAAGCAGAGAGAGACACAGATATAGAGACAGCAAGGGAGAGAGAGAAAAGAGAGAAAGACTGAAAGCGAGAGAGAAACAGACATAGAGAGGGACTGAGGGAGAAAGAGAGATGGAGAAACAGAGACATGAAAAGAGAGAACCAATATGAGTGAGAGTGAGAGAGAGAGAGACACACGAGTCAGAGAGAGATGGAGAGACAAAAAGACATGGAGAAAGAGAGACAGACAGAGAGATAGAAACAAGAGACAGAGACAGAGAATGGAACAGAAAATATATATATAGAGAGAGAAAGACAGAATGAGAATGACGTATAGAGACAGAGATAGAGAGAGTTTGAAAGTAAGCAAGGAGACAAGCAGCATCAGCATGAGCTCCTGATTTTTTCTACTCGTTTGGTCGTTCCAAGATGAGATGAACCGCTATTTTTATGACAAAAAAGAGGAAAACCAGATGAAGACTGAGTGAGTTAAACAAATTGATACTTCCCAGGAAGAAAAAAGAAGAAATTGAATACTATTGAGCTAAAGCTAAGAGAATTTAAAAAATGCACTCACTAGAAGCAGCTTCTCCATGAACCANAAATACAGACACAAGATAAGAAAAACACAAGACAACACAGACATGGACACCTGCTCAGACCTTGCTACTGCTTGTTCAACAGTGTTATGGCAGAAGGGACAAATGAGTTTTTAAAGCGATTGGTCTTATGTTTGGCTGCTCTGAAGCGGCGTCTGAAGGCAACGCTCAAACTCTGAGAACAGAACATGTGCTGGATCAGAGATGATTCTATGAGCTAAACATAACACAGAGCTCTCATGAATGTACTGCAGGGATGGAAACTCACGAGTTCCTATGATCTTCATGGCAGTTTTTACCATATTCCCTAGTTTGTTTTTGTTTTGAACACAGAAACTCCCGTACCACACACATAAACCATACCAAAAAATGCTTTCGAGTACAGAAGTGTAAAAGGTCCACATAATGTTTCTGCTGACACCAAAGAGCCTTAGTCGACGTAGAAAGTGCATCCTCTAGAAAAGTGCTTTTTACTTTACATACATGCAGCTATGTAAAGCAAAAAGCAAACCTTTACTCTGACTCTTGTCCATTTAAGAATAGATTTTAAGATTTAGCCCCAACATTACACCTCAGATCTTATCTAAATTTACACACACGTGCACTTAGAGGTTTGAGGCCCAGCTGCAGCTCAGACCTAAAACCAGGGGGGACAGGGCGTTCTCTGTGGTCAGCTCTGGAATGCCTGGGCCCCCATGTCTGGACAGTTTCCCAGTGGTATGTTTTAAGTCTTGTCTTAAAACATACCACTTTTACTCTCTGACTTTTGACTCTACATGAGTTGTGTGTTGCATATTTCATATTTAAGTCAATTCTAGTTTCATTGTTTTATTTGATATACTGCACTGTGATTGTTTTATTGTTTCCATTTTTTGTGTTTTTGCTTATTCAGCTTTTTAACACCACCTGCTTGTCTCCATGGAGATGTTATTGATTTGCCACAAAGAACAGAAACATCTTCAAAGGTTATCTGGACAGAGTTTTACACACTGAGTTATAATAATGACTAGCAACAGGGTTCAACATAATTAATTGACTAAATGGGACATAATTATATAATTATGGTCTAAATAATGCAGAGAACTGTTTTCTGTCTGTGTTAGCTCATTTTACTCTGAATGGTGAATATAATCAGCCTAAAACTGGGCTGGATTGGATGCACAGTTTAATTATTGTCCTCACTTCACTGCCATTACTATAAAAGATGCTAGTTGCTAATATTAAAACAATGTTTTTTTCAAGATAGTTTTACAATAGTTTGATTAAACAAAGGCATTAATAAATGTAACAAGCATAAAAAAGGTTAATTATCACAGTATTTATGCGAAAAGGGGCATTTAAACGTTCAGCTTCCTATTAGGTTTGTATGAATCTCTTTAGTAGACTCTCCTACACAAGATGGCTGCCAGAACTGGACATTTGTTGCTCTAGCTTACAATGGCTACGCTTTTTCTAGTCTTATAAGTTTTGACTTTGATCAAAAAATTATTCTGAATTGATTGGACTTTTTCAAGGTGGTTTAAAGGTTGTAATGGGATGGATTTTTGAAAATCCAAACAACTATTTGCTGTTTTTTCAAACAGATGCACGTGTTTCCTCCCAGAGCCACGCCCTTCACTACTAACTCGGGCCAATGAGTTAACAACTTAGGAACAGGGAGGGTTTGCTTGACAGGTTCACAGGCCAATAGAATAACGAGGTACCCTCGTTATCTATTGGTCAACGTTTTACTTGCCTCATCATGTCCCACAGTTTATATATTTTTATAATTATTATTTTTTTTGTTTAGCATAAGTTCCAAGGGCCTGTTACAAAATCTATGCAACTGTTTTTGACACCAAGACTGACACAAACAATTTTTTGAAAATCCTCCATACATTCACCTTATAATAATTGCCACATAAGGGAGGCTTAGTAGTAAGGGACATTCCTAGCTCACCCGAACTTCTCGTCAAGAGCACCCCTACAGAATTAAAAGTTGTAATAAAAAGTATTTATAACATTAAAGGGATGCTCAATATGTCATTAGACTATCCACAACTGTGAACGTACGCTGAACTTATATCCTGGATAAGTTTTTCTCTCAGACCGGGTTGACTAACCCAGATATGAGCCGCTCTGGATAAGCTAATTTCCTGATTTCTACGCTGCCCTCTCTCTCTCCTCTCCTCACAAATGCCTTAAATTCTCGTCTCTGATTTGCCAGTTGCCTTGTCTTTTTAACTTATTCGGGAACTTAACCTGGTCCGGAGAGGTTATGAGTTTGCCGCATGTTGCTATAGAGATCTGCCCGACAGAAAGTGATCCACTTTCGTAGGGACCGCCAGGCCAGGTTTTAACCCAGAATTTACCTCGCTAAACCCCAAATCTAGCTTTGTAGTTACAGGAAACCAATCACACAGAAAACTGAGAAGAAAAATGTGACAAGCTAAACCGATGTTATCATAAATATGTGGAGCAAGATTTTTTCAGTCTGAATGCTGTCAGCACGGTTTGTTGCTATCACTTTTTAAGGAAATTAAATGTTCTCAATGGAGCTCAACAGTGGAAGATCACCCTGGTTTCGTGCGATAGGTTTTTTGAAAAATTCAAATACTAAGAGTTTAAAGACATATCGCGGACTAACCATCTATGTGCTAACTCAGATCCACAGCGCGGTGGTATCAGTCTAAAAGTACATCTAGAACTTGAAATTCGGCAAAATGTTTTTAATAACTTTGTAGTTTACAAAGCTACAGAAATGTTGGTTTTATGCTCCTGACTCAGCACATAGCTGATTATCCCCAAGGACAATTTCAAACTTTTAATATAATTTTTTTTTTTTTTTCGAAATGTCTATTGGGGACTCAACATGGAATCTTAAATACTTGTATTGAACCAGGAAGAGTGCGTCCACTGTTAAAACCTCTATTGTTCAAAATCGAAGCAAGAGCCGAAGCTACATCAGCTACGTTCACCATTTTGAATGTTTTAAAAACAATTAGAAAAAAAAGTTTGGTTAGAATTGGTGAGGAGTGTGGGAGGTAAATGGTTGTTTAAGATTGAATCGTCACAAAAATTGGACAACAAAGCGATTGTCTCTGTCTTTAGTTCCAGACCCTTCTGCATTTGAACAGAATGTAGGAGGACTGGCTGCTCAGGCAAATAATCCTAGTAGATCTCCCAGTCTATAAATCATTATTTTTTATCGCCTGGCTGGGGTGCTACTTCTTCTTAACAAATGCAGAGCAGGGACTTTATCACTGTAAATGCTGTTGTCTCACTTTTTGAAAAAAAAGTAAAACAATGACTTTCACAAGAAATCGTTTGTGCATAAGTAAGTCTGATCGACAGACACAGCAAAGTGACAAGGAGCCACATTTACACAGCTCAGGTCAGTCATCATAAAACAAACCCAAAACACAAGAAATGCCGCAAGTCATTAATGTAGCAAAATGGTATTGTCATTGGTCAAAGAGTATCTGTCGGCATTTCAGAATAAAGTCTGTAAAAGCAAGAAATAACAGGCCTCAATTATCCCTGTGCGTCTGTAAAAAATTCAAACATCGTGGGGTCTCAAGGTACATTATTATGCATGCAAATAGGAAATTATACTCCAATTTATTTACGCTTTTCTTTTCTTCACTTTGTATTTTGCAGGTTAATGGCGACCTATAGTCCAGAAAATGCAGTATTTATTTTAGAGACTGATATACTGATCATTTTATCTAAAATTTCCCTCTCAACATTCTTACTGAGTGTCAAAACGTAAATGTCCACAGGTAGTTTTTCAACTCACTTCTTTTCATGGTGCGTTCAAGCATGTGGGAACTTTAAAAACTGGGTTGAAATGACACTTTAATGGGTAAAATATACTTCTAAATCATTTCTTGAAGTTTTGTTTTTGATTAGCGTACAGCTAGCATGAGTTATATTGTTTAAATATGAGTTGGAAGCTCAGTGGAAATATCCGAACACCCTGTTGCCGGAACGCAGCATTAGTTTTTTGTCTTGCTTGCATCTGTTCTCTATAATGTGGTAATATAATTCCAAAGTGGAGAATAGTATGTGAGGCACAATGATCTCGTTTCCTTTCAGATGAAAATGATGATGTATTTGGAAAGTTGATTTTGTAAACTTATGTAATGCCCCTGGGAGGGGCTTGGGGCTTAAAGCTGAGCTAACGCCGGCCTACGAGTCAGTAAATGTCTGGTTTCAGAAGAGCTACATCAGCACTCTGGCAGTAAAGATGGAATTCTTTCATATTTATCTGTAAATGTGATAATTTTTTGTGAATAACCATGTTTGCATTTTTGAAGTTGGGTCAATAAACTCTGAAAATTAGATTTTTTTTCCCTCTGACTTGGCCATTATGTGCAGGAAGTACCCCCAACACAAACTGAATTTACATGTATTTAGAAATACTTTACAGTCAATTTTGTGTTATGTCTTGAACTAAATTATTACTAGTTACCATGGACAATTCTCTCTACAAATAATAGGTATGCTTTGTTGTCGTGGCAACAGCTGATATTGAAGCACGGAGATTATTGTTTTTTGGAAAAGCTTGAACAAAACGCTGGAATTTTTGGATGCAGGGGACTCAATCAACATAAATGGATAAGCTATGACTGTTATAAGACATTTTATCTTTGTGGATAAGATTCTGATTGCTGATCACAAAGAAGTAAATTGCAGGGATTACTCTCCTACAGCATTAAGACTTGATCGATTATGATTCCTGATATTGATTTAAAGAGCCCCACAAAGACTGATTTCGAATTAATTGGCTGATTTTTTTGCACTAAATAAGTAATTTACCAACTAGCTTAAAGGGACTGTACCTGATTTTTGCATCCTAAAAATGTAAACAAACAGAAATAATTAATTTTAACCTTTTTCCTTCAGGCTACATGATTTCCTCACATAGCAAATGCATTCTGAGCTTCAGAATTGTTCATCATGATGATTTTAATGTTTTTTCACAGCTTTTAGCAGCGAGGTGAGTCACTATGCTAACAACAGTTAGCCACAATGCTAAAAACAAAAACAGAAAAAGCTGCACACAAACGGGATATTATTAGACATAGACAGGACTTTGTGGACTAATTTCCACCTAAATAAAATATTTTAACAAGGCATCAGTGCTAGGGAGAAATTGCTTTTAAGTTATCTTGTTGCAAAAAAATCGAGTACAGTCCCTTTAACTAGCTTTCTAAAATGCAAATACAAATGTACAGTATACGATTAGATTGAAGGAGAACAAGTTATAGCTTGTTTCTTATCTATTCTGAGGGTGCATTCACCTTAAACCAAAGGTGCCCAAACTTCTACCTCAGTGATCCAAAATTAAATTATATTATCTCCAAAGGCCTATATCATTGATTTGCAGCTCGCTGAAGAATTTATTTATTTTTTATTGCATCTAAAGTTTACTTGCAATAAGATAGTGATTCAATTGTATTTTATTAACTTGTTTTAGCAGAATAAAAACTGATTGGATTTACTTTGACAATCTTTTCAAGTAAAAATATAATCAGACAGATATTCTAAAGAAATCTCAGCACCTCTTGGATGGCCAGGGTTAAGGGTATGTTTCTAGTCTGCATTAAAAAGTTAACAGCCCTGTGTGAATGCAATATCGGCAGCTTTTTATTGTCTGAACAATTCATTGATTGGGCCCCTTATGGCACAGGTACTACTCGAAAACCAATCTAAAATGAAAGAAATACTGCATGTGTAGCAGTTTCCAGTTACGAACATTGCCTATCTCATTCAAATATTCAACGTCACGGGTAATTTAAATTTTGCAGACGTCCTGAGGTCAAACTAATCCTTTCAGGTTTACAGACTCAACCCACCTCTGTGAACTGGGCCATTGTCAGACGTAAGAAGGATGCATTATTTCTCGAACTCTTGTGCCTTTTCTAGGTTACAGACACTGGCACGCCGACCTCCGACCTGACGACACGCCTCTGGAAGCAGGTCTGGCCTTTACGTGCAAACTCAAGAGCTCCATCCCGTTCCAGGGTCGAGACGTTCTGGAGAGACAGAAGAAGGAGGGTCTGAAGAGGAAAATCGTCTGTTTTACAATCGATGAGTATGTCGTTCTTTGTGGCAGAAATAAGGCTTATTTGGTTGTTTCGTGCACACATTCTCACGCTGCTTTTGAAACAGGAAAGTGCCCATGTTTGGTCTGGAGGCCATCTCAGAAACGGCGTCCCTGTGGGTCACCTGAGACGGTCTGACTACGGCTTCTTTATCGACAAAACGATTGGTTATGGATACATTCGCAACCCAGACGGAGTGTAAGAACACACTATTTATCACTTCTTTTTAACCAATCACCACCTCTTCTTTGTCTCTCATGCCTATTCACTTACTAAAATAGAAATATAAATGGGTCAGTTGAATTCTTGTTTAAAACTGCAGAAATGACTAGCTTGTTTATTTACTACGACATTAATAATAATAATAATAATAATAAAACTTTATTTATATAGCACTTTTCTAAACACCAGTTACAAAGTGCTTCCCAACATAAACAGAATAAAAACACAATTATACACATTAACAAGCACAAAAATCACCCAAAAGCCTGCGAGTACAAAAACGTTTTAAGTAAGGACTTAAAAACACTTAGGTTCTCGGCTTGGCGTATATCTATCGGAAGAGTGTTCCATAAAGTGGGGGCTCGAACAGAAAAGGCTCGATCTCCTCTTGTGGCCATTCGAGATTTAGGTACAGCCAACAGAGCTCCTTCACTGGACCTCAATGCTCGGGTTGGGATATAAGGTTGTAGAAGGTCACTCAAATAGCTTGGTGCCAGTCCATGCAGGCATTTAAAAGTTAAAAGTAAGATTTTAAAATCAATACAAAACCTCACGGGAAGCCAATGAAGGGAGGCCAGAACTGGGTAATGTGTTCATGTCTTCTTGTACCAGTCAGAAGTCTTGCAGCAGCATTTTGGACTAACTGAAGTCTTTGTAGTAATGTTTGATTGAGGCCGGTGTACAGAGCATTACAATATCCAAACGTGAATAAATAAAAGCATACAAGACTTTCTCAAGATCAGCATGAGCTAAAAATGGTTTGATTTTATAAATTAGTTTAAGTTGATAAAAACAGGACTGCACGACACTATTTACTTGATCTTTTAAAATTCAAGTTACAATCAAAAAGAATACCAAGATTTCTTGCAACTGGAGTGACATTATTTGAGAATATCCCAAATTCTACATCTTGATAATTAAAACAAGGTGGCCCAAATGGAATCAGCTCTGTTTTAGACTCATTAAACATGAGGTAGTTGTTTGCTAACCAGCCTTTAACAGAAGTGAAACAATCCAAAAGGTTTGTATTGCTCAAAGTGGAGTTGGAAGAATGAATGGGCAGATATAATTGAGTATCATCTGCATAGAAATGATATGAAATGTTGAATTGTTCAATTAGTTGTCCAAGCGGCAGCATATAAATTGAAAAAGAAGCGGGCCGAGGACAGAACCTTGTGGGACACCATATTTAGACTAGTAGTAGAGGAGGTACAGTTATTAATGGATACAGAGAACGTTCGATTTAAAATATAAGATTTGAGTAGATTAAGAGCTGTGCCATGTAAACCAACCCAGGATTCAAGACGTTTCTATTAAAATAACATGATCTATTGTTATCAAATGCTGCACTTAAGTCTAAAAGGAGCAGGAGGCATGTTTTACCACTATCAGCTAAGAGCAGCAGATCATTTGTGACTTTAACTAGGGCCGTCTCTGTACTATGACAGGCACGAAAACCGGATTGAAAACAATTAAAAACAGAATTATTGTTCATAAATGATAAAAGCTGGGACGCAATTGCTTTTTCTAAAATCTTTGATAAAAGCATAATTTAGATATTGGTCTAAAATTATCTAAAATTAGGGGATCAAGGTTAGGCTTTTTAAGAAGGGGTTGAATAATTGCATGTTTAAAACAATCTGGAAAAAGTCCAGTCGAGAGCAGCAAATTAAAAATATTCAACAATATTGGACCAACGAGATGAAATACCTCCTTGTAAAAGCCTTGGGGGATTACATCTAGTGAACAGGAAGATGAGTTTGTGTTGGTTACTATCTCCTGTAACTGGGAGAGAGAAATCTGGTTAAAATGTTCCAGATAGATAGACGGGCGATTAGCAACTACAGATTGCATCTCAGGACATGCTTGAATTGCAGATTTGATCATTTCAACTTTTTAACAAAATGAGTAAGAAATTGCTCAGCTACCTCCTCATTGGCCTGAATAGGAGAGGATGAAGGCCATGAATAGCATGATGTATTACTTTAAAAAGAATTCGAGGGTTATGTCCAGATTGAGTAATTACATCAGAGAAATAATCATATCTGGCAGATTTAACTGCCGTTTGATAGTTTTGCTGTAACCTCTGAGGGCAGCAAATGAAAGCCTCATTTTTAGACAATTTCCATAACCGCTCAGCTCTCCTACACAGTTGCTTCAATGATTGTGTATAACTATTTAACCAGGGGGCTTTTCTATTTTTGTTTTTTTAATTGTAAGTGGTGTCTATTTGGTCTAAAGTGGAACCACACTCCAACAAAAACGCATCTAGCAAGATGAACAGGGTCATGTTGACTGCAAAGCTGCAAATGTTTGATTTGAATTAAATGCATCACAGAATTTAAGAGCAGAACCTGCATTTAATGGGCGAGTAAGGATGGGAGTATTAACTGCAGGTTCCTTAGCAGAAGACAAAGGCAGGTGAAAAAACACTGCTTTGTGTATCACACACTAGGAACATTGTATGTGCTGATTACAGTTGGTGCAATGCCGGTTGCCAAGATTAAATCTAGTGTATGTCCCTTTTTCATGTGTTGGCTCATTAACAAATTGTGTAATTTTGAACGAATTAATTAGATCCAAAAACTGTGTTGACAATGAATCTGCAGGGCAACACACGTGTATATTAAAATCCCCAAGTATTACTATATTTTCAAATTTAACAGTGACAGATGATAAGAGGTCAGCAAATTCTGTTATGAAATTAGAGGATCTTGGAGGTCTATAAATTAAAATAAAAAGCACAGGAACGCAATCATTCAAAGTAAAACTAAGTATTTCAAATGATTTATAATCTCCTAATGTCAGGGACTTGCATTTAAAATTAGATTTATATAGGACAGCCAGGCCACCACCTCTGCCTACAGCTCTAGGAGCATTTAAAAAAGAAAACTCATCAGGTAGTGCTTCAAATAGTGGGCTATTGTCCCCACCATTTAACCAAGTTTCAGTGGCCATAAATAGGTCAATATTTCTGTCAACAATGAAATCATTAATGATAAATGACTTATTAGCAAGTGATCTGAGGTTAAGGAGGCAAATTGTAGGAATGGCTACAGTTTGATACAAGGTAGTCACAGTGGAAATGGGAATCAAGTTGCCATGAGTTGCATTTCTTTTACTTTTACCCAATGAACGACTCTTTCTATTGTGAATTATAGTTCTTATGGGCATTTCGTATTGTGGCCAGCAGGGTGTGATCACGGGAGTGTGGTGTGTATTCCGAGTAGAAGAAGAAGCAAAGTGTGACGTCATTGTAGGTAGTCATATATCACGTGTTGTTTGTTTTTACAGCACGCCTTATACTTTTCTGTCAACACACGACAGCCTGCCTTATTTGGATGAATTGTGGGGTGCACAGTAGCGGAGTGGTTGTTCGACTCCTGGGTCAGACTATATCAACATCTCACAATCTCTCTGGGTGGAGTTTGCATGTTCTCTCTGTGTCAACATGTTTTTTCTCCTGGTACTCCGGTTCCTCCCCCTTCCAAAAACGTACATGTTTAGGTCAATGGGCATCACTGTAAATTCCCTTGAATGAGAAACTGTCAAACCCTGCGACAGGTTGGCCACTGTCCAGAATGTTCCCCGGCTGAGGCCCATAGTCACTGGGTTAGGCTCCAGTCATCCGCGATCCCTAACAGGAACAAGCGGTTAGAAAATGAATGACTAGGACATTGCACATTTAAGCACAAAGACATTTAAAAGCACACAAAAGGCAGAGATGCTTGTGAGGTTTTATAATTTTTACATAATATGTCCTGGGCAAATAGTTTTTGCATTTTTTGTGCAGTTATTAGCTTGTGAAGACGCTCTGGAGTACCTCTGAAGTGGAAAAAAGCACATTACATCCAAGAGCATCTATCTGCTTTTGTTGAGAGAAAAGGTCTCCATCGAGGAATGACACACAGTGCATCATATTGTAGTTTTTGTGGTTTCTTTTTTTTTTTTGCTATGTATAGTTTGTTATGCCACAGACGAGAGTTCAACAGGCATTTTCATTTGACTTAGTTACAGTATTATTGAGTGTTCAGTGTCTCACTATCAGGCAAAGTCTTTTTAAAAAATGAAGAAATACAGTCAATAGATTGAACTGCATCACAAAACCCGATGTTATTTTGATTATTTTCCTGCAGTTTTGTGCACTCACAATGGCGCAGCCCAAGCAGAACGTTAGCCAAACACACGCTGACATCAGAACACACACGGCATCTGCACGCTTCATGGAGCACTGTTAAATCCACCAATTGGACAATAAAATAAGGCCACTTGTGAGAGAAAGCAGACGGCTGTAGACACACTATAGCTTAGCAATCTGTAAACCCCAAACAAACGCGTCACTCTCGCTGCATTGTCTGTTTTATGTTAATCTCACAAAATAGGGGGATTTTATATATATTTATTCACCAGATATGTCATAGGTAGAGGTAATTCTATAGCTGTTCCCTAGCAACCAAAAGCTCAAATCCATGTATATGACACATGAGCTGCAATTTGACAAATGATAAAACTTGTATATTTTTGTTGATGATTATTTGGACTCTCAAGAAACAGTTGTGTGTAAATTATCTTTGCATTTTGGCACCTTTTAATAATAAAAAATACATTGGATTTGTTGCCTGGGATCCAGAGTCCACATTTCTTCTAATTGTGAATAGTGGGTCTGGTCACCACTCCCCCGCCTGCTTTTCAGATCAACTCCACTACGAACCGGACAATCAGATTAGTTTATATGTGTGACGCAGAAGAAACAAAGGAGGATTATTTGTTGATTGTTCGTCTGTCATTTAGACCAGAATCTTCACTCACCTCACGTTAAAATGTCATTGATTCTTTCAGCTCCATATGATTTTTTACCATATTTTACATGTATTTTTGTTGTTTTTTATACATGAGGCAATGTGTGTCCCTTATTGGGTAACTAATCTGTCAATCATGCTCACTGAAATTTGAAAAAGGGACACAGTGGCCAGACAAAATATTTTTTTTAATATATCATTATGTAGGTAGGTAGGTAGGTAGTTTATTGCCATTTGTAGTTAAAAACACATTGGAAAAGACAGTGCAAAAGAAGCTCAGCACTCAAAGACATAACAACCAGACAGACAATTAACACAGACACACTGACACTGACGCTGTAAAATCAAACAATAAATGAATCAATAAAAAAGTACAGTTTAAAGTGCTGCAGTCAAAAATTTAAGGTGCCTAATTTAAAATGCATTGTTCACGCTGATAACAGCTTGTGGAAAGAAGCTCTAGCATGGCGTGCAGACCTGCATCTAACAGAGCGATACCTCCGACCCGAAGGAAGCAGCTCAAACATGTCCCTTCCATATACATTCAGTGGTGGTAAGCTACTATTGTAGCCACAGCTGTCCTGGGCAGACCATAGATGTATTGTTAGAACTGGATTAGACTCTGCTCCTCTCTCCTCATGTGAGTTGCATTAGTGGCTGCTTCGCTGAACGGCAGCAGTTGGACCCAAGAAAAATTTCCCCATAGATCATCAGTGCATTTTTTGTCACTTCAAACTGCTCCTGCTCGGCTCACACGGCTCCTACAGCTTTAACAAAAGTCTCATTTTGAAGATATTTTCTCTTTCACAAGATAACGTTTTCAGTTTTTTCAATGCCCCAAATGTTTAAACAGTGTTTAGCCGAGCTTAACGCTCTGCACTCTCTCAGCTTCTTCCACTCCGTCCTTGCTCTCTTTCCCCTTTTTCCACCATCACCATTGGCCAAAAAATTGGCCTCCCCTGACCCTTCCCCCAGGGCTCCCCTGCAAAAGAGATTCTGAATCTCAGTGGGACTTCCCTGGTTAAATAAAGGTCAATTAAAACTTCCATGGGGCAGACTGACAGAAGCGAGGCTGCCATTTTCTCACCCCCACCAACCATTCACACTCACACCAGATCCAGACTAGCCAACGTGGTGAAGTGTCTTGCCTAAGGACACAGTGATAGTTTTTTGTCTATTTGTCCCACTGTGACTCCTGAGGTTCCACTGTGGTCTCCCATCCAAGTACTGCCCAGGCCCAACCTTGCTTAGCCTCTGAAATCTGATGGAATCTGGCTTTGACAAACTGGTATATCCTCCATCATATGTTTTTGATAACCTGTGTGGAGGGATTCTGTTTTAGAACTGTCCTTCTTGCATTTTTTATTGTCAATTTCTTCATAATTTGCAATTAAAAAACTATGATAAACATTTACAACTAAGTCAAAATTAGAAAATGCAATAATCTGTCATATGTGCTTACAGTGCCACTACAGTCACGACAGCTATATTGAAAGCTGGTTACTGTTTTTACCTCTACAAGGTTCATAATTGTATCTTCTCACTATAAGTTTCTCCCTTTTTCGCTGTCAATCAAACCGGATTAAAGCAAGTTGAGTACTATTGTTCCTTCCATTTGATTTCATTTCCTCCACGGCTAAGTGCTAGAATTAGTGGTGCGTAGCAAGTCATTGTGTTTTTTTTTTCCTCCATGTTGACAGTCTATTGTGTGGATGAAAGACAGCAGCCACAAAAAAAGTCAATTTTTCAAAGAGGGTAACAAGAGCTTAAAATCGTATCCAATTTAGAAGTCGTTTTGTGAAGCGTTTTTGGTTTGTGGGGAAGTAAAATCATTGATCAGCTTGTCTGGCAAAGAGAGAGAGAGAGAGAGAGAGAGAGAGGGAAAGACAGGGAGAGGGAGAGAGAGACAGAGAAGGAAAGAGGTAAAGAGAGTAAAAGAAACAGGGAGAGAGACTCAGGGAGAGAAAGGGAGAGAGGAAGAGAAATGGACAGAGAAAGGGGGGTAGAAAAAAAGAGGGAGAAAGGAAGAGAGAGGGACAGAGAGGGAGAGGGGGAGAGAGACTGAGAGGGAGAGAAAGGGGAGAAAGAGGAAAGAAAGACAGAAAGAGAAGAGACAGACAGAGACAGTTATGGAGAAAGACAGAAAACAAAAGATGAAAGAGATAAGGAAAGAGAGACCCAGAGAAAGAGCAAAAACAGATAGAAGAGAGAGAGAGAGAGAACCAGAAAGCGAGAGGAAGATAGGCAGAGACAGAGACACAGATATAGAGACCGAAAGGGGGAGAGAGAAAAAGAGAGAAAGTCTGAAAGCGAGAGAGAAACAGACATAGAGAGGGACTGAGGGAGAAAGAGAGATGGAGAAACAGAGAGATGAAAAGAGAGAACCAATATGAGTGAGAGTGAGAGAGAGAGAGACACACGAGTCAGAGAGAGATGGAGAGAGAAAGACAGAGACAAAGAGAGATGGAGAAAAAGAGAGAGAGAGAGAGTCAGAGAAAGGCACAGAGAGAAAGAGATAGAAGCGAAGAGAGACAGAGAACCAGAGAGAAAGAGACATGAGAGATGGAGAGAGAGAGAGACATATAGAACAAGAGAAAGAGTGAGAAAGACAGAGCATAAAAGATACTGTACGTAGAGAGAGATAGACAGAGAGAGAAGAGAGAAAGGTGGGACGGACAGAAAGAAAGACAGAGAGAGGGATAGAGACAAAGAATGAGATGGAGACAGAGGTAGAGTGATAAAGAGACAGAGAGAGAGACACACAGGAACATAGAGAGATGTAGAAAAGAGCGATAGAGAAAAGAGAGAGAGCCGTGTTTGATGCAGAAACAATGTGAGGAAATGAGCTCCTTCTGTTTGTGGATCTGACATTGACTCATGAGCAGAAGAATAGCTGACAGCGTTTTATAACTCTCACTTCTCTCTAATGTTCCCTCGTGTCAAATATGAAGTCTGCTAAAGTGTCTGTTCTGAGGCGCCGGGAAACATTATTAAAAGAACCGCTGGTAAAATAGTTCCGTTGTTTTTATTCTTTCAGTAATGACCAATTTCTGTCAGAGAAACTCTTGTGTCTGCTGGCCTGTCTTGTGTTGTTCCATATTCCACAAACTACTGTGTTTGCACGTATTCTTCAGTTTGACTGGGACAAAAAATACTTATATCAAAAGGCAGGACTATTCAAAACAACTTGTCTTCCAAACATTAGAAATAAGGTTCAGTGTTGGAATGGCAATGTTGCAGAGTAATGTTGCTAAAACTTTATGAATTTTTCTACAAAATCAGGGCCCAGACCGATACTGCTCTCATCACCTCATCCAGTAGTATTTTCTGTGGGTCCTTCCCCTGGAGATTATGGCTGGAATAGGTGTCATTTCCTGCACTTTGGACTATGTTTAGTTAACTAAATCCTGTTTTTCCTGGTTTGTCTTAAAACAAAATGAGTTGTTTAGTACATAATCAATAGAGGGATTATCGGTTGACGTCACTTTCCGCTCTACTGCGCATGTTGCTTGTAGAAAGAGACACTGTCCATCTAGTTGGCGGTTTGGATCAGCTATGAACCAGTCTAAAGGAGGTCGGACTCCTGCAGCTTGAGACCTTGCTTTTTTCGTCGCGTTTTTTCACTCACTTGAATACGTATAACAAGTATGAGTCATAGGGTTGAAATTCATTCACAAATGTTAAATTAGCAGCATAACGTTTGTTTTGGCACAGTGATAAACTCTTGTAGTTAGCTGACAACGGCGCTGGCTAGAGTTGCTGCTACAGCATATTTCGATCAGCCGCGGCTCTTTCTGCATACTGGGTGCATCTCTCGTGTTGATAAACAAACAATCCCTCCCTTTAGCCCATAGACTTCTGTAAATAGGCCTAATAATTACGTCTGTCCAAATGTCAGTGATTCCCACTCCCAGTTGTCTGTGCTCTGCCCTGCTCTGAACAGAGAGGAACATGTCCCTGAGAGACCTGAGACTGCCAGTCCTAAAACTGCACAGACATCGCTCCTCACGTCCTGCACACTTCTCTTCAGGTCTACGGTGTTAAAAGTCTTTTTCATCTACTTATTAGTGCACACTGCCTGAGCCATATTTGTTTTGATTCTCACAGTTGAGAATGAGTGATGAGAATGAGAATAAGTCAAGGAGCTAGGTAACTTTAAAACTGCAGCGGCACTCATTATTTTTCTACTTTTGTACATAGTCATATAATTAGTAGACGCGCAGTCCGGCTCTGATGCTATCGAACACTTAGCATCTGAGCTAGTCGGAGCGTTCTCCTGTTTATTTTCCTATAGCCGTTAGCATTAGCCCGCAAAACACGCAAGTTATGAAAGATCAGAGACTGTCAGCTGTACAACCTACGACCACATTTAGCAAAGGTCAGAGCCTCGTTACAAATTATTGTTGAGTTTACAAACCTTTTAGTATTCATTGTAATAAAACTGTGTATAAACTGCTAACGCTAGCGAACTTCTGCATGTTTTAAGACTCTAATGAACACCAACATGTTACTAGTGAGAAAAAGCAGACAATACATAAATAACACCAAAAAAGTTAAGCTTCACTTCTCTGTGGAGGTGTCTGTCGCATCGGTGATGGAGCATTTCCAGCTAAGAATATAGTAGTTTGAGAATATATCCCACATCACCAAAGTTTTTAAAAAAGCTTCATAAGACACAAATCAGTCAGTTTTGCTCATGGTTTTGCTGAAATCGCTTGTTTAAGCTCGTTTTATCCATAAAAGTGAACTTCTGCCATTGTTCAATTGATTTGCGTCGTCATCTCTACCGCATCGCCTGTTCGAGTTGTAGCAACAGAGCAGAGCTGCTGATTCGCGTCTACTAATTTAATGTCTATGCTTTGTAGACTTTGAAATTCAAATAAAATAAGCTACTTTGAACTTTGCAGCAAACTTGAAACGTTCCAGGGAGATAATACTGAAGGTGATATGTCAAATTTCAATATCAGATGTAGATGTTTTATTGTCCATCTCTAATGCTCACATGCTCAGAAACTTCCAGAGCGTGCTTTGATTACACATCTGCCAGGTTTGTTGCATGGAATGAAGAAGGCGAGAGTGAGAATGCACCGCAGTTCAAACCGATGAGTGACACATCACAGTGACAATAACAATCATTCTTGTATTCTTCATCTGTTTCCAGGTGAATGCTGATTTCATAAAGAGCGGAGAGTTCACCCTGGAGAGGATGGGCGTAACGTACAAAGCCAAAGCTCACATCAAGACTCCGTTTGACCCTGAGAACAAACGTGTGAAGGGTATTTACGACTGAACAAGGACCACACTTAAAGCACAAACTAATAAGAAAAGGATTCCTCTCAAACAGTATGAATTACCTCTTTTTACACATCTCTGAATGATGTCATGTATGTGTAAGACTGAATCATGTTTTTCATTTTAACACAAACCTACACATTTCATTTTCATAGAATTTTAACAATAAAGTGTTACTGGCCGACTTTAAACTTTACTAATGACTTAGTTTTAACCCTTTAATATTATCAGGATTCTTTAGACGAGGCCTCAACGTACGCTTAATTAAATCAGTTTTTTTCACCATCTGTTAAAAACAAATTGTTAAGCTTCTGGACAAACACACACAAAAAAAAAACTAGAACCTTCTTTTTAAAGTCAAATCAGCATTGATTCTGGGATGAACCAGACTCAGTTTGTCTCCTGAGCGTACGACTAATAAAGACCCTAAATATGAAATGTTATATAAGCGGACTTTTAGCATCTGCAGAGAAATCCAAACATACAGTATGCTCAAATCCCCAGTTTTACTGCTGCTTTGGATATTTACCAAAAAAATTCAGACGGTAATTAAATACCGTTTTTCCTCTGAGCAGAGCTTGTTTTCACTTATGATTACTAAGTCAGAATTAGAGGCTAAAAGTACAAAACATCAGCTTCAAAAATAGTTCAGTACAAAGTTTTGAAACAAGTTCAGGATGAAATTGTCAGATATAAGTGAGGGCTTTTATGGAAAATAGGCTGGAATGTCAAATATGTATATTCAGACTGAATATGTTATTTTTGAACAAAACTGTGAAACTAACCTGGCTCATGCCAGATGGATCTTTGTTCAGCTCCGATTTGAGTTCTTGCATTATCCAACTTCCCCTGTTAACAACATTTGGAAAATGTGTGACTTTTAATAAAATACTCTGAGCTGATTGGGTGACTTGTCAACTAGTGCCCGCCTACCTTAGTTTGTGCTTAACCAATCACAGCAACGAATCGTAATGACGTATCTAATGTGTGCGTGGGATAGAACAAGTGTCACACACAGACACCTCTCTGCTCTTCTTTCAAGGAGCAAATATTCTGTATTTCGGCTAAAAACAAAATCAACAGCAGCAACATGTACATCCACAGGAGCTGCATCAATGTTTTGTTTGATTCAGCTGCTACTTACTGTCGTTTTTGCTAACAACCTCCGGCAATGTGATTGGACTGGTGAAGGCCCAGATATGATTCTATCTATTTTATTGGATTTACTGATGAGTTTTGCCTCTGTACAGAAATATTATCAAAGTGTATGTTCAGGTAAAAATCAGTTTTCAGCATCTGCAAGCTTTCTTGTTTCGTAAAATGTGTGCTTCTTGTAGTTTTTAGCACTAGTTGTTCTTAGGTTTTCTGCGATGGCTTATATCACTCAAAGTTGTGAGAAGCACTTCTAATCTCAATCAAAATGGATCAAAAACTATCCAAGTGCATCAGAAAAGTCAGCAAAACATGACTGCTGCAAAACTTTAAAACATTATAATTCTGTTTATTTACATTTTAAGTGCCTTTAATCTTTGTAAATGTATTGTTTCTGTTGCTATAGGACCTCATTACCAGCCAGTTCATTTCAGGATACGTTGCTCAGCACAAGAGGAAACTGTCTGCCATATTTAAATAAGTAATGTGGGCGGCTGATGTAGCTAAAGAAAAGACAGTATAGCCTCAAATCTCCTCTGCTGTTCACATCAGCCTGGCCGAGCACTTTAACAAGTCTCCTGTAAACAAGACTGTCATTCTGAGTATCGCTCTCACCAACACGTGTGACTCACTTCATTTGGACGTGAAGTGAGAAAAACACGTAGTAAACGGTGCATCATCCAGGAAATGGCCAGCAGTCAAATCAAACACTCTCTGACAACTAGAATAAACACTCATTGTAATAAAGCTTCTCTCTCCTCTCACCTCTAAAACACGATGTACAGGTCAGTTGCACTTAAAAACACTCTAAATTTCTCCCCTAACGAATGAATAAATGAGAGAGTGAATGAAGGCCCAAAGTCACTAGATTAGGCTCCAATCATCCACCACCCCAAACAAGAACAATCAGTCGAAGATGATTTAAAGGTGGGGTAGGTGATTTTCACACTGCAAACACAATTTAGGTTTTAAATCTGAAAACTTTCTCTCATAAATCCTTCAACACATTTTTAATATCAATGTGTATTAAGTTGCAATCTTGACTTAAAATCTTCTTTTTTGGGTTAGAGGACCACCCAAGCTCAGCCAATCAGAAATCAGAACACTGCATTCTGCTCCTGATTAGAACTAAAATCCTTTATTATTCAGAGAGTACTCAGTCATCTAATTTTTTTCACAAAGTGCTGCATTTATCATAGACTTCTTAGGGGAAAACACAAAGTTTACTTATTTACAACTAAAAAAGTTAGCTACTCCAACATTAAGTAAAGATGGATTATTTGTGTAGCAACACAAGAAGTGCGTGTCCACCTGGAATAGGCTGATTGACACAAGCTGTAGCAGCCACAGTCACCAGCGCTGTCGTCAGCTAAATACAAGAGTTTATCACTGTGAGAAAACAAAAGTTATGCTGCTAATTCACCATTTATGAATGAAATTCGACCCTACGACCCTTAAAAGTTACATTCAGGTGAGAAAAAACGCAGATAAAAACACCGTCTCAAACTTCAGGAGCCAGAGAGATCCAAATCCAAAACATCTAGTTCTCATCCTGTTTTGTTTCTTTTATCAAAGACGTATCTTCAGCCAACTAGATGGACAGCGTCTCTTTCTGCAGGTCACATGAGCAGTGGAGCGAAAAGCAACATTGATCATTAATCTCTTTAGTTAATCAGAGATCATGATAGACACAGTTTTAGATGAAGGTAAATTGTGATTTTTAGGTTTTAGGAGACAAATCCACAAAAGTGCTTCATATTGCAAACTGATAAACTACATATTGTCTAGACAGAGATAAAGTGCAAAAGCTAAAATTCATATTTGTTCCTCTTAGCTACTGCTGTTTCTTCCTTCTCTTAAAATGAGTTACATGTGAGCTCGAGCACTATTAGTCAATAAATATGTGCATCAGATGGATTTGACCAGTGTTTTTTAAAGATTTTTTTTTTTTGCGGGCGGAGTCATGTGAAGCAGAAAATCCAAATCACCATATGAATGAGTCACTAAAGTCCACTGAAGAGAGCAGGACAATGTGTGACTGAGAGGTCAGGGAACAAGTGTGGACATTTGAACACAGTCATAATGTATTTCTTTTGCCTCCAGCTGCCTCCATTACACAATTTAAAACATTCAGATGACAGTGTTTTAAATAATCATGATGATTCAAGTCACAATATAAATGCACGAACAGGAGAAGAATAATTGTGCCAATTTTAGAAGCAAAATGAAATCTCTATAGAAACTAGGGATGAGCAAAAATATTATTGGCAACAGTCAAGTTTAAATTTGACACAGATATGTATGTAGTATCATAGATGAAGGCCTACTATAGTGAAAAGTGCATTTGTGATTTGAAAATAGATACAGTCGCATCTGAGGGATTGTCCACTGACGGAACTTTGTGGATAAGACCAAAATTTGTATTAGTTAAAGCACATTGCAAACTTTTTTGACATAAAAACTCTCATTCAGCTGTTATATTGTAGTTTTTGTATATGAATAGTTAATTAGTGCAGACATCTGAGCTTGTGTCTTATGAGAGCAGTTTAGGTCAGATATTTGGTCAGATCACTGAGACACTGAGGCTAGTTTTGCTTTTTGTCAACAAAGAGTGTCTCTAGTCAACCCAGTCAAGCCTTATTGTTCTGATCATTAAATTCAAGTAGCCTAATACTTTTATAAACATGCTTGATGGTTGGTTAGAAATATTATGCCTGAATATCGTAATCACGATATGTAAACCTAAAATGATTGCCCTAATGGGAACAACAGCTTTATCTCTCTCTCACTAATACAATATGGACTTAAGGACATATATTGTGTCAGTTGGCAGCGTACCCAATAAAGACTGAGTTTGTCACACAGCAGACGCTTACCAGCGATGCAAGCCGTTAGTTGTGTTATTTTGTTGTTGGTTATGACGACCTTCATTGGCGGCTTGAGGCTCCTATGATATCACAACGAGTACAACGAACATCAGCATCAGGTTTTACACTTTAGCCACAAACCTGCACAGCGGCGCGGGCGTGTGACGTCAGAGGACAGAGAGACTGAGCCAGATGAACGACTCCCAATTTACAGGGCACTGATTGGCTTAAGAAGGGCTGCTTTATGCCATATCATACAATAACTATGGAGCAAAATGATAGATTCTTATAGACTTGGCATTAACAAGTGCAGTCTATACTTCACATTTTTCTTATTTAAAGGGACTATACTTGAGCTTTTTATGACCAAATAAGTTAAAATCAATTTCCCCCTGCACTGATGTCTTGTTAATGTAGATCTATTCAGGTGGAAATTAGTCCCCAATGTGCTGTCTATGTCTAATAAAACCACGTTGTGGCAACTTTTGTTTAGCATACAGACTTACCTCCCGCTAACAAGTGTGAAAAAACATTAAAGTACATTAAGATGAACCATTCTGAAGCTCAGAAGATTGGCTAATGAGCAAATCATGCAAACTAAAGTTTAAAATGAAATATTTCTGTTGTTTACATTTTTAAGGATGCAAAAATCAAGTATTGTCCCTTTAAATCTAGTTGGTGCGGCTTATATTCAGGTGCACTCAATAGTGTGAAAATGACGGTAATCATCTTTAAACGTGGCCATTTTAGAAGCAGTCTAGTGAAAATGTTCCATTTTAGAATCAAAATAAATCTCTCAGTTTAAAATCAAACAAATTTCTGTTTTTGTCACATTGTTTTGTTCAGAAAATGTTTTGATAAAACAAGTACAAATTTGATCAAAAGTGACGTGTTGGACAATGAGAATGAAAGAACATGAACAATTTCACTGTTGTTTCATCTTAATCATGAGTAATTGCTAAATTGTGATATCATTTCTTGCTCTGATTGTAACACTAAAGGACACAGAAAACCTCGGAGCACAATCCATGTTTGATAGTTTATAATTGAGGTAATAACCCACCATGCAAAGCCTGTGTTCTCTTTCTGTCTAAATGTGGTGCAGTGGGTAGTGTCCCTCAGGCCTGGAGGCATTTGGAGTCTGATTACAGTGGCTGATCTGCACGGATAAAACACACTTTACTCGCTGTGCTATCGAGATCTGAAACAGGCACAGTTTAGACAACCGAGCGCCTGCAGGATCTGAACAGGAGCCACGGACAAAACGCTGGGGGAGAATGACAGAAAAATACACCAAACACTGCTCTGAGCCTCTGTTCTGTCCTCTAATTTCACTATAGATTCACTGCAGGTAAAACAAATACATAAAAACAATAACTAGAATTCTGAACTGTACAAAGAGTGGGTTTGGTCACCACTCCCTCTGTCGCATCTCAAATGTACAATACAGGCTAATTAGTTTAGCTCATTCAGAACTAACTGTTTGTTCCTGATTGGCTAACATATATGTCAGTCACGCCCACTGAACCTTTATAGATAAAAATAGTGGCCAGTGGATTTTAAGGCAAGTTGTGCAGCACATTTCACGTATTTCAAGTTTGAGTATTCACAAGAGAGTTTTGCTAGATACTATTTGCCAATGTTGTAAGTAAAAAACTAAACAACTACAATATTTTCTGATTATAAGTCGCACAAGCCAAAACGTATATAAGTCGCATTAGACTATAACCCTGCCACAGACTAAGTGCGAGTTCAGTGTGAGGGGGACTCGCGCAAAACTTAGACAGTGCTTAAAACCAATGTGCCTCTGTACACAGACCTCGGAGCATAAATACAGTCGGCAACACGTCACTGTTGGGGGCGTGGCCTGCTGAGGGGGAAAACATCTCCTGCCTCACCATAATAAAGAATGGGAAGCTAAACTGTCGAATTACGTTAAGACGTTTTCTGGCGAATTAAATGTATTTTTAGGACAACTAATTCAAGTGAGTTACACCAGTTTAAATGGAAGTTACTGAGAAAAGTAAACAATAAGTTAAAAAAGATGCTAAAAGACACCAGGCGGCGCTAGCATCACATTAGCTTTGTTAGATATATTTACATACTGGAAGGTTGAATCACTTTATTATCCATGTTTCGTGTCTGTATTCACACAATATATCTCCTAAAGTTCACATTTGCTGTTGTAGTTTTGAGCAGTGACTATAATGCTTTGTTCTGATTCACTCCCATGTAAACTTTCCCCCTCGGAGGTCCGTTAGTGGGCGTGGCCTTTGATGTCGACTGTATCTATTGCGAGGTCACATTCGAGTCGAGCGAGTGAGCGGAAAGAATCTGTAGAGAGTGTATTTTGTTGGAGGTTGCAGCGGTCTGATGCGACTTTCAAGTCATAACACGAGCATTCTCGCAGGAATCAGGTGAATCCGCTTGGCTTTGGGCAAACATGGACCGCAGTGGACTGAAACTGGTGAACCAGGCACTTTACAGTGCATGTGTCTCACATCAACTCAGTGAACGAGAGGCGTAAGTCACTTTTTTGGGGAACACATGGGACACGTTTTTTAGTCTCGTTCCTATCCAAGTTTTTGGTTGACACAGTCATAGTTTGTACAGAGGCCAAAGGCAGCTGGTTATGAGGCAAAACTAGATGCAGATCAAAAAAATTGCAAAATCATCTGCAATAAGTATTACATCCAATTGACATTCAGCAAATGTTACTGGAGTGTGTTTCTTACTTGAGGCAAAGATCTATCTCTTTCCACTAAATCCACCGTTTGTAGTGACCAAACTCCACGTGTTATTTCTGTTTCTGAGCATTAAAACTAGGCCTTCATTGATTCCTCTGGAAAGTTTTCCCCCACGTTGCTTCTGCTGTTGATCTGCGGATACTCACAGCTGGTATCGAGTTTGTCATCAGACAACTAATAGTGTTTGTAATAGGTGTAAGTTGCACCTGAGTCACACCCCCAGTCAGACGATGAATTGTCCAGAAAATGCATTAATCAGTTACTCAAAAGAATAATTACCAACTAATTGATTAGCAAAATGATCACTAGTCACAGCCCTACATGGCAGAAATGAAGCAGTCTAGGTCCATCAAGTAAATACATCTTACCTACTGAAAATGCTCAACTGCTTTCTTACAACCAAATAATTCACGCTGCATTTTTCTTGTTCGTCAGCAAACGTCTGAAACATCTTGCTTTGCTATTCTTACAACAGCGTCTTAATTTACCGCCGAGATAATTCTGTTTACACGATTGTTTACAACCCAGCGAGGAAATTAATATTATGAAGTGCTTAATAGGTTTGACAGCTGTATTAATTATATTTAGTGGAAGACAGTTTCTAAATCCATGTCTGCGGTCCACCTGCCAAAAACGTGTCTCGTCGATGGGAGTCATTTGTTTTCTGCTGCTCCGGCCTTACGACTGCCTGTTCAGCACAAAATGTTTACTAATTTCAAATGATGCATGGATTGTGCCCTCGAACCATAAATCATGCAAACTGTACTTCTCCTGAGTAGCTTTAGTTAATACAAGATTTATGTCAGAAGCAGCCGGACTCGGACACAAACACAGCTGGTTTTATTCTGCGAAAGAGTTTTCTCCGTAGACATTAAATTATATATGTGCAAACAGCGGCTATACGTCGGTTTATGTGATGACGCAAATCAATTGAAGAGTTTTGAACAATTTTATGGATACAAAACGGGCAATTCCAGCCAAAGGTTAAAATTGGCTATGCTGTATTATATGTAGTTTCCAAACTGACAGATTCATAGAGATTGGAATCGTGACATTACAAATCAAAGTAATTTTCAGTTGGCCTAATGTCAAACCAATAAAGATTTATAACGCAAACTATGTAACTCTTTCACTTCCAACCCTATTCTCGGTTTGACTGCCCTTCGCTGCCAGGCCTTTTAATTTTAAATAATATTCACAGCTCCACAAAAAACTTTGTGCAACTGGAATCATGACATGTTGAACATCAAATGACGATCAACTGTAGCTTCCATAAACGTCCATTTCCGTCATAGACTTTTTATTCTCTGCTGCGATAGAGAACTCTCTGATGCACTGCTGACTTTGTCTACAGTCAACTACATGATGCAGTTTCACAGTTTCACCAGCAGAGGGGGTGTAGTTTGAGCACAAACACTAAGTCACCGTGAAATACACATGCTCTTGTTGACACTGCGGAGTGCAGTCGCTGTGTTTACGTGATCAGCTGCTTCTGGAGGCGGATTTCTTTTCAAACAGATTACAGAAAAAACATGTTGGACTAAAATGTTGTTGAGTAAGTTTAGAGCAGGAATTTGATCTTTAAAATGAAGAAAAGACAATCTATTGGACTAGGACTCTGAGGAGAACAACACATGCAGCGAGTCGAGAAACTTTCTCTTCGTGAGCGAGTGAAAAGTGTCAGAGGAAGCCAAACTACTGGATTTCTTCATGTTTGGAGAGTTAAATATAATCTATGCCCCATGAAAGAAGCTAAATGTTGTAATTGGCATCAGAAAGTAGAAAACTGCTGCTGCCTTCTCGTCTTAACACAGCTTTTGTTGGTTTAAAGATGAAAAAGACACTCGTCCTCATTGTTTTTAATCATGTAAACCTCATATTTTTATCCTAAGACATTATTTCATTGTAGTAGCTCATATTCTTTCACCAAAAAGTAGAACAGACGAAAATAACACTGACATGAAGTTTAATTTAGAAAAAGGACGCCATCTTTAAAGTCAAAAGCTACAAAAAACAAGGAATTCCAAATGCCTACAAAAAGAGAACAGATTAATGTAGAACAACATTTCTTCTTTTTAAATGAAATTATACACTTGTAGGTCTCATTTGACGTACAACGTATCATGATTCCAGTTTTTGTGGAGCTGTGAATATTGCTTAAAATTGGCAAAAAAGCCTGGCAGGGTGAAAGAGATAACTGGTGATGCTAGTGCTAACTGTTATAGGGAAAGAATAAGCTTACAAGGGGAAATTTTTTTTAAACTTAGCATACTAACCCCCAGATTTCGGACAAATATTTCTTGATGTCCAAATCAAAGTTTTTAGATCGTCACAGTCAAACAGCATGTCTACTATGTCATTTATATGTTTTGGGTTTTTTCAATTTGTCGCCATTTTGATTTGTTTACTGTTAAGATACCATTGTTGTTTACAATAATTTGTATTAAGTAACTACAGTCTAAAAGAAATGTCATTAATGTGAAGCATAATTCTTACTTTTGGTGCAGTTAAATTTATTGCAGAAGTAAACAATCAGCCAAATTGTAACAGTACATTTATTTATTTTGTCAAACCCGATGTAACTTTTTATTAATAAAGTTTAACAGCAAGATTTCTAAAAGGTGTTTTGTTTTGTTTTTTTCTCACACACAAATACAGAGCCAAGTTAAACACAGACAAAAGAATATAACATGAACATGAACATTTCTCACTTTGAATATTTGTATCCTTAAAACCTGAAGAAGGCTGTTTGTGAACTACGGGAAGCTAATCAGCAACGTTTTCAATCAATAATATATATATATATATATATATATATATATATATATATATATATATATATATATTTTTTTTTTTTTTTTTTTTACAATGAATTAGCCCAGAAAAATAAAGGCTTTTTAAACTTTTATTGTATGAAGATTGCCTTGGGTCCCCTTTTTTCTTTGTATTTGTGTTCCCAATCACCAATGAGCACCTTCAAATATGACTAAATGTAAAATTTCCATGGGCATTATTGGACTTTTCTTTTTTGAACTTGATAAAACTAGAGCTGTAGTCAACCAAAGGAATTCTTGGCAGATCAGCTCAATCATTCAGGCTTCTATTTTCTGTAAATGCTCGCTTTTTTGTTGCTATTCCATTTAAATCCTCGTGATATAATTATAGGAATTAGTCAACTAATCCAAATTTTGGTCAACTAAAGGGTCTTTCACACCAAGCCGAGGGGCGCCCGTCTGAACCAGTCTGGAAACTTTTGCCGACAGGCGGCTCACGTGTGTTTGGTGTAAATGGGTTTGTCGGGGGTCAGAGGAGCGCGGAGCACGTCGTGGAGGCGGGTTTTTGAAGACTCGCAGGTAGAGTCGGTGTCGCCAGTTGCCGCAAATGCAGCTGTTTGATTGGCCCGTGGCCACAGGAGAACCAGTGAATCAGTGCGCAGGAATATAGTGCGGAAAACCGAAAATAACGCTTACGGAAAAACAGTATTTAGCCGAGCATGGATTGTTATTTACACGGGGTCAAACGGGACGTAACTACGAAGGAGAATGGCTACTATTTGGATCGAGGAAAACACGGGTTACGGCGAGCGCAGTGCGAAGGCTGGACTGTGGAGGGAAATACGAGTTGAGCTTAATCCATGAGGTAAGACTAGAAACATCTGTTTGCCGTCAAAGTTTGACAACTACTACTCGCGTGAACTTATGTTTCGTCATTTTCGTCAGGCATTACATCACGCGCATGCTCACTCTGCATTTGTTTGGCGACTGTTGGCTGTTTGAGTCGTGTTTGTCTGAATGTTCTTTCACATCGGTGCGCCCCATAGAGACGTGAACAGACAGTGCATCGTTCCTCCCTATCGACAGCGACTGGGGGTTGTGTTGGTGTGAAATACCCTTAAGACTCCATCGATCGATTAATCGACTAAACGACTAAAAAGACTACAGCCCTAGATAAAACCTGTTTGGATTATTTTTATTCCTAGACACTGGATTTTTTTTTTATGTATTTTAACTTTTTTGTTTTGCTTTTTAATTATTTAATTTTATTTAAATGTATAGATATTTCTTTTCCTTAGAGAATTTTACACTTTTTAAGGTCCATTGTGTAAGACTTTTTGTTTAGAGTTTGGTAACCTTTTTTCCATAGACACAATATTGCTTTCCCTATAGAATATTACATACTTTGACTTTACATTTAAATATCTTAATGGAAAAAAGCACGTGGCTTGTTTCTACCAGGCCAAGCTAAAAGTCAGATTTGTGTGATTGTAGACAGGCAGAGGGTGGAGCATTCACTAGAAAATGTACAGATTGCACCTTCAAAGGGTAAATTAATTATAAACGAGGACGAACAGTAACAATTTAAAGTAAAATTAAGACAAGTTCAATTATTATTTCTATCTCCAGGTTAAAAAAAAAGACAAGGCATTCAGAAGCGTAATCTAAATGTATTTTCCATAACAAAGTCATATATGGACTTTGTGGTTTGTTAAATACTAGTACTTTGAAAGACAGTTTGAAATGAAAGAACATTGCACATTCTTGTAGTCATAAATGAGTCTCCCATCAGGTCAGGACATCTCTGGGTGGATATTTCCCATCAGCCCCGGCGGTTTGACTTCTCAGGGAGCAGAAGTGGGCGGAGCTCGGGCCTCACAGGGGTAATGAGGCTTCTCCAGGACAGACGTCACCACTGGTAAAGGCTGCTTCTCCCAGTCTCCCTGAAACACACAAGAATATGAAGAATGTGCTGTTTGAATCCTGTTGTTGTTTTGTCGAGGTGATTCTTTTGACATTCCAGATGAAGAAGTCTTTGAATTGCCTAAAGCAGTTTCAGAATTGAGTTACAATGAGATCAAACAAGTGTGAAGGTAATGTAACACTGAATTTGGATTTAGGCTCACGCTGCATACATTTCACCCTGGATGGACTCAGACAACAAAAGTGTATTAGAAGAATCTTTATTGAGTGCATAACTTTGGCTGTTAGACCCCAGAAGAAGATATGGAGATGATTAGCATGGCCAGATTAATTAAACTAGATCTGGAATGTGTCTTTTCCCGAAGCTCCAAGCAGAGGATAAACCAAGGGAAAAGATTATAATCCAGGGAGATATCAGGGGCAATGATGATGATCCAAAAAGTAGGCGATGAGGATGACATCCCCTGTTCTTAGACCCTTCTCAGCAAGGAAAAACTCCAAACCCAGTAGACAATGAGAAATACGTGAACGAGAGATCTACTCTGATCGACTGACAGGCTGTAGATGTGGCTGGACTGACACGTTTCCAGAGCAGTTAGAGTTTTATTCTGTATGACCCAGAGTCTATCAGCAAAGGAATCTGGCAGTATGATGACAGCCTTTACGAGGAGGAGATGGGGAGGAGGTGGGGCGATGCACGAGCTGATCAATGAACAAATGAGAATGAATCGTGTGCATGTGGCCTCATATGTTGTAGCCAAAGAGCTCATTGAGAGCAGAGCTGCAGCTGGAGAAGAAGCGTGGCTGCTGATGAGGGATAGGGAGCAAGTGAGCTTGTTAGGTGAGGCGACGGACAGTCTTCCAAGTCTTCGAAGGCGTCAACAACAGCACGAAGACGCAGCGGACTGAATGTGAGCTGCTCTACATGAGGACTAGATCAAGACAGGTCTGGAGCTGGACCGAATGCAGTGTAAGTCCGGGATACATCAGACCAGGGCAAACTGCAGTGTTTTCCCTAAACATTTATGGGAATAAGTGTTGCTCTTTATTTCTTCTTTGATTGATTTAGCTATGGAGCATGTGTTTGCACTGTGTTACAATTGTCCATCACAATAAATGGACAAAAAAGGGATTAAAGCAGAACTCTTTCCGCTGCCTCCCGCAGAAAATCTGGCAACTGCAGTTTCTCCGTCTCGTCCTCTATGCTGACTTAAATTGCTCCTGAGAAACTCTCGCTCTTTGTATTTTTAAATACACAGGAAAGCTGAAGTTGTTCTTTCTGCTTTAAATAGCCTATATTTTACAGAAACGTGTTTGAACTAATGAGAATACTCAGGGTCCTTAAAGTTATATTGTTTTCAAACAATTATCACTATCAATCATCACTGACAATGTGTCATGTATAGTTTTAACTTTCTTTTTCTACTGAGTTGTGTAGTTGAATTTTCGTGCACCTTTAATTTTTTTTTAATTTAATTGACCTTTATTTAACCAGGGAAGTCCCACTGAGATTCAGAAGGGGAGCATTATTGGACATGTTTTTAGTGGTAGGAGAAAACCGGAGTACCCAGAGTGACACTGTAACAGTCTGGGTGTGAAAAACCAAATGCATACTTCCATTGAAATAGAAAGTAAAATATTAGCTTGGAGCATTCTTCACTGGTATCCATAAGTTTCATGTCATACTGAAAAAAAAATATGTCCAAAAGAACCAGATTTCTATGGAAACAAGCAAAAGATGGCCCCGTCCTAAGACATAAGAGAGTCCATTTTAATTAGATTAAGGCTTGCTCAGAGTAAAGACATGTTTTTGTGAAGTTTTTAGTCCAACAAAAACATCAAAGTAAAAAAAAATGCATTTGTTCAAGTTTATATCCTGGCTAAGTGTATGAATGACATTTATAGTCCATTAAACTCTGATAAAGACAGAAGTTATTGCTGTGGTAATAACTAATGCAGATCCAGAATAAATTAACTTAAATGGCTATGCAAAGTAGCACCGGTTCTATGTCACACTTTGAGAAAGGCTGGCTTCAAAACAAAAGAAAGTATTTTTGGGAGCACGCTAGACTTTATGTAATTACTCACTGTCTCCTCTGTTTTTGGCCAGAACTCGCTGCTCCTTTTGTCCTCAAGGTTACACAGACTGAGGCTGAGGCTGCCCTCATGACTATATAGTTTTCACATAATACAAGTGAACTCTGCAAAAGCTTTTCTGAGAACGCTTTACACAAACAGGATCTCAGTACTTTTAAAGTTGTATGTGCACTAACGTTATTATGAATGATTGTGAATGAAGTAGAAAGCACTAGTCCAGAGCTCTCATTAGTCTTTAAGTGCATAACTTTGGGCTGTTTTGAGCCTGTGACGTTTTCTTTATTGAAAAAAATTAATTGTACATTTAAAACTCCCAGGTTCGCCTACTGACCCACTTCTTTCCCTCATTACCTCCGTCAGTCCTTCCTATAAAAAGCAGAACTAAGTAACATTTTTACCTTGTTAATTGTCTTGGTAAGTCTCTGTGATGATGGTTACACATGTATTTTAGGACATTTGAAGCATGTGTCGGCTCTCTCAGTTAGGGCTGCATGATCTATCGGTATCGAATTGATACAGCAATATTGACAACTGCAATTAGCTAATCGCAAAAGCCTCGATATTCCTCATTTTCTTATGCATAAGCCTCCTTTTTTATTTTTATTGAACACAGCGCACCACGAAAGCGAACACAGAGCAGCACCACAGCAACAGGCCTCTAAACTGCACAACACGACTAAGCAAAAGTCTTTAAACACAGTTTCCATGACTGTTTTAGTGCGTATTCAATAAAACCACTCATAAATAAAGAGTTACGTTTTGCAGATGCTGCTAGCTTTAGTCGCTTACCTTGAACAATCAAAACATTGATAGTTTTCCAGGCAAATCCAGTCTGTTTTCTTCACAAACATAAAATCCAAGTGAATAAAAGCTGCATGACTGATATTAGTCCATAAACACAACTGTGTCACGCAGGTTTGCTCAGTCCTTATGACATAAACATATCTATCTATCTATCTATCTATCTATCTATCTATCTATCTATCTATCTATCTATCTATCTATCTATCTATCTATCTATCTATCTATCTATCTATCTATCTATCTATCTATCTATGTTAATAAATATCGAATCGAAATCGCAATATCAAACAAAAAAAATTGCAATTCGATTTTTTGTCAATATCGTGCAGCCCTACTCTCAGTTATCTCCCCGGCAACTGCAGCTTTCCTTCATTCCTCCAACATTGCGTTGGAGTCCAAGACTTAGCTCTGGAGTGGATTCGATTGTATTTATCTGACAGAAGTTTTTGGGTTCAGAGTGGCGATGCCAGGTACTCAGCTATTCTGACATGTGGAGTTCCTCAGGGGTCCATTCTTGGCTCCCTTCTGTTTTTTATGTATTTACTTACCTTTAGGCCCATATAAATATTGAAAATGTGCACGTGGTTCTTGGTGACTGGTGGTGAGGTTGGGGAAAGATTGATTGTTAAAAAAACTGAATGTTTATTTTAATTACTTTTGTAAAGGAGCAGGGTTTATAAGAGTAATCATCTTCCCGATCTCTTTGTTCATGCTATTGACCCTATGTTGTCCCGCCCACTTGGCTTAGAAATGCACTTCCTGTTTAGCTCTGTTAAGGTAGCTATATGTTTGTTTGTCTGTCTTGTGGGGCAATTTTAATTAAATATAATGACAGTTAAAATAAACCCATCGACTGAAATCTACAGGCTAAATGCAGCTAAACAGGAAGTGCATGTCCTAGAAAAGTAGGACAAAATAGGGTCAATAGGGTGGAAGGAAGGTTAGTGCTAGATAGTCAGGTCTAGAGGGACAGAATTGAGCTTGTTGCCATGGTAATGAGTTTAAAACTGTTGCTAAATTGGCCTAAACTGTTATATGTTTTATCATAACTTTTACCCAAACCTTTTCCCTAACATTACTCATCACCCTAACCCGTTCTCCTAAACTTCTTTACTGTCCCTCCGGACCTGACTATCTTGCACTAACCATGGAAGGAGAGAGAGAGAAAAGTGTTGTTATTTTTTGTTTTTTTTCCTTTCATTGATCTGGATGTTTGTGTTAACACAACTTAATAGCATGAACAATAAACGGCAATTTATAAGAAGCATGAAATTTTATTTAATTTTTATGCAGAAAAACTGCCATATCTACTGTATCTTCTGAATCGCTCGTAGGTTATGCTATTTGGCTTTCCGGAAAATCTAGATCTTGATTTGGGCGCTTTACATAAATTTCTGCAACTTTTGGCCACAAACTTATGAATAAACTTAGATAGAATAGACAATGCTTGTGTTTTTGAATTTGGGCTCATGCTTTGCCTTTCAGGTTCAACGTACGTTATAGACAGATGCTCACAGAACTTCGCTGTTCGTGAACTCATGCACTGCATAAACAATATACAATAATGCCAGATACTTTCAGAACTCACAGGAAAGAGCTTGGCCGAGGACTGGTTGCAGTGCATTGAGATTGGAGCGGTGTCGTAGAGAGAATCCAGAACCTCTGCGGTGAACTCGTCCCACTTCAGCTGCTGGTACTGTTCTGTCACACCAACATCTCCACACACACAGTAATCATCGCCGTGAAACCTGCGACGAGAAGAGAGGAAAGGAGGGTTTAAAGGTGTACTGAATAAGTTCAAAAGCTCAAAGATGCAATATTTAAAATTAAAGTCCATTGGCAGTTGCCTGGATGTGTGCAAGCAGTAGTTGGGGGAAGTGACAGTGCAAAATCTATACATCTTATCATCAATAGTTTAGTCAATATTTTTGTTTAGATTGATTTCTACGTGCTTGACTGACCATATATTGTAACCAAGACGCAAATGCTGAGAAAATTCCTGTTTTCACCACCTCACCAGCCCGGCCACATAAGATTAAGGTATATTAGGACAATTGTAGTAAATGTTCCGTTAAGTTTCATGGGCGAGAGTGGTTCTCCAGTCCTCTTCATTACTGAAGCCTTCTTTTCCCATTCACGTTTGCATCTCACTTGACCTGATGTGGTCCTTGCTAACAAATGTTAAATTAAATTAGTACAATGGCAGAGATGCTTGTACCGGATTTTGTTTTTACAGCTAATTTGCGTTATGTCCTAGGAAAGGAGCTAACGTCCATAAGAAAGTCAGGCGCCAGAATCGATCCCAGACTTTCTTGCATGAGGCAGAGCACTAACCACTGTGTTACCATTTTATACATCTTGTACATAATAACTTAAATGATACCAATGTGTTCCACTGAAGTCTTAGTGGGCCAAGTTTGGTCCACAGGCACCACTTGGCACCACTGGTTAAGCGTTTGGAGCAGAAAAAATTACTGGACTCTTTTCAGACATTGTACTTTTATCTTTAATTCTGATTGATCTATCATAAGGCAAGCGCCGAGAATAAGCTGTGCACAGTAGAAAGTCAGAATTTAATTTCTTCTTGAATTTTCTTTGTTGAATATGCAGCGCAGTAAAGCTAGTGTTTGCCGTTATGGCCTTAATGACACTAGTTTTCACAGAAAATTAGGGACCTGCAATAAAAGTTCAGATGGAGTTATTAGAAAAGTCTCATTATTATTTTTTTAATCAGTCTTTGAGATATTTATTCATTGGTAAGGTTAGAGACAAACTTGACTCTGACTCATCACAGAATAGCTGATTTGAATAAGTGGCTTCCATTTTCATTCCAGGAGCTTGATGTTTTTATCAGATGATGAACAAAAATTACTTAATCAAGAGAAAGTGTGATGTCCCTTTGGAGAAACATTAAAAACACAAAGAGCAAAATGAGCACTTTGTGTTGGAGAGAAACCTTTGTGAACCGTGTGTGAACGAGAGAAGCACCTGTTGATGAAGTTGAAGTACTTCTGCAGAAACGCCGGGTCCACGTGGGTCTTGCACAGTTCCAGCTGAGTGCGAGGGTAATAGTGAATGTAGTCCACACACATCTCGTCCATGATACCGAAGCCTCCCTGTGAACGCGTTTACAACAGGATTTATAAATCCACAGGAAGTTCATTTGTATGGCTCCAACTCAATTTTTCTTGCAAGCCTTAAATGTTTACTGCTATGATTTGATTTTTGGAAAGATCCACGTGAATCAAATCATTATCGGTTCTAATGAATTGCAGTTTGTACAGGCTGTTTCACAATTGTTTTTTAAAAATTACATAAGTCAAACAGTTTCAGACTCACCACTGTGGGCTTGGTCCTGTCTTCTGTGTTGTAAGTGCACTTGGTTATCAGGACGTCTCCCTAAAAGAACAGTCAGTCTTAGTTTTGTGCAGATATAATAACACACCATTTGTGTTGTAATATCAGTTAGGACAAAGCAACATGGTCTAATATTTGTATTAATATATATAATATAAACTGACAAAATCTACTTTTTGGTGTTTTTAATTCTGTTCTTCCTCGTCACAAACACAGCTGGAGTTTTGTTTGTGAGATACTTTTTTTTCTTCTGTTCATAGCCTCAGAAAACACTGTTCTGAATTTTAGAAAAGTGTGAGGCCATAGGTAGACCTCTACTGTTTTAAGTCCATTAATTGCCCAGATCATTATCATTCAGAATATTTTTGAGCAGTTGGGAGACACTATTGTTTCCCTGATTGTAAATTTCTCTTTTACATCAAATGCCAAAGTAAAGATTTTTGAACAACAAAAACAATGCATCATATTTGTCATTAAAAGACGCATCTAAAACATCTGCATTCAATAAACACATGTATGTAATAGAAGTATGCTGCTTCCTCTCTGTTCAAACATTTGTTTGAATCTGAATTAGTCTTGTTCTAGTTCAGTATTCAGATTTTTGTATTTAATTTTTAACAAAAATCCAATGCAAAAGTAGTTGAAACAATCTAGTAGAAACAATCGAATATTACTTGGAATATTTTATGCGACTCCAAATAAGAAATGATTATTTCTATTGTGTAATGGGAATATAATCAAGTATGGTGTATTCTCTGCTCTACTCATTCTCAAATACACCCAAAACAAGGGGTGCATGGTAGCAGAGTGGTTAGAGCTCTGGTTTCCCAATAAGGAGGTCGTGGGTTAGACTCCTTGGTTGGACCATATCAACATCTCACGATCTCTCTGGGTGGAGTTTGCATGTTCTGTTCGTGTCACCGTGGGTTTTCTCCGTTTCCTCTCACCTCCAAAAACATGCATGTTTAGGATAATTGGGCATCACTGTAAATTTCCCTGTGAGAGAATGTGTCTGTTTAGCCCTGCGACGAGTTGGCCACCCCCCGCCTAAGGCTCAAAGTTAGAATAGGCTCCAGTCACCTGCGACCCCTAACGGGATTAACGGTAGAAATGAGTAAAAAAATGATGATTATATTCTTAAGCTTAAAGCTTAAGAATATAATTAAGAATAAATTAAGAATTTAATAATAGTGTTATATTGCTAAAAAAAACAGTTTTTGGTATAAAAATATGTTTTTTACGTAGATTTTCTAGTCCTATAAATCAAGATAAAAAAACACTTAAAAAACAACTAAAAACTATTTTTCTAGTTATTTCTAAGTTGATTATCGTGGCCCAGAGGTCACTGCCAGCCAAAAAGTCTGGCCCTCAGGACATTAAAGGGACTGTACTCATTCTTTTTGCAACAAAATCAATTAAAAACAATTTTCCCCTGGCACTGTTATCTGATAATCTATCTATCCAGGTGGAATTTAGTCCACAAAGTCCTGTCTTTGTCTAATAAAATCCTACTTGTGTTCAACTTTTTCTGTTGTTGTTTTTAGTATTGTGGCCAACTGTTGTTAGCATACAGACTCACCTCGCCACTAACAACTGTGAAAAACATTAAAATACATTACGATGAACAACTCTGAAGCTCAGAATGCATTAGCTAAGTGAGCAAAGCATGTAGACTGAGATAAGAAGTTTAAAATGAATTATTTCTAATTGTTTCATTTTTAAGGATGCAAAAATCAGGTACAGTCCTTTTAAAGTTGAATACCCCTCCAGCACAACATCAAATCAAAAGAAAAAAACATGCTTTTTTTATGTTTGTGTCTCTTTAGTATTGAAATAAGGCATCAGAAACATCCAAACACACCGTCAAATAAAAAAAATCAAAGAGGCAACATTTCTCAGGAGAGCTGGGTTGAGAAGTGCTTGATTTCCACCACAAGGCACGATGCATGCTTTAAAACATACATGTGTAACCATCACAGAAACAGACATTTAACAAGGTCAAAACGTTCCTTAGTTCTGCTTTAATAGCCCCGCAGTGACCGCACAAAAGGATCTGTCTCTTAGCTGCCATTATTTCAGACCTCTTTCCAGCATTTTCAGTTTGCTATTGCCTGTCCTAATGGGGCACATCTGCTCTCTCTTCCGGGACAGAACTATCACACTCATGAGTTTACAGCCTGTCCCTATTTCCACTCAATTTGAGCACTCAGACCCTCTGGAGCACCAAGCTGTTCATCCTCCCAAAAACCTAAAAGACCATTACCGTTTAGAGAGACTCCGACTTACTGGTAAAACGTGGACCATCTTCCTCAGGCTGCGGATCATCTGTAAGACAATCATACACTTTAGGAGACAAGTCACAGGGACCTGAAAAAAAGACGTTTTCTATAGGCCTAGGTATTGTGAAGATGTGTGAGACTGGGATTAACTGGATGAATATTACAAGTGTTTTGGTCCAAGTAAAACAATTTAGGCACAGGTGAGTCTGGTTTAAAATACATGTTATATACTGTAGATTATTTGTATATGGATTAGGAAATTGTATATATAAAGATTTCGGTCAACTTCTGCCTACTGCGCATGCGTTATATAGAAAGAGCTGCTCTCCGTCTGGATAGATTGGGAAACTTCTTTGAATAAAAAACTAAACAGGACGAGAGCAGCTGTTTGGATCAGATCAAAATGTTGATTTAGCAGCATAACTTTTGTTTTCGCACAGTGATAAACGGTTGTAGTTAACTGACATGTTGTTTTTGACTTTTTTCCACTGTTTGTGTCTATAAGCAGCAGCACTTTCTAGAGGCAGGAAAATTCATCAGGTTGAAAATGACTTTCAGTGAGACTCGAAACGTCTTGATCTTTGAAAACGCTGTCCAGATGACAACTTTGAAGCCTTTCTTTATAGATCTGTGTAATGGGACTAGACTATATTTTAACCATATAAAGAATGAAATATGATAACAAAGCTTATAGCTGAAGACTATGTACAAAAATAGTGTTATATTGTTAAAAACAGTAATAGATCGATGAGTTAATATTTCAACTGTTTTTGAAAAAAAAAAAAAAAAGTGTTTCCACTGATTTTCTATATAGCTTAGTAGTCTTGTTAATCAAGATTAAAAAACAATTATGATTTTTTTTTTTTAGTTGACTTGTCATGATAAGTCTAATATCATTGTAGCTCTAAAATGGTGGCCCAGAGGTAAAAAAAATCTGACCCTCGGGACAATAAAGTTGAATAGCCCTGCAGTACACTATCAGAACAAAAACAAAAACATGATTTTTTAATGTATTTTTTATGTTTATGTATCTTTAGTATTGAAATGAGGCAACACATTTTACACAATCAAATTAAAAATCAAAGAGGCAAAATTTTTCAGGAGAGCTGGGTTGAGATTCTGAAACGTTGATAAACAGTGACAACAATGGTGCTTTTTTGACTTTTTTCCACTGTTTGTGTCACTTTCTTGATAAACAAAAAATCCCTCTATAGGTTTAGTTCACATTCATAATGTCCTGAAGTACAGATGGTAGACAAAAGGCAGTTTTACTTGTTGATTACTTTGTATTTTGCCATAGAATATCTATAAAACATATTTCAACAGAGATGGGAAGTGGTGATGAACATAAGTTTATCAATGGAGACGTGGGAAGAGTTGCACAAAACCACACCTGGTTACAAATTCCAACACTTTACACAATTCAAGTAAAAAGTTATCTCTAGATTTTATAGAATACCTGAAATAACAATCTTTCTAGTTCATGCTGGAGACATTTTGGGGCCATTAAAGGGGCACTGTGTAAGATTGAGAGGAATTCACATATAGTCCACAAACATTTAAATCATATTTATTCTTTACAACATGAATACTTAAGAGAGCACTGTTAACCACTCCACATCAATTGTGATACATTTATACGTATTTGAAATGTTTTATTACGGGCCGGAATGTGGATCATTGACGCTAGATGTCAGCAGGATAGATAGGCAAAATGCATGTGAAAGGCTCCCTCTAGTGTTCAAAAGTGGAAATCACTTTGTTTGTTTGTTTTTCTTACATAGTGCCCCTTTAATGCTAACCATTCTTTTGGCAGTGTGCAAAAAATATATTTTAAATGTTCTTCTCACTGCCTGATTACAATGTATAACTATTAGAGTTCATATTATGCAAATCAACTTTATTCTTCTGTCTGTGAGAAATGTTTCGTTCTCCCCAAAACACCTTTCTGAATGTCCCTGACCTGTTTTTATTGGTTCCGACGCATGAGATTCCAAAGTAGAGATGCTCGGAAGGAGGTTTGATAGACAGGAACAACACAAAAATGTATAATATTTGTCTTTTAAATGGCTCAAACCAAATCCGCCTTCCTACAATGTATAGACACAGAAGGTCTAGGCTGTATATCAGTGTGTTACAAGCCAAAATCAAACTTTTTTAATCACAATTTTCTGCAAAAACAGTGCTGTTCTGAAACAAACCAAAAACCAGCATCTAACAATGTAATTTAATAACTGAAAATGTAATACAGTCTGTTTCAGTTTGCCGCTATAATGGAACATAAACTTGTGATGACTTTGCATTTTAAAGGGGCTCCAGACTGCGAGCAAATGCTCGCATTTTGCGACTATTTTTGGCCCAGTGCGAGTATTTTTTTCAGCCACTCGCTCCGGTGCGAGCAGAAATTAAAATGCCTTTTTTTCATTTTTGTCTCGTGTTACACAGCTTTAGATCTGTTTCAAACAGCGTGGTTTCCGTGTATTTAACTCTGGAACAATACATAGGCACGCGCACACAGGTAGTGCGTTCAAACGTAACTCGACTCCATTCGTGGCATTCATGACAACGCTCAGGGCTGTGAAATGTCGTTTTGGGGTCCTTGCTCCTCTTTGTCACACGCAGAACACAGAGGAGAGCAGTAGGTGTGTGTGTTTACTGTGTGTGTTCCTCCACTTGTCGTCGCTCCTCGCGCTGCCTCCGCCCCACGTTCTGCTTTGGATCTCCATGTCAGCTTATTCCGTGCGTCAAAGTAAAACTTTCCGAGCGCCACTGAACGTGACCAACGTGTTATGGCTTGCGTGTAAATACACGGGCCAACAAAGTATTCACAGTCCGTTCATTTGTTTCTTCGCGTTAGTTTCACTTCAGTCCGTGCGCGCGCGCGGTCCTCGTGCACTGTGTGTCCTGAGCGCGCCGCTTTTCCTTCGTTTACGACTCAATCCTTACAGAGATACGATCCGAAATCCGTGACCAATAAAACATCTTTATCCTTTATCCGACGTCTGGGCTTTACGCGCAGAGGCAGAGTGGATGGCCCAGGTCATATAGACTTCCGCCGGTGACCCGCCCCCTGTGAGGAGCTGAGGACGCGCGGTTTGGGGGAATCTCCTGCGTGAGGCTGTATTTTTAAGCTGATAATTTTGCTCTTACGTCGTGTCAAAAACACATCACATTTTACAATGTTTGTGCTTTATAATCTAGGCTTGGATCTAACAGTCCATTTCACTTCATATTTGGCTGTATTTAACACTAATACAAATAAGCTTTATATCTGCAGTTAAGCTTTTATTTTGTCTCTGTGATCACCCAGTAGGATATTAATATTCTCTAAATGTATAGGCTACAGTCTAAATAGGTAGGACCCCCAAAACTTGTAATGTTCCATTTACTTTTACATTCAGTGTGTGTAAAAGAATAGCATAATACTGACCTTTTAAGTAAATGTAGTAGAGAAGTGACTGAATAGGCCTATATGTAATTGCGATTTGAGATAGATTTTGATTAATGGTGCAGCCCTATTGCTACCATTAATCAGCAATATTTGTTAACTGCTTGAAATGTTAACTGCTTTTCCTGTTGTTAACATTTCATAAATATTTTAATATTTAAGCAATTTTTGGAAAATTTTGTAACAAAATAAACTAGCTAATTATACATTCAAAACAATACCGAATAGTAAATTGTAAAATTTAAACTACTATTAATTATATATGAATTAACAATTTACGACCAGTGCCCCTAAATTTTTCTCTGTGCCCCTAAGTTGAATCAGTTAGGGGCTACAATGCTCCTTGAGAAAAAGTTAGTCTGGAGCCCTGGTATATGTTGAAGAACTCTCCTGCTTTTTTTCTGTAGCCGTTAGCTTAAAGCCCATATGACAGATTAGCTACCATTTTCAGGAAACCATAGCAACAGCAATGCTTACCAAGATATTAGTCTTTGTTTCACATAATTATTCATTGTTTAGCAGTAAAATACGATTTTATTGTGAAATTTAAAATCTCTTCCGCCTTGAACATGTAAGTGAGCGATGACGTAGGCGGAGTGGAATTCTGCACCAATGTTCGTCATTCTCCATTGACTTGAATGTAATATTATGTTATAAACATCGGTGTTTCCTAGTCTTACTGCTCCTTCCAGGACATTTTCACCTCCCTCAGTATTTAGACTACACTATAATTTATCAACAGAATTGCTTGAAATTTGTTTATGTGTGTTAAATAAATGAGTAGAGTAACTTTTCTCTGAGACACAGTAGCTCCTCCTCTTCCTCCTCCTTCTCCCCCTCTCAGCGTCTCTCATACACATGTTATGATCACACGGTTTACAGTGGCGGGACACCAAATAAAAAATTCATCTTACCCCTTGCCGCTTTTCTTGGCAGGGCACTTCCTGTTTAGCTATGTTAAGCTAGCTAACACGTTAGCTTTGTCATTCAGTCAGTGCCGAGTTTGAGTCAAAAGTTGATGTGCAAATCAACTTATTTAACATTACGGTAGCACTTTAAAAGACCACCACGTTACCTAACAGTTAATTACTGTGTCACTTACTAGTATCTAACAGTGACACTTAGTAGTACTTACTCTGATACTTACAGTGGTACTTACACCTACAGTGGTACTTTGAGGGGTACTTGTACCAGCAGTTACTGGTACATAACACTGATAGTTACAAGTACTTACAGTGGTACTTATGGTGGGGTAATTGTGTCAGCAGTTACTGGTACTTACAGTGACCACTGAAACAAATGTGTGTGCCACAAAGTATTAAAGGTGGTAAGTTCTGCAATATGTACAGCTAAGTGTAGGAATTTGTACCAATATAAGTACAATAAAAGTAATGGTAAGTGTACTAAAAGGTACCTCTGTAAGTACCAATAACTGCTGACACAATTACCCCTCCAGGTACCACCCTAGGTACCACCATAAGCGCCAGTAACTATCAGTGTTATGTACCAGTAACTGTTGGTACAAGTACCCCTCAAAGTACCACTGGAACCAGTGTAAGTACCACTGTAAGTACCATTGTAAGTACCAGTAACTATCAGTTTTATGTACCAGTAACTGCTGGTACAAGTACCCCTACAAGTACAAAGTACCACTCTAGGTACCAGTGTAAGTACCACTGTAAGTACCAGAGTAAGTACTACTAAGTGTCACTGTTAGATACTAGTAAGTGACACGATAATTAACTGGTAGGTAACGTGGTGTTCTTTTAAAGTGCTACCAACATTACTAATAAATTTAATGTTGTTTTATGAGTGTAAAAAGTTACTTTATCAAAATAAACATTATTACATTTTCTTAACCACCTTTTTTTAAATCTTATATGATTGTTGTTTTAAACTTACAACTGACAAAATGGCTAAAAATATTATTTGACTTGATAAGCCTCGCAAATCTTGTGCTTTTTTTTTGTTGGAAACTCAGAGTCAGATTTTTTTTTCAAACATACATGAATCAATCCAATTAGGACTTTGAATAAGCTGATGACGTGGAAAAGACAGTTATTTAAGGTGGCATTGGTACCGGACAGTTGTTACTGTAGGTTTCCATGGCTACGCTCTCTCTAGTCATTATAATAACTCCGTGTGTGCGTGGTGTGTGATGTGTGCGACGTGTGTGATGTGTGTGATGTGTGCTGTGTGAGCGTGCTGCAGCCTCTGGTGACGGTGCATAAATAAAACGTAGCAGATGTCAGATGCGGCCTCTAAACCACATTACGGTACTTGTCAGTTTTGATCCCGGCTGAACAGGGAGATTTGTTTTGGTGAAACGACTGCGCGTGTTACTCACGACCGTGTTTATGTGCAGAAGATTAGTCAGTGCTGCGCCACCTCTGGCTAAGATTAAGCAGTAGTTTAGAAGTGACTTTCAGGAACTAGGTTAAGGAAGGAGTGTCTGGGAAAAGAGGTGCAAACGGTTTTACACTGTAGAACTCCTCCAGCCTGACGTCATGCTATCCCAGAATGCACTGCATATCCATGGACCGGCAGGGACAGTTCCTTTGATTTCAACGACGTGGGCTGGGATTGTCAAACTTTATTAGAGTTTTACAGAATAGGCATTATTTTTGCACACTGGGATTTACAAATTATTAAAGACTAAACTAGTTTGATTGTAGGATTTAAGCCTAATTTCAAGCTTTTTGACTAAATGAACCTTGATTTGTTTTCCTTGTTTCAAAGTGTTTCAAACTGATTTTAAGACATTGCTTCTTATTTGGAGCCAAATTGTTTGCTAATGGGTTTACATTTTTGTTCTTGTTTAAGACAAATTCTCCTATAACCAGTTAAAAACGTCTTGAAACCAGTGAAATATTCTACATTATATAAACAATTACATCTTATCCAGTTAAAACAACTAAAATCTGGGTTAAAATTCTGATTCTAAGTCATTTTATACAAGTTTAGATGTATAGTTTTTGCGGTAAAGAAAGTCAGGCCATTTCTACAGACGGAAAGACGCCATTTTGACAAAAAAAAAAAAAAATTGATTTCTGCAGCTAAACCGACTTGTAGTGAGTCAAGATTTACATTAATTAAGCTGCAGACATACTGCTTTGACTTTTATTTTAGATAAACTAAGACTATCATCTTCAAACAAGTCAAAATCTTTGTTCTGATTGTGCCTGGGCGATTTCATGTTTTATTAGTTTAGTTACTGAACAATGACATGAGAGAAGCCTCTTTCAGTATCAGTCAATGTTATATATGTACAGAGGTTTATAATAAAATATATTTCACACAAACGTCATCGGTGAAACACTTAAATGATATAAGAAGGTTGCCTGACCAGCCAGTCCCTACACACTTTGACAGACACTTTACAAACCGTGAGGGTCTGAGATCAGAGCGCCGAGGTTCAATTTCGTGGGCGGCCTTAGCGCTGAGTTAACCAATCACAGAAAACCCAGAAATTCCACCAAAACAGCGACACAATGTTTTCGTAAACATGTAGCGTGAAGTATGAAGCCCCTCAACACAATTTGCTGCTCAGGTTTTAAGGAATTGATATGTTCATTGTTCAAAACCGACGCACGAGCCAAATCAGCTACGTTCTCCTCCTTCAATGTTTTGAAAGGGAGCTTGCAAGCAACTTCCGACTTTTTTGTGTCACGTGTCCGAATTGCTGTGCTTGATTAGTTCATCCTAACATTGGACAGGGAAATTATTGGCCGAGGCTCCGGTTTTAGACCCTTCTGCAATAACAGAATGTAACAGAATGTAGGAGGGGCTGACAAGAAGGAGGGGAGTGAATCGGATTTTCAGAAATGGCAGATTTCTGAAAATCTGCCATAACTAAATTATGGTTTGGAAATATGGGGGAATAATTACAAAAGAACTACAACCTACTGTATATTTATACTGAAAAACAAAACCATTAGAATTGTAAATTGTGTTGATTACGGTATTATGCTCCAACAAACCCATTATTCATCAAATTAAATGTGTCAAAAGTATATGATCTAATTTATTCTTAAAATCCCAAGCTCAGCTCTTAGCAAGTAGATGTTTTTCATTTGTGTCTCTATTTTGTAGCTTCTTGAGCCTAACCCTTTCTGTCATTTCAATGTAAAATGTTTTGTAATAAGACATACGTATTTAGTTTTGACGGTGTGACTGAAGAAACAAATACAAAATTGAGCACACAATTTATATGCTATCTTGTGAAAAGCAAAGTCAGGCCAAAAATGGTCATTACTGTTTAGTTTCCGTTGTTTTTCAGACAGACTTTTATGTAAAGCCAAGGATAAACCACAGAACTAAATGTAAGACTTTTTTCCTTTCATTCAATGGTAGCGACACTGCTGTAATACCCCCGCAGAGTGCAGGAGCTCTATTGGTCAGTTTATGTTTTCAGTGCAGGCTTTTATGAGGAAACCAACATAATTTTAATCATTTTAGGCCTGCACTACAGAGAGAAGCTTTCACACAAACAAACAAACACACACACAGAAGATGACCTGATAGTGTGCGCTGTAGTGTGGATCCTGTGAGAGCACCTCCACCTCTCTGCCTCCTCGAATCACCACCGTCCTGACCGCACGTCCGGCCAAGTGCGTGTGCAGCTGAGACGCAAACACGAAGATCCCGTCTTTAGGTAAGGCCTGGACACAGCAGAAGGATATATTGTATATTTAAAGAGGCATTGTGTTAAACTTTTGGTGTAAGTTATCTGAAATTTGGAATGCAGTTCTCATACCCACACTTTATTTCATGCCAATCTGCCTCTTATTCGCTGAATTAGGAGCATTAACAGCTGATTAACTAATATGTCTGCAGCTTTAACCACACATTGCCAAAGTACACTGCATTTTTCCATATTTATGTTTAATTCTTTAAGAAGCCACACAAAATATAATGCATATTACCATGACAAAAGCTTCACTTTCGTATTTGTCTGTTTACCCTAAATCAGGTCTATTCAACTTAAGGCCCGGGTGCCAAATCGGCCCTTCATACATATGATTCGGCCCTCATTCGTTTTCAAAATGTTACAAAAACATATTTTCTTTTGTTTGTAGATTTAGTTCTGGGTAATTACTTAAGAAATAGTGGAAAACTTTTATTTCCAAATGTGTCAATAAGTGATACAATGTTGCAGTTTTCATATTTTTAGTCAAACAATCTACTTAGCTCTTGTTGTTTTGGTAAATTTACTTTAAAGACTATTTCAGTATTGATTTAATTCTGCTTTAGATCTTGTTTAGTCCTGGTTTAAATCTGGTTTAATGCGGAGATTCTTCCGGTTCAGATTTGGTGGTTTAACGCCAATTTGGACATTTGGTAGAGCAATCAAAATGGTTGGTATCACTACAGAAATATATTTTGGTACATCTTGAAAAACTATGACGCATTATGCAACTGCAACCGGCCCAGAAGCCACGGACGTTGGTAAAATCTGGCCATCTGGAAAATAAAGTTGAATAGCCCAGCCCTAGATTCTCTCACTTTCTCTCTGTGGTGCTCATTTTAATTTGACAATAGAAGATTCAACAGTGTGCCTTTAAACTTAGATATCTCCATGATTCAGATCAATGGAACAAAGAGTGTGTATATTTGAGCAGTGAAAACATTTGTAGTTAAAAAAATTATAATAATAATTCCTAACCCCTGAGCAGATACCGTTAAAGTATTTAATTGGGTGAAAATTAGTTTGCAGTGGCCTGTCTATGTCTAATACTGTACCACTTGTTTACTAAAGTACAGGAGGCGTGGTTGAAGAGCCCTCGCAGCCTCAGCCCTGCAGTCTCTCTGGAAACCACTCTTACGATCTATAACCCGGATCTATAACCCTGCCGTACTCTCTGTCCTATCTACGGCTTGGAGATGTGGCCCCTGAACAAGATTCTGGCTGCTAAAATAGATAGTTTCGACAACAGGGATCTCTGAACCATTGAAAACATCATGTGGCCCCAGAAAGTTTCCAACCAGGTGCTCAGAGACTCTTGCCTGGCTGCACAACTTTGCACCTGCTGGTTCGGCCATGTTCTCCGCCCTCCTCTCAACCAGCCCACGAGAGGTATTTTCCAGTTCAACCCGAAGGACGCAGGCTGGAAAAGACCACGAAGAAAGCCTCGTACTCGCAGTCGACATTCAACAACTTGGAGGAAGCAGAACAGCTGACTCAAGACCACTAGCACTGGAAAAATTGGCTCATCTGGTTGGCTCAACGCACTGGGTTGGGACGCCGCCCCCTTCGCTGGAGCCTTAAGTAAGTAAGGAGGAATACTTTTATACTTTTATGTTGTTAGCATTGTCACTAATGTTCTCATACCTACACAGTTCACTTCTAAAAGTTATGAAAAGTGCTACTTGTGGTGAACAATTTGGAGGATCAGAGTCCACAGATAAGATAAAAATACATGTAGACATAGTGTAACAAGTTTAAAATTAAATATTTCTGTTTATGAAGCAAAAATTAGGTTCAGCGCCTTTAATGCAGCAGAGAAAACATTCTAAGCAAAGCAGTCCCATCACTTGGAGTCAAACAAGGCCCAGACTTTTAAAGGACTTACAGTCTCCGGCTTCACAGATTTATGATATGGCCTCAAGCAGAAGACATAAAACATAATGAGCTCACAGTGTTTGTGCATTTGGACGTGCAGTAGCCCGTCAGGTCAAAAGCTGCTGTCGGGGAGGAACCGCCATGATGGGTGTGTAGACCAGCCCCAGCTCCATGATCCCGGCGTCGTATCTCCTCAGGCTGGGAGTGTAGTGAAGTCTGATCCCCGAAGAGTCTCGACGCCCTGCACAAGATCAACCACACTACATCTGTATTAGTAATTAAAGGGGAAAACAAAAGTTGATTAACCCTGCTTTTTAGTTCTTCGTAGAAATAAAGTACTTGATGTACTATTGAACACTAAGCATTATAGTCCATGAACAAGCACTGTGATCCAAAACAATGCTAGATATACAGGTCGGGAGGGAAGAAAGTGAGCTGACAGTGTAATGAGTAATGTAATGATTTTCTCCTGTTGCTAAACTGGCCTAGATCGTTACTGACTGAATATTTACCCACATTTTTACCTGTTCCCCTAAGTTTAATCACCACCCTGTTCTGCCGCGAAACATTCTATCTTCTTTCTAAGATGTCATCTTTTGAATCTTAACCTTTATCCTTTTCCTAAACTTGCCCGTTCCCCTAAACGACATTCATAATACAAACTAAACCGGTCTCGGCTCGACTGGGACAAAGTTCCAACAAAGTTGGAACTTTGTGTTTGTTCTAAAGTGGCTCGGTTCATGTTCACTTTTACACTTCTGTCATCAATCGAGACAGTGCTGTAGAAACACATCTGCTCCTCGCCTGTAGAGGCGCTGTGGGACAGAATCACTCAAGACACCTGGCTCCTCCATTTTGTCTCTGCCTGATCTGTCACATCCAAACTAACAAGTAGCCTAATACTTTTGCACAGTATTGGACTTATTTTTGCTTTATAGATCCTTCCCACAAACTGCCTCACATCAGTGCACCCAGTGTGAGTGACAGACGAAGTGTTGGAGCACGTATAATAAACAACAGTTTGAAGAGAAGAGTGGCCCGGCCTGGAGGAAGTGTCTTAGATCGCTCCAAATGCTTAGAGTTAGAGTGGAACACACACCAAGGTATGTCATCTGCTCATTTAGTTGTACAACTAAATTATAGAACTAAATAATTGAATCTGTTCTATGTTTCCTGCATTAGCGTGAGCTATTTTTGTTGTTTTGTTTCATTTAAAGGTGCACTGTGTAAAGTCAACTACACAATTCAGTAAAATTAGAAAGTTAATACTATACTTTAGAACTTTCTGAATAGAGGTGCATAAATTTAATGCCATAACATGGAAAAACAAAAAAACAAAATCAACTATAACGAGTTGTTTTTCTGCAGAAACAGAAGTGTTCAGGCTCCTCGAAGCCAAAATATTAGACTATTTTGTGGCCATGCAAGCCCACTCAAAGTAAAAATGCAGATTTTTATTTTATTTTTTTTAGTGTAACAAAGGCACCTAATAGACAAAAATATGCATTTATTCAAGTTTATTTTTGACCAAAAAATTGTGCAGTGCACCTTTAAGCTTTGATTTGATTTGATTTGATTTGATATTATTTGTCTCATTATCGATCTCACACATGAGTTTGTTGTGATTCTGAGCCTCACGTTCGTCACAGCGTGCAAGTCACTGTTCACTTCCGGGTTTTCTTCCGCTCACGATCCGTTTGTGTTCACAATACAAACAACTCTAGGGTTTGTTTCAACCGAGCCGAGACTGACCTGTCCAGCGAGACCAGACTCAATCAGAGTTCATTTGCAAATTCACAATTATCCAATTGAACCGAACTATCCATGCTAGAATCAAAAATGGACTGTGAATGTAGCCTTAATCATCGCCGAGCATTGATCAAATGATGTATTGCGCTGTGCTGTGGGGCTTGGTAGGAAGTCTCATTAATCTATTTTTTTTATTATTATTATTTAAGCTGTTTTACCTTGATTACTACATTTAGGAACTTGTTGTTAGTATTTTATAGAAATGTAACGATATGCAAATCTCACAATACATTTTTTTTAATATGAAGTATCACAATATGATAATTATCACAATTGAAAAAACATTAAAAACATTAAAGCCATATTTTTCAGTCATTCCTTTTTATCATTTCAGTGATTTCTTTTCTTGGTGCAAATTCATGGCTTCACATTGCTGTCTCATCATATCAGCTGTAAGGTCTTGTGTCTTTGTTTATTCATTAAAATATGCATAAAATGTGTGTTAATGTTGACTATGTTAACTATTGTCAGGTGACGACGACAATTTATTGTGACAATTTTGGCATAACAATACCATACCATCAGTTTTGTTATATCCCTAGTATTTTATAACATAAGAGCTACACATTTGCACCAGAAAGATCCTCTATTCAATTAATTGTTGCTATAGCCTACTCAAGTAACTACGTACAACTTTAACAAGCTTTTGGACAGGCTGACTCATTGTTAGCTCCAACGTTATTAACTTATTTCAAAAGTGCAGTGTCAAAGATATTATTCATGGTGACATCAAAATCATGAGTTTTAGTTTTGTGCAAACATGGCAGATCTCCAAGGTAACTGTTGTTTTTTTGAAATTCCATCTCAAAATGTGTCTCCTAGGAAGCAAACACTAACCTGAGAAAGGTGATTTGAGCAAGAAAAGAAGCGTGAGCAGTGTCTGGGTCACTTCAGGATAAGCAAACTTTGTAGAAATGGTGATGGAAAATTATTTTAGATGAAGTAAAGTTAGACCCGAGGCGTCACACACCGGGAGTTTGGAGAACCCTGCTGTGCGTTTGGAGGGTAGTTAACGTTAGTGTGAGAGAGGGAGAGAATGTACCGCTGATGATAAGAGGATTGTGATAGTGGACTTCAAGGCGCAGGAACCTGGAAGCTTCTGGTCCACCGATGGGCAGGCCTGCGTCCGGAGGGTAGTAGAACGGCTGTGGGGACAAACACATGGACATATGGACGTCAGCTGAATCCTTTTCTTTTATTAGAACTAGAACTTTTAAATTCTCATACGTCTCAGATGTTTCCCTTTGCTCAGTAACAATACAGCTTCTTCATCTGTTGTCATGTTACTACGGCTTCATCCCTGTCCTAGAGCAGTGTATGCAAGGACCTATATCAGCTTTGTACATTGAGCGGTTTCAGATTCAAGAGGCCTATTTTGTTAAAATGCCCGACAAGTTCAACACAAAGTTATTACATTTCTGCTGTGATAGTTGTGAATTTGTTGTGGCTCTTTGGGGACTGAATAGTTTGGAGAACTCATACATTTGTTGTAATCATATTGGAGAGAGGTTGAGACTTTACAAGACTTTCACCTTATAAGACCTTGCCTATCATGAATCACTACACAAGTTGTACTTCCATGCAATCATCCTATCCTATTTTTCCTACTGTATCTGTGCACAGAACTGCAGTTGACTTGTTTATATTCACAATGTACTTATGAGTATTTCCTGTTGAATTATTCTCCTGATTAGAAAAGTATTTAACATGTTTTCAGAGACATCCCCATAATTCACTGTTCACTGCCTGATCTTCCAAGCGCTTATTCATTTTAGACTGACATTGTGAAAATCCCATAGAAATGCTCATAATTACAGAAGTTAGCTATAGAAAATATACGAGCCAACTGATGTTCTGTGCACAGAGCCTATTACAGTCTCAGGCCAAGCTGGTCAATCAGCAATGAAAAGTGCCGTGTAAATGTATAAACAAGCCCTAAAAGTGATGGACTAAAAGCCCACGAGGTTTGACTATTTTTATAAAGTACTTGTTTATATAATATTTTTAAATGCCTCAATAGCTTGAATCCAGTTGTTGTAGGGGATCTGATCAAAAAAAGGTGAAACTATTGAGGTCACCATCAGGGGTACGTTCAGCGTGTTCATACTTAAAGGTCCACAATCTGGAACACCATCACTGCCGAACTGAAAGCTCTCAGATCTGAGCCTCTGTGACTGTAAGATCAAACAATGATAATAGATTAATAATAATAGATAATAGATTAATAGATGTGAATTTAGGGCCTACCTGTATTTACTGTAAATGTTTTATGCTATATAATTTCTAATATATTTGTTCTTTGTACAGTGGACTGTTTATGCAAATTACCTGAGCTGTATGGCCAATGAATGTGGCATCGATTACACTTAAAACAATGTGTTAATGTTCTGTCTCTCTCAAATAAACTAACTATTATATAATTTTAAAATATCAAGAAAGCTCATACATGGACAATAGACAAGTTGCTGCATTGTAAGATTATGTTAAACAAGTGGAAGACTTCCTTTTCTTCACAATGTCAGATTTCACCTCTGAATTATCTGGAAGGAGATGGACTTATTGTGAAAAGCAAACCATATCCAGCTCATCAATTCAATAAAGTCCTTTACTGTCTTTTCCAGTGCAGGAGGCTGAAAAACTTTAGCTCTATTGAACAAGTGGTTTCTAAAAATAAAAGAAAGCCTACTTGCAAACTCTCAGCCACCCACAGAGCCAAGAACTGTGAAACCGATAAAAACAAAAGGACTCAGCGAGCAGCAACTTCTACATGGCGCTCACACAGAGAAAACCAAGTCGATGTTGTTGTGTAAGTCTTTAAAATAAGCATGTTTAAATGGGCTGACTATGCTGGAACATTTTTATTGATTTGTTCTAAACCGAGGACAAAGATTTTATTTACAGTCGTTTTCTTCACTGATAAAGCCCTATATCTTGACATATTAGTTCATATTTATGTTTGATGATTGCAGTCTCTATATGCATCATCATACTTCTGCAATAACATTTTCTATGTTCATGTAAATTTGTGGTGATTCTTTGGCTTTTTACTTTAAGGGGATTTGCTATGTGGGGACGTATATTTGTGTGTTGAGGAGGACAAAGCAGATGAAAAAGCAAAGAGAAATCTGTTCTTGTGTCACGAGGTTCTGCTTCCAGGGGAGTGGCTCAAATAGTCCATGTCCAGAGTGAGAAGAGTCTGACTTCTGACCGAACATGGTGCGAGGACAGGTAACTGAATGATAAGTGAGAGGAATATCCTACAGATAATAATGAAGTGGTGCATAAAACACGCTGCTGATGCCTATACTTTACCTTTTATTTTTTCGCATTTATGTATGTGGCGGTGAGCCAAAGATGAATTCCTACCTCTGTAGACAATAAACTATTCCATTCTTTTCTATTCCACAAGATCGGCTACAGAAGAGTTTAGGGTCTTTCACACCAAGCCAACGATCGCCCGTCTGAACTGGTTGTGGTCAGATGAAGCAGAGCTACAACAACTGCAGTTCAAAGCCTGGACTTTGGCGAGAAATAGAGCCTGAGCTCTGTCAGGTAACTGTCGCTGCCTAAGGCAGCTTTTGACAATTCCTCAAGTGCGACTTACATTTCGTCATTTTTGTCGAGCATTATGTCACACGCATGTTCACTCGGCATTTGTACGACGACCGATGCCCGTTTGGAATGTGTTTCACATGGATGTGCCCCTAAAAGCTCAACCCCACCATCAACGATTGAGAGTTGTGTTGGTCCTAGCCATAGCGGCGAGAATGAACTGTTTAAATTGAAAGGCATTGAAGATTTTTAGTTTTCATACTTTTTTCTTATATATTCAGATTTTTTTCTTGTAAAATTGAACTTTTTTTTTTTTTTTTTTTTTTTTTTTACTTCAAGTCTATTCTAAAAAAAAAAAGCAACTTTTATGGCTTCAACTTTATACTCATAAAAATACTTCATAAAAATTGGATTTTAACCTCATTAAACTTCAAATTTAAAGAAGCACTGTGTAACTTTCTGGAGGTGAAACGTCAACTACACAATTCAGTACAAATAAAAAGTTAAAGGACATTCGGAACATGGATTTATAGGATTTATGCCATAATGTAAAAAAAAAAAATACAGATAAAGGAACTGCTTTTCTTAGACTGCTCAGAGAAAAGCAGCAGATTTTTTTTTGCAACAAACAAATCTAAATGACAAACACTGACTTGTAGTGCCTCACCTTAAGTTTAAAGTTGTTGTTTTTCCATGTTGTTACAGCATTCTATAGCGTAGTAAAGTTGTCAGTAACGCTTGAGAAAAGTGAAGGCTCTTTTTTGCACCTATACAACTGTTGCCCTGTGTTTTCTCCACCTTTCCTCTTACGCACTGACAGGTTATACATTATTGATGCTCTTCTCTTCTCTTTGCATCGTCCCCTCGGCCTTGTACTTGCATTTTGATACAGTGCCACGCTTCATAAAACAACACTATTACGAGGTGATGAAACTGGACTGAATATTTCCCACCTAATCTCATCTTCGCGCACAGAAGGCATCCTACTTGTTTTTTGTTTTCTAAGAAGATCATCATATAAAAGAGAGAGGTCCGTGTGTGATACAGAGAGACTGGAGAGAAGAAATATGGTGACAGCAGAATAGTTCCCTCATCGCCTTTGCTTTATGTGGCTGTAGCTGCATCAAACGAGGAGCAGGTAGAGGACAGTGTGAACTAAAACCTCCAGGACATGAGCTTGGTCAGGAGATACGTTTATCAGCACTTTAAGGTTGGAAGGTCGGAAAGTCTAATTAAAAAGGCATATATTAAACTAGGGCCCATTTTTCATAAAACATCTAAAATTCAATCTGAAGCAATTACTAAACTGTTTGGAGCACAAACTCAAAAGCTGGAGTTAAAGCTGGTGTTGGATCAGAACAAGCCCTGGTGATGAAAGATGGCCGTCGCTTTGTGTCCATGGCTGCGCTCAGTGGTGCATTGTTGCGAGTTAGCTAGCTTGGATTCAGTCAAACTCAGTCCACCGAATATGCATGAAGAAGGCTAGAAACAAAGGTTTTTGTAAACATTCTGATAATTTAGATTTTGAGCTTGTTTTCTCTGCAATGTGAACGGCGCACAAGGCTTGTGCCATGGACTGTGGGATGTGAATGGTGGCAAACGCGCAGCCAGACTGTGGCTCTAAAAAAAATGTTTTAGAATTTTGCATGAATAATTCAAATATCAATTTTTCAATCTATCAATGTACTTATTTACCTAAATATTAATCGATTTGCTGTTTTCAGCACCATGGACAGTAGCCGAGACAAGGGCCTGTACGCGCATGAAAGCAGGAAATGTCATAATAAACAGAACACGGTCTGTTAATACACTTATCGTCATGTTTAGGTTAGTAAAGAGTCATGAGAAAATGCAAAGTTTTTTTTTTTCTAAAGAAAAATTAATGGAAACACCCTAAATGCGAAATTAAACCTTTTTGACATTTGGAGTATGTCGATAAAGTTTTGCGCAAAAGTGTCATGGAAACGCCACTACTGTCTAATGTTACACAATTTATATTACATTTATTAAACTGGAACTTCTGGAATGAAAAGTGCTGTTTAGAACACAGGGGATGCGTTCACAACCTGACGGCAGAAAGAGGCTGACTGACACAAGCTGTAGCAGCAACACTCGCCAGCGCTGTTAACTAACTACAAGAGTTTATCACTGTACAATAAGCCCCGTCTCAAGCTTCAGGAGTCAGACGTCCGTCATATCTGATCCACACAGCTGCTCTCGTCCTGTTTTGTTGTTTTTATCAAAGAAGTTTCCCCAGCCAACTAGACTGACATCTTATCTTTTTGTAGGCGTCATACGCAGTAAAGCAGAAACTGATGTTGGCCGATATTCAACATTGCCTCTGACTCACCGGTCTTGGAACTAGAACGTGCAGGAGATATACATGGACTGCAATAAACTTCATATCATATCTTTATGCCATCTCTGTGGAATGACACGTGTAGTAGTTTTGAAGGAGTTTTGGTTGCAGTTTTAGTTTAAATATTGATACAACCACAAATATAACAGTAGAATTGTCAAAGCAGTTTGGAAGAAAAAGAAAACCTACAGAAGAACAGACAGAACAACTATGTAATGTATCAGTCTCGAACAAAACTTCAACAAAAATTCATACAAGTGATTTTACTGGACCTCGGTTAATATCTTCAAAAGCAAATCTTTACATGAAAGCGTGGCATTTTAATATGGTATACCATACATCTAGTCCCTGCAGGAAATCAAAGACTTATTTCCCCCAGTGCAGGTGGAGGAGTTTAAGCACCTGAGTGATGTTGCTCGGGGCATTACGCCTCCATAGGGTCGACAAACAGGCTCTGAGTGACTGGTCAGACAAAGAGCAGTTCACAGATATATGACCGGCCAGACATTACTCCTCTGCCTTTGCCCCGGGAGAGAGAGAGGAGGAAGGGGGATGGGGAGACCCTGCCTTTTATTCACAAGTGAGAAGAGATGAAGCGAGAGACAGACGAGTGGATCAGTGCTGTTCCCATATATGATAATGAGCTTTAAGTAAATCTATTCTCACATATGGTCATAAGCTGTGGGTAATTACAGAAAGGACAAGATGGCGTCGAACGTGCCTCTCCATCGCCCCGGGGGAGCTGGAGGAGGTCTGTGTGGAGAGAGAAGTGTGTGTCCATGTTCAGACTGATGCTTTTGGCACTCGGCTCTGGATCAGGCAAAGAAGAAGATTTCCTAGTCTTTAAGCCGAGAACCATTTAAAAATCAATCATTCATTTGATTCACTTTACATATTCTTCTTTACCCCTGTATATAAGCGTATATGTGGGCCTTTTATATAACTCTCGACGTCTTGCTGGAGTGCATCCCACATGTGAAGTCTGAGCTCTTAATAGACCTGTTGTGTGGGATCGTCTTTAACATGGCTTTTCTCTGAGCGGCTGCTGCTGATTATTGGAGTAGGAGTTTTGTTTATGTCTTTAAATAACCAGCGACCAAACTAAAAGCTTCTTTCAATTACACCTGAATATCACTGATTTATTTTATGAGCAGTGAATGTAGCTGTCTGGGAAATCAGTTATCCTTAAAACAACTGTAGATTTTTTATTTTAGGTGGGTGGTATAGTGGGAATGTAGCGGTTTGGTAACTAAATAAATATGTATCACTAGGAAGCAGCAGTAACATAATTAATAAACTTACAATTTAAACATATTAGATAACGTCCCAATTGTTTAGTTTCCATTTATACAGCGCTTTTCCATTTTTAAGGAACTCTTTACTATCAAAGATCCACTCACCCATGTACATAGACACAGAGGGTTAAATGTCTTGCTCAAATGAATCTATGTCTCTACAACAAATCCAGGTTAATTCAGACAAAAACTTGAAATTAGCTTAAATCCTAGGATCAAGAAAATGTAGGTGTAACCAGGCCCTGACTTACTTTGCTCTAAGATTTGACATGAAAGTATGCCTCGTCAATGCAACAGGTGATGCTATAATTTGGCCACAGACTTTTTGATGCACCCAGAATATTGCTGTCAATTTGAAGTTATAGCTTGTTAATTTAATAAAGATGTGAGTAAAAACACATCTCATTATCCAGATCCAGATCTACTGTAAAAAACGTTGGTGTTATTTGACCAAGAGCTCTCATCAAAAGCACATATAAACCAAGCCTGAAAAAACTTAGAGTCAACTTTAGAATTCTTTTTCTAACCTAAAGCTGTAATTGACATGGCCCTTCAAGAACTGTCCATTTCATTCTCAAAATGTTGAGCAATTGGTGTCTGAGTCTCTAAAAAGTGCAATAAGAGGCAGAGCATTTAGTTACTAAGCACCACTCCTGCTTATGTCAAAAAAGGTCTCTACTTTTAAGATTAGTTTTAAAACTTTCTTCTTTAAAATAGCTTATGGCCAGACCAGTTAAGAAAGTACACTTTATTGTCACCGTATTGTCCTCTGCATTTGACCCCTTCTTTAATGCCACTCAGTGCCTGAGATGCCCACCTTCTCTCTCCACAATTAGCCTGATCTTGTCTTGCTAATGAGTTGCTTTTTTTGCTAATGGACTCGGGATCTACAGACTTAAACTCTGTCTGCACTCGAATGAGCGTTGGTTCTGTTGTAGTCACAGCCACAGTCTGTCCGTTCATGGGAGTGGATCTATCCTTTACTGTGGTTCTCCTCAAGGTTTCTTCTTCTTCTTCTTCTTCTTGGGCAAAGAATGCTGGAACAATTCTTTGCTCCATATTACTGTTGAACAATCTGCTTTCTTAACAGTGACTGTTTGCAATTTTCTGTTTTGTTTCTATTGATATTGACCAGTGATTGTTTCATCTATAAATACATTTTTTCCTATTCACCCAACGTGTTCTCATAGATTTGGCAGATGCAATTGACGACTCCCATTTTTGGTGTTCGTTTTTGTGGCGTGGTCTGACACGCGATGTGGTTGAGGACAAACGGAGTTTTTTGGGGGGTTAACGGCTAAGTTTAGGTCTGAAGTTGCAAAAATGGGTAAGTTTAGGTCTGAGGCTTGGAGTTAGTTAAGGTTAGATTAGGATTGTAGTATTCATAAATAATAGCTCGTCTTAACATTACCTTTACAATGAACTAGGACAGAAACCAAAAACATGGAAATGACGTTCATGTGACACGCTGTTTGAAATTGCGTGGTATTGAGACGTTATCCATGAGAACAGGATGCAATGTTTCTCCTTCATTTGTTGACAAGCTTCCTCTCCAGTCATATCTATAGCATATATACTGTATATTAACCATGTCTGTGTTTGTATACGTCTGTGGTGGAGGTACCTCTGCTCCCATGGCCCACGCAGCCAGCACGTGTCGGCAGGAGTTGAGTTTTCGGGGTTTCATCTTGTCCTCGCAGGAGCCGCTGTAGTCGGGCACCTCGTGTACTTCTGGAGCACACTCGAACACTTCAATATGATGAACTATGGCTTCATTTCCTCTGGTGATCACAGGCTCGTACTGGCACAGAGACACAGGCAGAGCAGGAAATAAGCACTTATGAAGGCTGATGCATGCTGTCATTATTTTTATATTTTTAAAATTGTTTAGTCTAGAAAGAAATTGACTTTGCTGAACAAGTTTTGTGGAACAGTGTTTGTTATAGTGGTTATGCACAGATATTCTTTTATCTGAAAAACGCAAATAGGAACAGCCAGTAAAATGTAAGATACAGCTCAAATCAGGGGTGTGGCCTGTTATTTGGTTGCAATTATGACTTAAAAAACTCTTTTTACAAATAAAAACCAAATGAAACTGGGAGGATCAGCTAAGCTTAGCCAATCAGAGCTCCTGATTAGATTCTTTATTTCTCAATTCAGATAGTACGCAGTGGTCTTTTTTTAATCATATACTTTTTAGTGTAAAACAAAGAAAATATTAACTTCCCCAACTTAATCTTTTTACCTCTTGTTTTTGGTGAATAAACTGTATTTTTAGCACAGCTAATCAAGTCGAGTCTGAAGTTTAAATCTAAGTTGTTTATGTAGAGTTAGCTAGAAAAGTAACAAAAAGTTCTGTAGAACGTTCTGTGAAAATGACCCTCAGCGCTGCATCACGTTAGCACTTAGCTCACAGCTATTGTTAGCATTGGATATATTTACATATTTGGACCGTTGGATCACTTTTTTCATCTCCATGTCTTTGCATCCATATTTGACACATACAGTATATATATTTCATTAGGTCCACATTTTCTTTTTTAATCGTCTTTAAGGATGGAAATCTATCTCACTGAGAAATGTGAGAAACACAGAAGTGCTGTTGTTTTCTGTCACTGTTTATCTGATTTTCTCTTTTTACATGCCACATACAAACTCAGTATTTACTCTGCATAAAAGAAAAATCCAACTTGGATAAAAACACACTTATCTTAAAAGACTTAGAATATTTGATTGGTTTTAAGGTATTCTATCCTGATTTACCTCATCTAGATATAAAAACTTAGTTTAAACCAATTTGTATCTGTTTTAAGAAATAATTGAATTAAGAATAGAATTTCTTCAAAATCTTGTCAAGAAACTAACATTTTCTGCTCAAAACAACTAGGTTAGTCAAATTCTCTTACTGCACTGGCAGATTATTTCACTTGAAATTATATTATTACCTCAAAACAAGCAAAATGTCTTATTTTTTGCAGTGTTGCAGTAGTTGTGCTTGCTTGTCTTTTAACTCTTAAGATTTGAATTTTTCAAAATCTCAATAGGAGTTTATAATTGAACATTTTACTTCCTGAACCAGGGTGATCTTCCACTGTTTGATAATTATAATGCTGGTGTTTGCTGTTAGGGTTTGTATGAATAGTTATAGACAAATTTTTCTCTCCTAATTCAAATTAATACAAATCTGTTTATTATTTTCTGCGCTGTGTTCAACCGTAAAAGCAACTTACTGCATAAGAGTTTTAGACTATTATAACTTTATATACATATATTTTGCTAATTCCATTTAAAGACTAATCTTGTTTTATTACATTTTTCTATTTTTCCCTGTTTTTATTGTTGGACAAATAAAGGATATATTATCTTATATTTGTAACAGTTTACCATAACGATGTGGTTCTTGGCATGTTTCGGGGCAGCGTCTGGATAAAGCACCAGTAGGTCGTTTCCTGGCTGGGGATGATGACGTTGGGGGACAGCACATCCAGGGTGGTGATGTCGGGGGGGAGGCGAGGAGGTGGAGTGTCCGGGCGGAGCAGCACCACCCTCTGCAGTCCGGTCTGGATCCGGGACAGGTTCAGCAGCTCCAGGGACACCAGCGGCTTGTCCAGGAAGCCGTAGATAAAGTGCACGGTTCCTTCCTAATGCCACAAGATCAGAATTATTACACTTGTGTGAGAGAACAACTTTTTATTTTGTCGTCATGGTGATGAGTCATTCTTTTTGTGTCCGCTGAAAAGATCCTTCCATAGAAACTGTAATCACAATAATGAACGCTCAAATAGAAATAGTGCTGATTGCTGTATTCTGTGCACTTTAAATTCACTCATAAAGCAGAGAAAATTAGATCCTTTCTGCAAAATAAAGAGGGTTCACCAGTTTACATTTTAGGCCAGTAATATTTAATATGGAGCAGCTGAAATGATAGATGATTAATTTGTGTTGTTGTTTTTTTGCTGTAATACCAAAATTAAAAAAGGTCTATTAAAAGAAAAATTAATTTACTTTCTATGTATTTTATGACCAAGTACAGTCTGTCTCCTGCCTTCCCTCTGACCTGAACCTGAACGCAACCTATTGATGTTTTTCAGATTCTACAATATGTTGGTATCACATGTAGGGATGCACCAATCCAGCATTTTTTGTTCTGATACCGATTCCGATACTTTGGCTTTAAGTATCTGCCGATACCTGATATCAACCAATTCGATGTAAGACTGAAATACCTTATTTTTCTTGTGAAGACATAAGACATTTGGTCATATAGTGTTAAGTCACAACCTAAGAATTTAATCTGGATCAAATGTCAAACATTAAGAGACGTTCTGGATCAACACCAGCTAATAAATTAGTCTCATTATGTCCAATTAAAGGCACAACAATATCATGGAGCTGATACCTGATCCAGGAAAATTTGCTGGACCAGGTACAGATTTCTGTACAGATTGTGGGCAAGTGACTGTATATCTTTATGCTACCAGGAAAATCCTGCTGAGATTGCAGTATCTTTTTCACGAGATTGCAGTGGCATATTTTTGTCATTTAGGTGTGTTTGTTACACTAAGTAAATATTAAATATCTGTTTTTACTTACTTACTAATGAACCATTACTTGGCCGGAGGAAGGCCTGTTCTTCTGTTTCTTTAGTAAAGCTGTTCCTTTAGCTGTATTCATTTCACACTTTGGCATAAAACATATTTATTTCTGTTCAGACTGTCCTAATGTATTCTTTTAACTTTCTTTTTCTACTGAATTGTGTAGTTGACTTTTCATCTCCAGAGAGTTACACTATGCATCTTTAATATCTCAATCTGGTTAATCCACATCAGCTCTTCTAGCTCTTCCACACAACAAATTGGGCGATCCATTATTTACAATGCGCACACAGACATGGCACTGCCCTTGATGTCTCTGCTGGCACCAGTGGTTATGCTGTGTTAATAAAATCATTTTTTTAGACAATCTTATTAGTTTTCTCACACAATGAATGGCTCGTTAAAGAAAGACACCAAGTGTCGAGGCATTTAGTACGAGTTGGTGTGGGACTTGCAAACCAGAAGTTACAATGTTGAATGTGAATGTGATGATGTCTTATGCCGATTTAAGAATGAACAACAACATGAACATTCTACTAGGGTGTTTCCACTAGCCCTGTTAGTATCAGCTCTACTCGGCTCTACTCTGCCTTTTTTATCTGGTGCCAGGTACTTTTTTAGTACCCGGTTGGCTCTGGTTCTAACCAGGCCGAGCTGATATTAAATTGTTCTAACTGACACTGATTGGCCAGACAACAAGGTACCACAGTGTTTAGATATTGGTTTGTTGTTGGCAGTTGCTATGGATATAGTACCACATTCTAAAGAGTAATGGAAACACAACCAAACCGAGCCGAATAGAGCCGTCAACAAATATCCAAAATGTACTTTTGCGCACTGGATATTTCTATTAGTTACTAGACCCATTCAGTTTTTGCATCACAACAAAAACCTGCATTCAGACCGTATTAACTGTCCTTCATCTGTATGAAATATTAATGACTTGTTGTAATGTGACGTGAACTTATTGGACACGACTAAATCCATCTCTCATTAATTGCCTTTAGACCCACATCACACATATGTATATGACATGCAGTAACTCGAGTAGCTCCGCCCACCTCTATAAGGTAGTCCCTGGGGTCACATGTAGCAAAGGAGCGCTTGAACAGGAGGCAGAATCCGTCTTCTCTCTGCTCGGCTCGAATCAGATTATAATCCTGCTGAGTGTCCAGGGAAACTCTGCCCGCACTGTCACTCCAGGCGTCCTGAAAACACAGCAGGGAGCTCACATCGAACACAGAACGCATCAACATCATCTCAACCATTTCAAGAAAGATTTATAAACAGAGGAGTAATACCAGTAAATAAAAATTAATTGCCATTTAAATCAATGTACAATCTTTACATTGGACACTGCAAAACTATCTAGCCTTGCTTAAAATGACTTAGAATTAGAATATTAATCCAGATTTGAGCTGTTTTAACTAGATAGGATTTATTTGCTTATGTAATGTAGAATATTTCACTGGTTTTAAGACATTTTAACTGGTTATAACAGAATTTGGCTTAAAACAAGAACAAAAATGTGTCAATGGGGTAAAAACAGTTTTCTTAACACATTGGCAAATAATTTGACTCGAAATAAGAAGCAGTGTCTTGTAATCCGTTCAAAACAGTTTGAAACAAGGAAAACACAATCTATGTCTCTTCAATAAATGGAGGTTAAAGTTATTTTATTTGCCTTTTGTAGTTAAAAACCACATTGGAAAAGACAGTCCAAAAGAAGCTCAGTGCTCATGGACATAACCAACCAAACAAGTAACACAGACACAACTGACACAATAACACCATGACACTGAAATCAATCAATGAATAAAACAATAAAAAGTACAGTATAAAAAAATGCTGCAGTCAAAAATGTGTAAGGTGCCTAATTTAAAGTGCATTATTCACGCATTTAATAGAGCGATACCCTCTGACCTGAAGGAAGCAGCTCAACATGTCCTTCCAGGGTGAGAGGGATCATTGATCTGAAGAGCTCCATTTAAAAGTCTGCTTTTGTACAGAGTTTCTAGCACAGTTCTCTTGGCCGAACGAACCACTTTACAAAGCGCTCTCTTTTCTTTGTCTGTGATGTTTCCAAACCACACAGTGACAAAACTCAGAAGAAGACTTTCAATGGTGCAGCGATAAAAGTTCAGCAGAATCTTAATGCCAGATTTCTCAAGCGTTTGCTCATGTGCAAACTAAGTTAGAGGGTGCAAAAACTCGACACAGATATTTTTCTCTCACACAGACACTACAGATGCAACATTTATAAGCTACAGATACAGATACAACGTTAAAAGTGTATGTTCCAATATCAAATTGAGTGCAAAACGCTCACAAATAACACGTGCATTTTTTTTTCAGTTTGCACTCACAATTTACCACCTAGCTTGATAAATCAGGCCTTTAGAGTTCTGAGTGAATTCTTTAAGTTACTGCAAAAAGAAGAGACACTGTTGAGACTTTTTTACAATGTTATTCGTGGGTTTGCTCGAGTTCAGATTTTTAGACAAGGTCAGACCAAGAAATTTACACTCTTCAACAATTTGAATATTGAAGTCACCAATAACAAGAGGCAAATGACTGTTACGACTAGCTTGAAATTAGATACAAATCCTAGAATCAAGCAACTTTAGTTTGTTTTAAATCTATTTTTTGCAGTGCATTTTAATAGAAAGCGAGCTAAGGGAAAAGTTTTACAGTAACAGTACAGCAGTAGTAAGGGTTAGGGTTAGTACAGATAAATACTTGACTATTTGATCGGCCATCTCTCAATAATTCGATTAATTGCCCAGCCCTGACTCTAAATAGGTGTCATGGCTGAGTGGGAGTCAAAATTATGTATTTGCAGCTATATTAAGACGTGACAAGTGTTTTGGGCCATTTTAACCACGCTAATATCCTCTAATGAATCCCTGGTGAACCCGAGCTGCTGTGTGGTGTAAATGCTCTCTCATTAGCAGCGGCTGATAGAATAATCCCTCGTGACTAAGCCATCATAAACAAGCTGCCTGCCACTTAGAGCCAAACGCGCCAATCTCACGCTCACGGACCTCGACGTACATTTCTCTCTCACTTCTCCATGAGTCAACATTAAAGGTTCTTCATACTACACATAACTGACTTCTGTTCTGGGAGCTTAATGTTAAATTCATTTTCTAATATCAAAATGTACCTGCTTCATAAGGCGGTCAACAACTGCAAAGCTCCAGTACAATTTCTCAATGTTTTACACCAAAGAAAGATAATGGCTTTCCAAGTACCACCTTAACTAGTTGGTCCAGGGCTAAACATTTTTTTTTTTTTTTTTAATGCAGGAATATACCATTATATTATTTTTTTCCATTTCATATTAATTGATCTTTTAAGTGCACGTAAAAAGTCATAAGACCAATAAGTTAAATGAACTTAAAAATTTGTGTTGACATAACTTGACAATGTGAAGGTTTTCAAAGAAAGAAAGAAGGAGAGAGAGAAAGAAGAGAGAAAGAAAGGATGAAAGAGAGGAGAGAGAGAGAGAGAGTAGGAAAGAAAGAAAGAGAGGAGGGAAAAAGAGTGGAGAGGAGAGAGGAAATGAGAGGAGAGAGGCAGAAAAAGAGAGAGAGAGAAAGGAGAGAAGAGAGAGAAAGAAAGAGAGAGAGAAAGCGAGAGAAAGAGAGAGACAAAGGGCTGGAAAATGGAAAAAGAGGTGAGATCCGGGGGGCAAAGAAAGGAGGTAGACAGAGAAGAGGAGAGAAATACAGATAAGTTTAACTGACAAAACTTTAAGGCAGAAATTGTACTTACATTTTTAAGTTAAACTTTTCTGTTCTTTTTACAGTGTGGCAAATGTAAACTATCCCACATCAAGAACAGGAAGAAGACACAAGTCTTATTTTAGCCCTACAACAATCTGTTCATACAGAAAAGAAAAGAAATACAGATGACTTACATAACATTTTTGTCATATTATCAAACACATTTTTTTTTTCAGTGTGAGAGTATAATGTTTTGTTTACCTTTGTACTTGAATAGAATAATACTAGACAGTTTTTGAAGTTCATTGTCCAAATAATTCCAGGGTTTTACAGCAGCAAAAAATACACATACACACAACTTAAAATCCCCTTTTCTTCTGCTACTCTCATTCTTATTTACAAAAAGAATTTGCAAGCCTCTGTAGTAAGCAAAGCTTAGCTTTTGTACATTATTAACTATGTTTGCAAAACAATTATATCTTAGTTTTCATAATCTCCACTTCAAAGACAGACTTGAGTTTTTTCGTAGAAGTCCTGGGCAAAACTCTTAAAAGCTTCTAAATCCTTGTGTATCAATAATAAACAAGCTCCCAAACATTCTTACCCCAAAGTAGCTTCTGGCCCCAGTGTCCCACAGCACCACCAGATCCGCGTTGACCAGCTCCCCGCGGTCGGACATGCCCAGGACGACCCCGTGGCGCACTTTGGCCACCCTCAGCTCCATATACACCTCCTGCGTGGCGTAGCTGATGTTCCAGGCCAGCTGCAGTTCTCCGCTGGGGTCGAGGAGCACCCGGAAGGGCATGGGCAGCGGCGGGAGCACCTGGTCGGACTGCAGGCTGGAGACCTCCACCGCCGTCCCGGGAGCCTGGTACGAAGCCACTAGTATGATCATCAACGTGGCCAAAGCTGTGAAATACATGACGGTGACATCTTGGAGCCGAAAATCCCTTCTAAAGATCTTCATAGTTGTTTTTTTCTTTCAAGATGTGGCTTGCAAAACAGTTGAATTTGCAAAAGTTGTCCAATTTTTAAACCCTTGGACAATATTTTTGCTTCTGTTTGCCTGGAAGATCACTCGTGCACTGTCCAACTTGCTTGACTTTGCCTTTTAAAAGACTCCTCCCTGTCCACTTGTCCGTTTTTACCCAGCCCTAATAGTATTTGTTGAGCTAAATTTGATTGTCTTCTTTAAGCCTTAGGGCCAGCCATGATCCTGCACATCTGCCACGACTTAATTGATCTCAGTCTGACCATAAACATCACCAGCTACATCAGTTTGCGTCTAAACTGTCTTGCTTTGTGGCTCTGCTTGCGTTAGAGTAAAATTTCACGTGTGGAAAAGCCAGATTTTGCTCCATCAACAGGTGGAAAGGCGGCCTAATGGATTGGCTGTTTTTTAAAGCTGCGGTGCCCCGGGCTGGTAAAGACCTAATCAATGTGTCAATTATGGGTCTCAAAGCAAGACGGACACCGGTGAGCTGCAAAGGTTAGAAAAGATCTGCAGGTTTCTTCGAGCGACAGAGTTGGATAAATGTAATATATTGGGAGAATGGACAGTTTTGAATGCAGATGTGCTGCTGCAGAGTTACAACAAAGGAGTGAAAATGTGTAAATGGTCACTGACCTTTTCACACAGGAGTTCTTAGTACTTTTTTTGTTTGTTTTTTATTCCAGTGTGGCCACACTTTAGAGACTTTTGTGGCAGATACTGTTTGACAATTTTTGGTTACACAAGCTATAATATCTACTATATTTTCACCTTGAGGCAAACTTTTGGATGGATATGTTTTAACTCCGATTCTCCCTCTGAAAGCATTTGTGAAAAGGTTGGACGTTTAATGTAATACTTCGAGCTGATTGGTTTGTGCTTAACCAATCACAGCAACAAATCGTAAAGGTGTATTCTATGTGTGCGTGGAATAGAACAAGTGTCACACATGGACACCTCTCTGCTCTTCTTTCAATAAGTAAATACTCTGCCATTTTATTCAGGCACGACTTGCTGCCGTCGAATTACACTTTCAGAAACATAACACTGGGAGAGCAGTTCCTCTGACTACACAAGGCTGGTTCTTGGAACCTTAATGTGTGAAAATGCTTTTGTTGTGACTTGATTTTAGGATCTGGAGTTCTGAAGGGATTTCTGACAAAGGTGACTCGGTGGCACAGTGGTTAGTGCTCTGGCCTTGTAGCATGAAGGTCTTGGAATCAAGTCCCAGGTGACCTGGATCTTGTTTATGTGTCGTTTGCATGTTCTCCCTGTGTTGTTAAGTTACTGTTGGGTGCTCTTGTTTGCCCCACCACTAAAAACATGTCCTCAAGTGCCCGTCTGCTCCTTTAGGACGTAGCTGAAAAGAGATTCTGATCTCGCAGGACTATCCTGGTTAAACAAAGGTTAATTAATTCAATTAAATTAGCTCATCCATGCTTTCTTTATTTAAGATAACAGAATTAAATTTTCTCTTCCCATCCAGAGTGAACATCTTTTCATCTCTTCTCTGCAAATCCAGATATTTTTTCTCCTTTGCAACATTCAGCCATTGTCTCAAAAGCTGAATCAAGAGAAACTAGCAAAAGCCTCTAGCACTGGTCCATGCTTGAACTGGAACACTTCCTAAACTCTCTTATGCATGTGCATCTAGAAACAAGAATGATCCATCAATGTAGGATTTACAGCTTGGTGAGGCTTCGAAATCATCAAATTTGTCTTTAGTCCATATGACTTTTGACGTAGTTTGTTGTCATTGTGGTAAATATTTATCAATTTGCAGCAGTTAAGTTGCAATTCATGAAGAAATTGAAAAATTAATGTTGAACAGTACAGGAAATAATTTAAGTTGTCAGAATCACTCCATATGTTGTCAAAAAGCACCAAAATGCAAAGACAACTTACACACAAGTTATACTTTTCCTGTGAGTTAAAAATAATGTTATCATTTATCAAATCGTAGTCTTTGTGTCATTTATGTGGATTTTTTTCACAATGTGGTAGCTTGGTAACAGTTGTGGAAAGACTTCATATTTACTGGACAAAAAACAATTATAAACCTCATCGAAATAGCCAAACTGAAAACAAGGAAATGTTTATAAAATCTTCCCTGTATCTTACTTTTACTTCTTTTGGATTCATATTTTACCTGAAGATGTGTACTCTCTCAAATAACAAAATGCATTACTTGCTGGTGTAACAGAGAAGGTTTGGGATACAGAGACAGCAGCAGACATGGAGCAGCTAACGGCTCTCATGTTGGTTAATGTAATAAAGTGAGCTTCAGGCCCTGCGGCGAAGATCAGTGTGTCCCTGTGATGTGTCTCACTGCACACAGCCTCATTCACTTTCTCCTCCTTTATACCACGGAAATTTACTCTCTAGCCTAATCCTGTCCTTCATAGCTACTCATTCTGAAGATTAAAATGTCTATTTGATGCAGTTTTTGTTGTTGTGTCTTTAGTTGAACATAATAAGAATTTGCTGGATGATGTGACCCTGAATGCCTCATGATGCCTGACATTTGTACAGCACAATTCATACACAAAGCCCTTCAAAGTGCTTTACAAAACAGGAAGAGATGCATCAAACTCACAGTACAAACAACATTACAAATAATTAAAAGAATTAAAGACTGCAAATACAACTTTTTAGTCATGTGCACAAACAGATATGTTTAGAGCCCAGGTTTGAACATAGTTACAGTAGAGGTCTGTGTTACATCTCAGGAAGAATGTTCTAGATCTGAGCTGCAGAAAACTGAAACGCTCATTCTACATTTAGTCCTGACTCTGGACTAGTGTAGTAGTCAAGACCGCAGTAATCAGGATCAAGACTTTTCGGAGACCACAGGGTCCCAAGACCGAGACCACTGAAGGCCAAGATCAAGACAAGACCAAGACGCAGTTCATCAAGACCAAATCAAGACCACCTTTGTCATGTCATAGAATTTTCATTGTCTACATGATCTTATTGTGCAGACATATTGCAAACTGTGTCTGGGACAGGTCACTGTGCTCCTGATGCATGTTTAACAGAGTGTGGTAGTGATAAAAATGTGGTCTGCGTCCAAGAGGAGACCTTTCAAGACCATTCAAGACAAGCCAGACTCCAACATCCTCGAAACCAAGACAAGCTCGAGTCCAAATATGCCTGAGTCCAAGATGAGACCAAAACCTTAAAAAAGCGGTCTTGAGAGCAACTTTAGAACCAAGAGAGTCCATGTTTAGTCTTGACTCTGGCACCAGCAAAAGGCTGGTCCAAGAGGTCCTCAGTTTGTTTATAATACACTAACATGCCAGAGATATACTTTGGTGCTTGGCCATGGAGAGACTTAAACACAAGTCTATTCTCTAATCCACAGACGTGAGAGCAACGATCTACACAGTCCGCACAGGACTAATGTGACGGTACTTCCAGGTTCTAGCCAGGACTTGAGTAACAGTATTCAAGGTGCACTGTCTAATCTGCTGGTGACAAATGCATGAATAAGTCTCTCCAAATCTGGCTTTGACATTATACCTTGTAAAAGTTGCCGATACCACATCAAGAGTGACTTAATTTGGCAATTTACATGAAGTTGTTAAGTGTTGAGTTGTTGCACAATAAAACAGAGTCACATAAAATTGGGACCCATTGACCCAACTGGGTTTCAAGAAAAAAAAGCCATTTTCAATTCTCATTGGTCGATATCAGGTAAAAACAGATGTGTAGAGCCAATTTATCAACATCTGTATCGAAACTGTAAAAACTGGATCGTGCATTCCTAAACCTTTATTTAGTTTCAATGCTTGAAATGAGTATCAATACTAGTTAGTGTGAGTTTTTGACAGTCATATGCAAATCTCCAATAACCATGACACACATTCGACAAAAGATCTCTACGCAGTCCTACCAGTGCAATAACTGCTCATTGTTCACATTCTAATAAGCTGTATATTGCCGTGCTCCGTTCACTGGCCTTGTTGGTTCTCCACAGCTCGCACATGCACACTAATATTTCTGCAGCTGCTGTTGATGTGTCAGCAAACAGGGAGGAGATGAGATGCCGTAAAGTGGGCAGTAAACCGTACGGAGCAGAGCAGAGGAGAGCAAGGAGGAGAGGCGGTCTGCTGTGTGTGTGGAGGGGGAGGGTGGGGTGTATAATTGCCAGTGCTGTGTGTTTATGCAAAGAGCCTGCAGCCCAATCTGACAGAATCCCCTCTAGATCTACCCCTCAAACAGTCAATTTGGTGTAGGAACTTGCAATATTCTGTGGCAAAAAGCAAGTTTAGCTAATATGAGTTATTTTCATGGAAGGGAAATGAGAAGTGAACACTGGAACAAGCGTTTTTTTTTTTTTTTTTTGTTTTTTTTTTACAACGGCAACATACAGAAGAAAGTCAAGAGGTTGCAACAAAATGTCTGATCACACAATAATTCTGTAAAGTCTCAGAACACCCTAGAACAGACACAGGCGTTAAGCACAACTGGCTGAGACGGTTCCAGGGCAGCAGGACTAAAACGGGCATGAACACCCAAAATCTTCAAGACTGAGCATGTTCTGAGGCTGGTGAATTCATCTAGGGAATGTTGTCCTGAGGGCTGTCCTCCAGAAAGATGAAATGTCAACGGTACATTGGTACTAGTGGGCACTGATGGTGTCGCTAGTTTAGTTGAAAAAGCAGGCACGAGTCCGGAGAGGCAAGATCGCCAAGTGGCATGGTGGCATCCTGTGTCAGAGTTAATGATGAAGCCGCTGACAGTCAGGGTGGAGCGCAAGTGCAGGAGTTGGAGTTAACGAAGACCTAATGGTGACAAAATGCCGAGCGCAGTAAATATGTGCTGAAATGTTCCAGCTCTGTAGACTGCTAATCCAGGGCAGCAACAATCAAACAGCACCTGTAGTTTTCTGTGCACAGACTGCACCAACAAAAACGCACCTTGCTTTGTTAAAGCCATGTGGGATCCAAAAAGTTGTATGAATTATCTTCCTTAAAAGAAATGTTTCATAAATACTGAATTGAAGAATTCCAGCATTTACACACTGAAATTGAAGACTCTGGATTTCTCTTTTGGCTGAACTAAACACACAAATAGCTGATGAACTAATACGTCTGCAGATTTTATCACAAAAATTACCGCGGTGAACCAGGGCAGATTATTGCACTTTTCTGTTAATTCTTTCAGAAGCCACATAAAAAATGTATTTCCGTCCAAAGTGAAGCACGTAAATATGAGCGCTTACAGTGTCAGCATGAATAAGGAACAGAGGCGGCGCAGAGGACTGAGATCCCACATTTCATATTAAATTAGGCTAATGAGTAATGTAAAAAAAATAATAATTAAAAATAATAATAATAATTTTAATAATATTAATAATAATAATAAAAATAAATAAATCCCAGATTTAGATAAAAGGCATCTGTTTTATTCAAAAGTTTCTGGGCAGGATTTACCATTATCTCTTTATTGTGAGAAATATTGTTTATTTATTTTTGTCTGTTGCTTTGTGTATGTTTTTACATTATAATGAAAAAAGTCCTTTTAAACGCTGCTTTGACTTTACTGAATAAGGTTCATAGAAAAGTTTGGAGGGTCCTCGAAGTTGTGTTCTGCTTGGGGCCCCCAAAAGTTTCGATCCGGCTCTGATCTCATGACAACCATGCTCTGCCGATGGAGGCACTTTCTGAGGCTAATGTGAACAAATAATTTACTTTAGTTCATTTACGCTGGCAGAGAGGAGATTGAACATCGTGCCAGCTTTCGTTCCACGTGGATAGACTCGGTAATTACAAATATATGAACAGCTGAACACTCAATTCTACCACATAATTCCCCATTTCCCTCCAGTTCAACTTCAAACCCTCTGCCTGGAATATTGCGATGTCACGTGAACGCATCATCAGTTCTTCACAATATTCCGCTGTCACTGTGGCACACGCGCAGTCCACGACAACAACCACAACAGCAGCAGCAGCAGCCAGCACGCTACAAGTGAGACCTGCGTGGACCTCATCTCTCCCGTGAACCGTGACAAAAGACCTTCACCCAGACTGCGTGCATCGCTACGTGTTTTCTTTTTTCCCCTCTTCTCCGTCCGCACGTCGCTCTTCTGCTCCACGAATCACAGCAGCCACAGTCAATCCAATATTCCTCTTTTTCTTTTTTCTCTCTTCCTACAGTTGTGGTTCGAGACGAGGCGACGCGCGGCACAGTAGTTGCAAAAGAAGAAGAAGAGCTGGTTGCGGGAGAGGACGTATAGCGTTACGCACGGAAGCACAATGAATGGACGCAGAGATTGGAGGAATTGAAAGGAATACAAAGCAGCTACGGATCGCGTGGTGAAACATCTAAAACGTGCTTGTGCGTAAACTGAGATGTAGAGATGCCGTTTTGAAAGCTTCCCTCGCTCGCGCTGCTTTCGGATGGTGAGAAAATTTGCGTAGGAGTGCTTTTATTGCGCTGTTTTTTTAACCTCCAGCGTCTGTCCATCGTTCAAACAACTCACAACACCGTGGATTTAACTGTTACGAGCGAAAGTACGTCGCTGCCGGACAACAAAAGCGTGTAATCTGCGAGGGATGATTTGGAAATAGAAGAAAAGGATCAGCGGTGGAAGTTCAGCCACTGTTTGCATGCCGATGGGTGACAGTTTTTTGCGCTAATGTGCGAGTTTTGTTGGCGTTTTTTTTACGGACTGAGGTCGAAAGAAACTGAATTAAACCGAGTCGAGACCTGATCTGTCGCTGTGGAGTCTCCGGTTCTGCATGTGGCCAGCTGGTTTCATTTCGTCTCTGAAGGTAAGGACAATCCGAAGCTTCATTTACGCTGAGCAATCTACCTCAGGCTTAATAAGCAACTTTACATTTCAATAACTACACCGGTGTGTTTTGAATTGTAGCTTAAAGGGCACATTATTAGATCTGCAGAACTGACTTTTTTGAGTTTTTAATCTTGTTTTAACATTGATTCGTCGTCAAAAACGCAGCTTGAGTTCTGTCTGTGATATGCTGTTCTTTCTACTCTGAGCCTCAGAAAACACTTTTCAAAATATCTCAGAATCTGGATGTCATGCATTGTTACTAAATCTATAAAATCTCTATAAATCACTCGTTTTCGGTTTGATTATTTCCCATGTGTAATAGATGGAGGTTTAAAGCTGCTGTACCTGATTTTTCTGCTGCAAAAAATGTAATTCTGTCAAACTTTTTTAGATGTTACAAATCCTTTGGCACTTGGTTAATGCTGCCTTCATTTACTCCGGAAACGATGGTAAATTCCACTTATGAAATGGTAAATCTTAGAAGAAAACGTAGATATATAACGAAATGTCAAAAACTTACATTTTCATGCCTTTCTTATGTCGGTATGTTCTGAAAAGCAAAAAGGTAAAATAAAGTAGGTTAAAGGGAACCTGTTGTGTTTTTTTTATTATTATTTAGTTAGAAACTAGAACATATGCAGATCAGTAATTTACCTTTGGTTCATTTTAAAACACAAAGTTGATCTAAAACAACTTAAAAATAGAAACAGCTTTACTGACTTCCTGTTCAAAACTGCAGAACTGATAAAATTGTAAAACGTAACTATAAAAAGCAACAGAATTTTTAAAAACAATTTCTTATTGTTGGAAGGTAGCTATGGGACAGTTTTGAACCATTTATGCTTCACTTTGAGTATTCATCTTTTGAATTATAACAAGTAAATACAGACAAGTGGGAGGGGATAGGTGGTAGGTAAGAACGGGTATTTTCTGAGCACTTGAGCTGCAGCTGAAGAACAATACAAGATTACTCAAACATGCATCAATTCAAATATAACTTTTGACTTAACTAATAGTTAAGGAAGGCCATCATAACAAAGTTAAAAACTTAGAAAAGTGAATTTGACACAACAGGTCCCTTTAAGATGCACCTGTTAAACCCAAAGAAACATGGCTTCAACCAAAATTTGTTGTTATTTTACGTTTTGGTTTTTCGTAACATATTGACGTATTGTAGGTTTTTGATTTTTTGTTGTATATCTCTCCGGAGACAGGGCTGAAATACCAGTGTGTTAAAATGGTTTTGTGGTCATAGCAAAATGAAACTTTATCTTGACAAATTGACAAATCCAGTGTAGACAAGTAGATTTACAATTTACAATGTCCACAAGGTTGCTCTAAGGAAAGAGTAAAAACATTTTGACTTTATTTAAGTACTGTAAGTAATTGAACTGCCTTGTTAACAACTGAAAACACGTTTATATATCTTCATTTGTGATGCTTTTGACGTTGTCTGTCGTGTTGATAATTACTTCACATGAGAGGGTGTTCATGTGCTATTTCCCACTCAGCAACTGGTATTTACCATATTTCTCACACCAAATGATGCAGCATCAGATCCAGATGGAGTCATTTTTGCCTGTAGTTGCAACTGAGGAACAGTTAAACTGGAGTAGAGCACCCATGCAGCCAATCAGAATGCAGCTTTTAATTGTCTTTGAGAAATAAAATACTTAATTTTTTTATTTAGACAGTACACAACAGGCAGATTTTGTTTCATATAATGCCCCGTTTAGAAAAGACTTCTTGGTTGAAAATGTATGTAAGTAAGTGTGTATGTACTAATAAATTAGCCCAAATGATCTTTAGCAGCTCTAGTCTCTTGCTCTATAATACTTGACGTTTATCAGAATGCTTTGGATTTTTACCCTCGTTCACTTTATATAAAAGGAAAGATTTGTACTGATTTTATGTCTTCTCTACAATCCTTCATGAGCTCCTGACGTTTGTATACTCTTGGAACCAGCAGCGCTCTCATCTCGTCCTTCAAAGTGGTTGATTATTAGTTTTGCCGTTTTGAGCAGGAAGTCGATGCACCTGTTTATTTGTTTATTATTCTAATCTGTTTTAGATCAGTTTTACAATGAAAAAGTTTGTGCCTTAATATGTGAAAACATCTCAGTAAACCTCCTTTAAACGGTTGGATTTCAGCACTCTGGACAGCTCCACGGCTCTTTCATTGTGCTGCTTTGAAGTAGAAACGTTCTTCTCTTCTCTCCATTCTACTCTCAACATTTATAATTGATTGCAATCCATATAGTGAACATTCAGCATTAAAGCAGCAGACCTATCTCGCCGCGCAGGTACGAAGAGGTGGACAGTAAATGAAAGGCTCGGCGGTATAGAATGAAAAGGTTGTATACAGTTTAAATAGGAGCTTAGTGAGGCTGCAGACTGGCTCGGCTGCTCCGCTCAGTCCCACATGCTGATTCAAACAGCATGGTATGTGCGCTACAGCTCCTGTCACCAACTGTTAGCTAAGGACAGATCCAAACTGCTCACTCGGCTCTGTATTTTTAGGAAAGGGTGAAAACACGTCTGAGGCACTGCTTAAAGCCGCGCAGAAGGGGAATTTTTTAGGAAAGATTCAACACGTTTCCTGTTGTGTTATGAAGCTGCCGTCTGTCATGTTACAGCTCTGACAAGTGGATTGTGTTGTGGGGGGTTTGTTTTAATGCTAGAGCTAGTATTTCAATGAAAGTCTTGGTTGATAGAAACTAATGGGCAAAAAGTCAGTTTCAGAGTTGGTATGGGTCATTTTTACATAAAACGGCAGATATCTGGTTCTGATAGTACAGTATAAATCCCAGATAAATGTGTTTTGTTTTTAGTAAATGTGTGATTTCTTTGGGCTTTGTTGTGGTAAAAACATCTCAAATAATGGCAGAGGCAAATATCAGTCAAAAGAAAATGCACATATATTGGCATTGGTTTATAAATAACAGTAACAACTGGCTCGTACAGGTAGTTGTAGAAACACAATTTTGTCTTTAGTTGTGTTGAAAAGTTATGCAATCAAACCAAATCAATTTATTTTTGTATAACCCCAAAAACAACAATCGTCTCTGATGCATCCAAGGCAGAAGGTTAAATATTAGAAAGACTGTTACATTTTAGGAATGATTCAACACATTTCCTGTTGTGGGATGAAGCTGCCGTCTGTCATGTAACAGCTACGACCAGTAGATTATGTTATAAAGGATCTATTTTAATACTAAGACTACTGTCTTAACAAGTGTCGATATTGAGTTTCAGTACTAAAATGATCTTTGCATTGCAGTTGCAGTTAAAAAAAATAATTTTGCATAAAACCTTTACCTTCAAAACTCACATTTTTAATTTGTCTTGTGCATTGAAAATGAGAATTCGATAAATTATTCTTTAGTATCAAAACTATTAAATCTTTTCTATTGTGACCATTATGTTGTCATCAAAGTAAAATTCAAACTCAACTTTAATTCTAAAGAATAGACTTGATTCTTTATATGAATTTTAATATTATTAAAAATGTTATTATTATTATTTTTTAAGTTAAATACTGTACTTTCTTTATTAACTCTTTCACTGCAGCTTTTTGCTCTTTTTAAACAATATTCCGAGCTCCACAAAAAACTTTGTGCAACTGGAATAATGACAAGTTGTACATCAAAAGAGACCTACAAGTGTAAGTTCATTTAAAAAGATTAAAAAAATTGTTATGAACATAATCAATAACAAAGAATATTGTTTGTTCTAATTATGAGATTTTCTCTCTCTCTCTCTCTCTCTCTCTCTCTCTCTCTCTCTCTCTCTCTCTCTCTCTCTCTCTCTCTCTCTATATATATATATATATATATATATATATATATATATATATATATATATACATACATCAACAACTACCTCAAACCACATGTTGTTTCTGACAAAAAATGGTGGTTGATCTTGATTTCAAAACACCAAATAATTGATGATTCAACATGACAGATTTAATTAAATACCCAGCCTTTATTTGACCCTTTCTTCAGTTCTTTACACACAAGTCAGTATCACCACTGTTGTACTCAGGACCCATTTCCAGATCTTCTGCTTGGTCAGGGCCATCAGAAGAATTTTCTCTGTTTGTTGAAAACATGAGTGTCCAGAGAAAACTCAACCAGACCGATGGAGAAACACTCAAACTTCTTAGAAAAGTCATTGATTTGTCTCAGTTTTAAACAAGACATGTCCCAGTTGTCCCAGTCTGCACATTACAAATATGTATTGTATTTGTATTCGTCAAAATTGAGAAGAACATTGTCAGAATTCTCTCAGATTTCAAGTCGTCCGTGACAGAGTTGTGACTGAGCATAACCAAGTGCTTAAAATATACAGCTTTTTGATTATTTCATTATGACTTCCAACATAATAACAGGTCTGTCCCACTTTTTAATACAGAACATCTGGTCACCCTTTGCTTGCTTCTCAGGTACCACACTGCCAAATCGTAGCACAAAAAAAACAAAAATTTGCGTCTCTAGAACACAATTGTAGAACCTGCCTTTACATATTGTACATCACACATTGCATTTTTTTTACGACCGACTATAACAATGGGAAACTGGGAGGGGCTTCTGTTCCTATGGCGACCCCCCGCTGCTGTGACCCTCGCAACAACCTTGGCCCCACGGGAGCTAAGTCACACACACGCACAGCACCAGCAGCAGCACCCATCCCAATTTTAAAAAACCAGGACAGAAAAAAAAAACAATTTAGGCTTAAACGAATCAACAAGATCTCTTCCTCTTCCAAAAGCGCGCTCACGTAACGTCTTAATTACTTCTAAAGCGCGCTGTCGGGAGGCGGAATGGTGACGGATGGGCTGGAGGGAAGCGTCCGGGGAGGGGGAAGGGGGATGTATGGCTGCCTCCTGTGATCATGTTAAACAGTCAGCACCCGGCAGGCCCCTCCCCCTCACGGCTGCACCCCCATTACACTGAGTGACTGTAAAATGGGAGACACTTGCTGATTTGACTGGGTTTTCATCACACGTGGGCTTATTTATAATGGGGATTTTGTTATTTTATCATCATCACCTTCTGTTTTGTTCTCTTGATACTTGTTAAAAGCTCCCAGGTTTTCTTATTGAATTCTTTTGTCCCTCATCTGATAAAAATAAACAATATTAAAGGGGATCTATATTGTTGTTATCTATGTATTTAGCTATGATATTTGTGAAACCTAAGATTGACGTAAAACAGCTTAGAAATAGAACGAGGTCCATTTACTTCCTGTGCAAAACTGCAGAACCGATAAGCCCCGTCTCTTTATATTGATAAGTAGGGCTGCACCATATATTGATATTGAATCGATACCTCGATATTGACAAATGCGATTAGCTAATGACAAAAGGTGTGATTGTTCTCGTTTTTTATGCAGTACTTTTTATTGTTATTGGACACAGCGCACATATGAAAGTGAACACAGAGCAGCACAACAGTGACAGGTCTTTGAACTGTGCATAACACAACTAAACAAAAGTCTCTATAAACACTGCTGTCATGACTGTGCATTCAATAAAAACACTCATAAATAATGAGTCGCATTTAAAAGTTGACTTTTTTTTACTTTGAGTAAACTCATGACGAGAGAAAGCAGTTACAGTGGTCCCTCGCTCTATCGCGGTTCACTTTTCGCGGCTTCGCTGTTTCGCAGATTTTGTGTGTGTGCAATTTTGCTTTTTTTTTATTTTTTTTTTTACAGTGCGCAGCCCTATAGACGTGCTCTGTAGCGTGCTTTTCTCTCAAACGCACCGTTTAGGGATTGTGTGACATCACAGCATTCACAGACAACAGCACAGAAGCTCTTTTAGAAAACTTTAGACAGATTGGATCATGCAGGGGAAGCTGACCTGACGCTCGGACGTTTCTCCAGGTGAGGATTTGACTCTTTTAGCTCGTAGTTATGATGATAAGTTTGTTCACGCTGGAACGTCATTTGTGTAGTTCAGAGATGTGTTTGAGGAGCGTGTTGTGACTTCACTAGAGTCCGGATGTGTTTCGTGGCTCTGGGCTCCGGAGTCCGTGTGATCCGTGGCTCTGCGGTCGGCTGTGGAGCGCAGCAGTATGGGTAACATGTCAAAAGCAGAGCAGGCGCACGCACACAGCACCGTCCCTCTTTATGACCAGTGCAGACAGGACGCGATGAGCAGCAAATGTCGCTTGAAATCCCATTCATGTGTATGTCAGCGGAATTACCAGATGCCAAATCAAGTGTCACTTTAGCCCAGGCCAACAGCTGACACCAACTATTCATCTTATTCTGTCTCGCCCAAATTTATCGGTAGCACACTTCCGGTTTAGCTCTGGTTAGGCTGTTATTAGGTTACTTGTGCGTCTTGTGGGGCGAGCTCAAATAAATGTAACAACACTTAAATGAAACTTTTGCTTGATTATGCCTAGACTAACGACTAGACAGGAAGCGCTCTGCCAAAAAAAGTCAGCAGGGCAGAATAAGGTGAATACGGCTTTGCATTTGTACCAAAAAAATTTTAGCCGAACTTTGTGCACTTTGTGACTCTTCTCACTTATAACTAGAGCTAATTAGTCATCAGAATTTTAGTCAGATATTTTAAGAATAATTGAGAAGAGGTGGATAAAAGAGCTGCACAAAATAGAGATATTTCTGACCAGTATTGTGATTCCGATTGGATTTGATGACAATGACAACGATACAACAAGATATCCAGCTAACAATTGTACATATTATATATAGTTTCAAGTTATAACATAAGTCCTGTCTTTCTAACTCTCCCACTCATAAAGCCCCATGCTGTTTATTCTCAGACTGACATTTTCTCTTGTGTTTCTTTGTTCCAGTAAAGCTAACGACGCCATATGAACTGGGACACTGTTGGTATTTAAGTCCAGACGCTGCAGGTGGAGAGGAAAACAATATTCAAAGCTATCAGTGTGAGAATCATCTTGTATTTTACCGCTTAAATGTAAGAAAAAGTTTTGCCTGTATATGTCTCGCTTTAAAAAAGACTTCCAGTTTAAATTTACAAGCCTGAACTTAGAAAATCCATCGTCCGATAACAGTCTGGAACACAGTGACGCTAGAACATTGATCTTAAATTGCACTGTTGCCGTAGTAACCACATAAATTGCTTCCTTTGGCCGTGACCATTAAAGCTTAAGACCATGAAGATGAACCTTTGCTCCGTTTCTTTAGGTGCTTGTGCTCAGCTCTCTCTCTCTTTTATCCTCCAATCTTTTTCTGCGGCTCACACGTCTTTTACCACACTTTCCTTTTCCGCGGAGGCTGCTTTGAATATTGTTCAAATAGATTCTTGTTGCAAAATAGTGAGGACTAGGCTTAAGTAGAAATTATCCGATTCTACAAAAGTAAATTTCAGTCGACCTGTCACAATAATGTAGGATCCTTCTGTGGATTAGTTTGCTTGTTTATGGTTCATATCTTTACAATGACCTCTTAGTAAGACTTGACAGTATCAGATTGTGGTGAACCAACAAGAAACATGTGCACATCTCATTGTGGGGGAACTTCAGGTTGTTATTTATATTTAAACACCTGAACCTTATGGATTAAGGCTCATCTGATGGAGTTAGTGCTGTTCTGTGCTCCTCCAGAGCCTGAGGTCAGTGACCAGCTCCTGCTGTGCCTAAAGTAAAGCTGAAGATAAAGTTGACAGGGTTTTCTTTAAACATGGCAAATGTGGAACAGGGTTCCTGTCTCTCAGATCCTCAGAGTCTCTAGCCTGGGCTTTATGCGCTGTTTATACAGCAACTGGTCAGGAAAACGCACCATTTTGTCTTACTCAGTCTGTATAAACAGTGTTGAAGAAATACTTATGCAGCAAACTGTGCTCTGCTCCGCATAAGTAATCTCACTTTCTTTTTTCCACTTGGGCTCTAAAACATCACAGTCTTCACAAACTTGTATCAGGACGTCTGAATCCACACTCAGCATCACTTTTACATCTCCTGGGTCCTGGGACAGTGAATGAATTAAGCCATCAAAATTTCTAAAGTAAGCCAAAATATTGACTTAAACAAAAGCTTTGTTTTACTTGGATGTTTTTGTTTGACAAAAACGTTATAAAATATTGTTTTTACCTCACGCAGGCTTGCACCTCCCTAAAATAGATTCATTTGTGTGGTAGAGAAGCCTCCTGTTAGAGGGTTAATCTAGTTCCTTTAGCTAAAATGTTCTGAAGAATGGCATTAAGATGATAAAGAACTAACGTTTTAGCTTTCTTTTTGAATGAGATTTTGCTTTAGATTTTTCAGAAAGTTACCCATTGTCATTTTAAATAAGAGGAATATTGCACTAAGTAGTAAAATTGCATTGCAATATATTGATATGTAAACTGTGTCTGGCTCTAAACATACTAAACATTGTGATAGTATCGTACAAAGGCTTATCAGCCCAGCCCAAGATAAAATTATAAATCTTGCCCAGACGACAGCGGAGAGAGGAGCGTGAGCAGATCACAGTTGTAGAGAAGCCGTCAGAGCTGTGGTTGATAGTAGCTGCTTTCTCTCTCTGCTGACAAACTCAGACTGTGGAGTGAGAGACACTGGTGTAAACATGGTGTAAGTCTGAACTTTAAATGTACTGAAGCCTTGCAGACATCCATCTCTCCATCAGCTGTCGGAGGAGCTTCACAAACACGTGTTGTTCAGGAGGCAGTGGTGGAAAGCTGTAGACTCAGAGGCACGTCACTCTCACACCTGCTGCAGTTACAAGGGGTTTAAACACAAGCTTTTTTAGGAAACAGAACAAGCTACTGTTTTAAGTCAAGAGCAGGACTTCTCATGTATGCACTTTACAACTCTAACCCAAACAGTCATTCAGTCTCTCACTAGAGGAATTAACAGTGTTGCAAACAAACTGTTTTTTTTTACATGTTTTTGGAGGTGGGAAGAAGTAACTGGAGAAAGCCCACAGTAACGTGTGGAGAACATTCAAACTCGACCCAGTAACACTCTGCTCCTGTCGACACCTAACAGACGTCACTTATTTAGTTATGTATAGTAATTTACTTGGCCTGTTGTACTTTTTCATCCCCTGAATAACTTTGTGTGCCGTTTGGATTGTTTTGTGAAACCGCAGAGTGAAACTGCTCTGTGACTCCGGCCTGTGTGTTTGTAGTTTTGCTGTTTTAATGAGCTGCATAGTGAGGCTGCAGACTACGTACAGCACAGAGGGAGACGCAGCAGCTCACAGCAGAGCAGTGAGCCCAGTGAAGCGCAGAGGGCAGTGAGGAGACTGTGAACAGGTGGAAGCCAGGCTCTAAAGAAAAGCCGGAGCAAAGCAAAAGGCAGAACGCACGGAGGAGCTGGCTGAGTGCCGACAGCACAAAGACATATAGGCAGATGAAGGAGACCGGAGCTGCAGGCACAGCTGCTCCTCTGGGCACACTGAGGACATGATTTATGTTGTGCTCTGGCCCAGGCAGAGGCCGTATGTCTGTCAGATGTGCACAGCAGCTCCAGTGACTTCAGCCGGCCTCACGGAGAGCCCAGAGCTGAGCTAACCGGGTTACAAAGTCATAACAGGAGTTAACCTTCAGGACACACCCCTTGTTGCACTACATTTACCTCGGCATCAGGCCAGGTGTGTGCACGTGTCTGTGTGTGTAAACGCTGTCTGCATTGTAAGACATGTCAGATGAAATATCCATTATGTCTGTATGTGGAGCAGGATGACTGATGAGGTCACATGTCCTTGTCCCGACTCAGGACCATGTCTGAGTGTGTCCTTCACAGTCCCGTGGTCCTTCAGGTCCTGCAGATACGAGGAGGCTTCAGGCGCTTCAGGTCTGTTCACATTTAAAACAGAGTAGATTGCAAAGTATTTATTTTTTTCTTATTTTGTCAGTTTTGCCAGGTTTTGGGAGAAAGCTAAAATTACACACTTAATGATATTGCTTTGGGATAATGGGATTTGGAAAAGTCAAATTTTAGGGAGTATCTCATTATTTTGTGTCAGAAAACTCATTCACCAGGTCTCACATGATTCAAGAAAAAAAAGTAGTGTTACTGTATCATGAGTGTGTGAGCCAGTGTGAGTTTTAACCTGGACTTTTGTGGAGATTTGAACTGCAGCCGATGACAATAATGACAAGTTTGTTCTAAACTATGAAAGACAAAGTTCATAGGTGCTTCACATGACAACACTTACTCCAACACAAGGTTCACAATACCATTTAAATCTGGATACTTGCTGCTTAATACAATACGTCACACAGATAACCCTTATTAAAACCAGTGTCACATGAGTCCACATTTTGCCTAGAGGTCTATCACAAATACTTCAAAACCAAAATATTGAGTAAAACCACATGGTGAGCAGTAGATCTTCAATGATACTGTACAATGTCATGCAGTATTAAATGTTTAAATGACCGATAGCGGTTGCATAGGTGTACAGTAGATCAGGGCTAGGGCCAGATTTTATCGAGGACTGGGCAGGAGTGGGACTGGGCCGGGTAGTTGCACAATACGCCACTTTTGACATGAGGTTGTGCCAAATATTTAGAGGACTAGATTTACTTCTACAGTGATAATAACTAATGCTGCAATCTATTTTTGTTGCCTGTAATTACCAAATCCGAACTTGAAGTATCTCAGCATTAAACCAGATCTAAACCAGGACCAAATAAGGTTTAAAGCAGAATTAAACCAGGACTGAAACAGGGCCTAATCAAGTCAAACACTGTAAAGAGACCATCTTAAACTTTATATGAGTGAATAAATGCTTAAATTAAGGCCTGGTGTAGATTGTCAGTCATAGAATCAGTAAATCTTTCGTTACTAAAGTGATACTTATGGTTGCACTGTGTTTATCTTGTGGCCTCGTGCCAGTCATGTGTCCGTGGTCTCGGGGTCATTACAGAGCATCTGCTGTTGGCTGATGGTTGTGACCGTGGCACTGTCTGCTCTCCCTGCTCTGGCTTCATCTCTGAACACGTCTCTCCTGCAGTCTCCGGAAAAACAAATCATTCTAATCATTCTCAAAGTTGAATTAATGTTGAATCTCAAGTGAGTGCTCTTTAGCATCACTTAGCTCTGTCTGTTCTACGAAGTGTTATGTCAGAACCAAAACTGATTATAATAACAAAGAAGCTGTCTCTTAAAGGTCTTGTGTATTACAAAACTGACTTCTGAGATTGCTAAGCTCTTCTGGACGGCTGATAAATCATCCTCATCCATTTTGAGTGTTTCTGCAGCATTTGCATAACTATTTCTCCATAGGCTATATAATAGATATTGATACCACAAGTAGATGGAGCTCTCACCCAATTCCTTCTGGAGTCTGGTCCGTGTCTAGTCCTGACTGTGGCACCAGCAGGAGGCCGGTCCATGTTTAGTCCTGACTCTGGCACCAGCAGGAGGTTGGTCCATGTTTAGTTCTGAGCAGGAGACCGGTCCTTGAGATCCTCAGAGTTCAAGATGGTTAATAAGACACTGACATGTCAGAGATGTAAATTTTAGTTTTCAGTCATGGAAAAACGTACGGCGCTCCATAGTACTCACGAAAAAAAAAAATATTTATCTCGTAATTACGAGATAGTTTTCTCGTAATTACGAGATAATTTTCTCGTAATTACGAGATAATTTAAATGGCTTTTCCCACATTCTGTATACCCACACGCTTCGTATAGGCTAAGCTAGTGACTTTATCCACAACGAGTAGTCTTTTCTGTGCTAGCTTGATGTTTCTAAATAGCTAAGATGTGCTTGTGGATTTCGTTATGTTAAATTAAGTGTCTGTGGTCTTCACTGCAATGTTTACGGTCGACAAAAAGTATGAAAATAGCCAATAACGTGACTGTCAACTCACGCTACAGTTAGCATGCTATTATAAAGACGGCCAGTGTGTGGAGCTGTTCACCCACTAGAAAGAAGCTAGTGGTAATCGGCAGGTTTTTTAAATAAAACTCGATCTTCTGACTGTTGACAGTCAGTCTCACTCATCCTTAGAATGTGCGGCAGTTTTTCTGTGGCTCCAGCGTCTAGTTTTCAATTTATTTGGCCAAAAAGAAGAGAAATGCTGCACATTTGCTACACTTCCGCATGGATCACCAGAGTGGGTGGGTACTGCAAAAATGCCCGTATGTTGCAAGTCTGTTGCAGCACTTCTCTCCTTTATGGCCAAATAAATTGAAACTAGACGCTGGAGCCACAGAAAAACTGCCGCACATTTCTAAGGATGAGTGAGACTGACTGTCAACAGTCAAGAAGATCGAGTTTTATTTAAAAAACCTGCCGATTACCACTAGCTTCTTTCTGGTGGGTGAACAGCTCCACACACTGGCCGTCTTTATAATAGCATGCTAACTGTAGCGTGAATTGACAGTCACGTTATTAGCTATTTTCATACTTTTTGTCGACCGTAAACATTGCAGTGAAGACCACAGGCACTTAATTTAACATAACGAAATCCACAAGTACATCTTAGCTATTTAGAAACATCAAGCTAGCACAGAAAAGACTACTCGTTGTGGATAAAGTCACTAGCTTAGCCTATACGAAGCGTGTGGGTATACAGAATGTGGGAAAAGCCATTTAAATTATCTCGTAATTACGAGAAATTATCTCGTATTACGAGAAATTATCTCGTAATTACGAGATAAATATTTTTTTTTTCGTGAGTACTATGGAGCGCCGTAAAAACGTAAACACATGCAGAGCTGTTTTAGGATGCACTCACAAGTTCTTTTGTCCAGTGTAAGTGCAACCGAACTTGACTCTGGCACAATTGGAGGAGGTGGGACCAGAGCACGACAACATTACTCATGTACACGCACACGCATGACTTTAGCATGCAGGCCTTTGGGAGCGCTGATGTTTTCCACAAGAAAAAGTACGAAAATAAATTCTTCACCAAACTCTGTGGATATGGGCTTACTTTGAATTAGCTCTAACCACAGAGAAAAGTTGTGAAGTCTCTCGTCTCTTGTTGCTCTTGCTGTTCCATGTAATTTTAATCTAAAGCCTGGAGGAGGAGCGTGCATTATGAGCAAACCTCATGTCTGCCTCCTTTTATCAAAGAAATAAAGGCTCACAGGACTTATTATTTATTTAGATTCATTTGACAGGGATAAGCTTGTTTCATGAGCTCATGTAATTTTCGCTGCTACAGCGTTAGCACCTCAGCGCTTAATACAAGCATCAGTGCAACATGTAAACAATTAACTCTAGTGGATGACGTCACCGGCCTGTGGCTCGGTTCATTGTGCTGGTGTGAGTACGAGACATAACTTTCTGCAATCAGACTTAAGCACCGTTGAGTGCACCCTTAAAGTCAGAGAAGACCCAAATGTGATGGTTCTTCTTCTTGATTCTAGTCAGGACTTGAGCAGCAGCGTTCTGGATGTACTGCAGCTGTTTGGATAGGCCGCTGAACAGTAGTCTAATTTATTGGAGACAAATGCATGTAAAAGTTTGCCTGGAATATCGTCTGGCCAATGTGTCCCTCTTTTGGATTTCTGTCGCCATGATTGACAGATTAATTAACAAATCAGAGACACGCATTTTCCGCTGTGTAAAAACCAACATGGCTGCCCCGGATGAAAGAAATACATTGAAAAAATATCACGTGGAACTGAAAAACATCGCGGATTTCTGCAGAATCAATGAGTGAAGCAAAAAACTATTTTAATGTCAGGGTGAAGTAGAAGGTCTACAAACTTCTTTGTTTCATCTGCCTCATGCAAATAAGCTAATCTGATTGCCCGGTACGATGTAGATTGATCTGAAACGCAGGCGGAGGCATGGCGACCAGACCCACTCTTCGCAGCTTGCTGAAGTGTGGGTTCTGGATCCCAGGCAATGTAAAAGTCTCTTCAAGTCAGGTTTTGACACTATGATTATATGATCTTGGCAGTGTTTCTGAGATGGTAGACACTGGGAACACCTTTTCACAGAATAGTTGCTCTGATCTATCTGGCAGAAACTACTTTAAATGTTGTTTGTTTTTTGTTTATTTAATAGAGGGTTTAGTGCCATTATAAAACAATTCCCAGACCTTACCTCACGAGTTAGTGTTGTGGACATGATCACAGCCACTTGTCTGTCTGGCACAGTAAAATCCTAGTCTCCAAACTGTCAGCGGTCATAAAGAGAACCGTTCAAATTGAATTCATTAAAGATTAAGAGGCCATTGAAAGTCTGTGCTAACTTTGGCTCGGGCTCCTGTGGAGATTATACCCTGTCACATGCAGACGAGTGGTGTTATTAGCCCAGCAGAGGGTCACCGTGTAAGACAGAGGAGGAGCAGGACCACATGTGACACGAGTGACAGCGGATAATCAGATGTGTGTGTTGTTATTGTGATGATGACAGACTTTAAATAGAAGGTTCGTTTTCTATAAGGCCTTTCATCAAACTGTTCAAGTTCATCAGAGAAATTAGTTTGGGGAAAAATAGCAGAAATCAGGTTGTGTCTGTCATCGCTCACTTTGAACTGAAAGCATACTTTGTCCCTTTAGCTTTACTTCTCTGACACTGTTTTATTTGTCCTAAATTTTTTATTAAACACAGACAAAACTAAACTGTTCAAAACACAGATGTTAACAAAGAAAATGCTTGTATAATGTGATATTTCAAAGTCATAAATGCACAATTAAGCTAAAAATGGCGATTAATAAGTGTGACGTTTTGGGCTTTCTATTGATGAACTTTCTAAAGATACATTTATAACAGGGATGGAAAATCAATTGAAAAAGTATTCAGTGATCGAATAGAAAGGCCAGAATCAATCAGTTTTGCTCCTACAGCCACTGAATTAAACACACACTCTGTAGTTGTATAATTCACACAATAATACAAGAACAGTCACAATGTTTGAAGAAACAAAGTGTGAACTTGTGCAAGACCTGACTGAAAGTGCTTTATTATGTTGTGACGGACCTGTAAATATGGACACTAAATATGACTGCTTATTGTGTGAATGTTGACAAAAACATTAGTTCTATAAGATCTAACAACAGTGGCTTGTTTTAAATGTCATGTATTATGGTTTATTCTGTGTCTTTAGATAAAAAAATGTTAATTCAGAAAAACAAACAAAACTGAGCATGGCCTGCGCATGCATTGGTAAAGTACTAAGTGTAGGGCTGTCGACGACCAAAGAAATTCATGGTTGACTAAAACATGTCCCATCGACCGATTAATCGACTAAAAAGGGGCGTGGCAAAGGCTCTGAAGCTAAAATAGAGTTGTCAAAAATATTGCAATCATTGCTATCGAAATTAGATACTCATTTAAACAAATACAAATACCATTAACAGGACAAACATTTGAACAAATCAGATATTTTCTGCAAAGAAAAAAAAAAAAATCTAATTTCTGAAAACTTAAAATAATTTGAGTTTATCAGAACTGGTTTGAAACTAGACTTTCTTGAAAGAACATTCTAATCTCATTGTGGTGTCGAGAATCAAGTTGATTCCTTTAGTATCAAAATCGAGTTTGAATTTTAGTATGCACAACTCTACAAGAATCTTGCTCTAAAAGACTGATAGTAATATGTAGTTTATTCAGAAATGAAGAGGAAACCGTGTTTATATAAAAAGGCAGATCAGACAATGATTCTGTTGCGTTGAATACAAATTCCTCAATAAAGATTAGTCGACTAATAAAATTTTGGTTGACCAAGACTCCATCGACCAATTAATCGACTAAATGACTAAAGAATACAGCCTGCTAAGAGGGCAATGGCAATATTCATCTTCTTTCCTTTAGAGAGAGCTAGCTAACTAGTGCTGTAACTAGTGTTTCATAGTGTTCGGAAAAAGTAAATAAATACATTTTAAAAGAACAAGTCTTGGTTTGTTTTGTTTTTTGTTTTTTTTGCAACAAAACAACTTAAAACCAATTTTTCCCTAGCACAGATCTGTTGTTAATGTATCTATTCAGGTGGAAATGAGTCTGCAATGTCCTGTCTACATCTGACAATGCTCAGTTTTTTCACCAAACTGCAGTGAATACATCTGTTGTTGTTGTTGTTGTTGTTGTTTTGTTGTTGTTGTTGTTGTTGTTGTTGTCGTACATTATTAAAGAAGCACAAATCAGGTACAGGACCTTTAATTTCTCTCTGGTTGTAGAAGTGATCAATCAGAAACGAATAGATAAAGTCTTTTAGGATTGTTGTGTTGTGCGTTATTATTTGTTCTCTTGATAGAATAATGAGATGCACCGATCCGATACTGGGATCGAATATCGGTGCCGATCCAGGAAATTTTGCTGGATCGAGTATCGGCTCCATAATATCGGTTCAGCCGATATCCTAGTTGTGTTTAATTGGACAAAATTAGTCTGATTTATAGGCTGATGTTGAGCCAGAATGTCTCATAATGTTAGACATTTTATTCTTTCTTTCTTCCTTCTTCTCTTTTCTTTCTCTCTTTCTTCTCTCTAATTCTCTTCTCTCTACTACTCTGTCTTCTCTTCTTTCTTTTCTTTCTCTCTCTCTTTCTCTCCTCGCGCTTTTCTCTTTCCCTTTCTATCTCTCTTTCTGTCTTCTCTCTCCTCTCTCTCTTTCTCTCTCTCCTCTTGCTCTCTCTTGCTCTCTCTTCTCTTCTCTTCTCTATTTCTCTGTCTTCTTTCTCTCTCTCTTCTTCTCTGTTTTCTCTCCTCGCGCTCTCTCTCTTTCTCTCTTCTCTCTCTCTTCTCTTTCCTCTTTCTTCTCTTCTCTTTCTCTCTCTTCTTCTTAAGTTGTCGGTTTTGTCTTGCTGTATATAATAACACTATTGATCAAAGCTTATGTTACTGAGCTATTTCAGTCCTTACAAAGTATCGGTTGATATCGGGTATCGCAGATGCTTAATTCTAAGTTGGATCGGTTATCGGAACTGAAAAAGCTGGATCGGTGATCTATAGAATAATTCTGTTTTCAGTCAGTCTCAGTCCAGCTGTGTAGTGTGGAGTCACAGCTGGAAAGTTGTGCAGTGTGTGGCCAGCGTTAGTCACATCCGCCTGATAATTATTGGTTTGTTGGTGATGTTAAAACAGATTGTGTGCAGAGCAAATATTTGTGAGTGCAACTGTAATTTTCATCTCATAAATTGGGAACTGAAAACTGAAAAAGAGTGTATGAATGACCCTTAAGAATCACTGCTCTAGACTCAGACTGTGCAGCACAAATCATGCATGTTTAAAATCTCATTAGACCGGCATCCTAAATATGTCACAGCAGTGTGTATTTTCACTGGCAAAAGCCCAAATGTGAGCCGTGAAGCGTGCTCTGAATGTGCTCTGGTGTATCTCTGTGGTCTCATGGTTTAGTTTGCTCTCACTGTTACGGTCCACTGTCTCTTTGGAACTGAAATATTCATCCTACAACCAGCGCAGAAGATCCACAATGTCACTGAAATGTGTTTTGTTTTGTTTGGCGCAGTATTTCATCGCTACGTCAATTACTGTGTCTATGCAAAGGCTGTCAAAAGTCAAATGTATTCTACTGGTAATGAGCTCGCAGTCTGGAAGCTAATTTGAACAAGTATCAATCCTCAAAGAACTTACCCTTATGAACGATTTTTAAATGAACTTGGCCTTTATCCGAAGTTGCTTAAGACTATAAGGCAGCAGCAGTTAACGAACTAATTCCAACTATTATCATCTTTTATCAATTATAATTATTCTCTCAGCTACACAGATTCTAGAGTCTTATGAAAATACCATTTTTAGTCTCAAATAGACTTTGTGGCATGTTCCCCTAACCTTTTCATAAACTCGAAATAATCCATCTGGCCTTCCAGCAGCTCGATTGGTTTAGAGTCTGACAGTGTTAACGGCTCAATAACATTGCAGAGGGACAGTTTGAGGGGATTAGTTGCGTTGATGACAGGAAGTACCGTCTTCAAACAAAATAAAAATGGCAGCTCTCGTGGATGTATGTAGAGCTGGGCAATATATCGAATTTTGGATAATTGTTTTGAAGATATGCAAAATATGGAATATCGAGTTTATCATTTATAGTAAAAAATGCTTCAAAAATAGTTGTTTGAAGATACACATGAAGAAAGTTACAACATTGTAAATGATCAAATAAGCGTAGAAGGTGAGTCAAATAATCACTTATTGGTGTCTTATTGCCAATTTTTTGTTAGTTAGAAGCACATTGCCAATTTTTACAGACGTTTTTGCGTGAAAATCTCATTTAGATGCATTTTTTCTTTATGAATAGTAGTTTAGCTCACAAATTCTCTGAGTTTGTGGTCTTGTGAGAGCAGTTTGGGTCAAATATTTGGTCAGAAATTGAGACACTAGTTTTGAGAAACGGGGGACCTTTTAGTCACTCATTGATTGATAGCACATGTCTTAAGTCGACCAAAAATGTCTTTAGTCAACTATAGCCTAATTTTTCTGATCATTAAACTTAAACTAATATGTGTTTGGACATTTTCTGGTTGGTTTGAAATAATATCGTCTGAATATTGTAATCGAGATATGCCAAAAAATTATCGAGATATTCATTTTTGTCAATATCGCCCAGCCCTAGATGTATGTGTTATGTGCGATTGATTCTGTTTTCTTTTTGAAAGAAGAGCAGAGAGGTGTGTGACACTTTTTTATTCCACATGTTACAATTACGATTTGTTAATTGTGATTGGTTAAGCACAAACTAAGGTCGGCCGCACATCCAATCAGCTCGATGTATTTCATTAAACGTCCCACCTTAGTCCAAATGCTTTCAGTGAGTAAAGTTCAGAGTTCAAAACAAATCCATCTGGCATGAACCAGGTTAATGTTCTCCTGCCTAAGGCCCTAAGTCACTGGGACAAGTTCACGTATCACCTCAAATGGAAACAAGCTGAAGAAAATGTATTAAAATACAATTATTTGTAAATGTTCTCTGTGTTGAAGCCTATAGAATCAGATTAATTGTGATTGTTACAGAAAACAACTAGGCTGGAGTGAGTCTCTGGGCCGCTGCGTGTGTGTGCGCCGCCACTCGCTTGTTTAGACAAACACTCAGGATGGGGACTGGGCAAAGGTCTTCAGCAGGACAGGTGAGACTAGGACTGGGTGATGTTGACAAAAATGGATATTTCGATAATTTTTTTGGCACATCTGGTTTACAATATTTAGACAATATTATATCAAACCAAACTGTAAATGTTCAAGCACATCTTTTTATGTATTACTTGAAGTTTAACTAGTGAATGTCTCAATGTTGACCCAAATGTTTGACCCAAAATTGCCCTCGCAAGACCACAAACTTAGAGGTTTGCATGCTAAGTTACTATTTATAAAGAAAAATGCAGCTAATTGAGAAGTTCATGTAAACACTTTGAATAATTGACTCAAATATCACCTTCTAGACTTATTTGAACTGTTACAATAATGTACAATCTAATTTACAATCTTGTGCTCTATCTAAGGTGTCTGTTGTTGTGATCTTGGGCTCTATAAAAATGAATTGAATTGCTTTGTCAGATCAGATCAAAGACGTAATTTTGAGAGCTTTTCCCACGCCTGTTTATCGAGATCAATCAACTCTGCACATTTCAGTCAAACAAAATCTAAATCAGTGTCTCTAATCTGGTATTTTCTTTCTTCTAAACTGGAGATACAGTAACAGTCCTGCAGCGTGGAGTCAGTTTAGCTCCGGCCTTGGTAAATCAAGTATCGATCGGCTCATGCTCAGGTGCCGGGGTCATGAACTAGACGCTGACAGTCCAGAGATGAGACGGCACATCGCCATGGCAACAGCCTTTCATAACTTTGACTGACTTCCGGCGCCGCGCATCGAGCTCAAACATGTTTTTTCTTCACAAATAAACTACGATAGTGGAGGGATGTCAAGATTATTAGGTTAATGACTAATCGTATCATGATCATGACCATTTTAAAAGATTTTTTAGTTACGAAAGAGCAAAATATATGTTCCATTATTGGATCGACTGGGTTTATAAATGCTGATTTTGTAGATCCTGGATAAATACATTGGTTTTTATATTTTGGAAAGTAAACCTTTGTTGGTGTTGCAGATTATAAATTTTAATTAGCAAATACTGGTTTGCCAGCAGGCGGTTAACTTATGAACATTGGTATTGGGCAAAAAAATAAAAATCATGGACATGCTCATTTCAGAAGCAAAATTATGTCTTTCAAACTAAAAATATATTATAATTTTAAAAGCAAGACTATGCAAATTACCAGCCCATTTAAAAAGATATTTTATTACTTCTAAAGTTTGATTTTTTATGTATAAAGAAGGTCACAAGTTTGAGGAAATGGGACTTGTTAGACCAGGGATGGCATTTCGGACGGATTTGAAAAGATTATTAACGTGGTTCCAATTGGATGTCTACTACATTATCCATCTGGAACCCCCCGCCACACCCCCCCCCCCCCCACACTGAAAGGCAGAAAAGGTGGAAGGTTTATTGAAATACTTCAAGCTGGTTAGGTGACTTATCAACTGTGCCTGCCTGCCTTAGTTTGTGCTTAGCCAATCACAGCAACAAACCCTAATGTCGTAAGCGTGGAATAGAGTGAGTGTCACACATGGACACTTCTCTGCTCTTTTTCAAAAAACAAGACCAGCGCCGATTGTGTTTTCTGTAGGAGTGTAATTAATTGCTAAAATTAAAAGCTTTCTTCATGGTAGTTTTTTTAGGATCACGGTAGCTCTTTGTATTGCTCTTATCAAACATGTTATCAATTACATATTAAATGTTTTGTCACAGTGTCTTATGATCAACATGTGATGATGAACGCCTCTATTGTACCATACACACTTACCTCTATGGGAGCTGCCGTCTTTGTTTTGCTTGATTGCAGTGCTACCTGCTGTCATCTTTGCCAACAGTCCCCCTCAACCCCTGCTGCAATGTGATTGGGCCATGGTTTAGACTGCAAACCAATGGTGGGCCCCAAATACTGTAGATTCTCTCCAGATGGCCAGATTGTAACCTGGACTTCTCAGAATCCATCTGGATGGTTACATTAAAAGAATTTGTGATAATTTATATAAAATGTTCTTAATCCATCGGCAAATAGTTTAGTTTAAAGTGAGGCTAAACACGCTTTCAGCAACAGCCCCAAGTCTTTCACTTGCACGTAAAGATTTTTTATATTTGCTTTGCAAATCATACGTATAAAACCTTTGCTTTAGGCCGCTACATAAGCGCATGAGTCTATTATGTGAGTATTTTCTAAAAATGAAAATCAAAAATGAAAAACATAATTCAATTTTGACTCCATATGCACAGTCTGACAGTGAAAAAAAGTTGATTCTGAGTTTAGTTTCTCTTTAAAGTAAGAATAGGGTGAGGGCCACTGCTTGAGAATTAAAGACAAACAATGATTCCTTTGTTGTTTTCTCATGACAAACGTGATCATGAATTATCACTAATTTGTGGCATTATGCTTTGCAATTATTGTAAAACTAAACTCTGTAGGTTTTTGTCCATCCAAAGATATGTCCATAAACACAGTAAAACAGCAAGAATTCTCATTTAAAACTCTTATGATAAAAATCTGTATAAAAGTGCAGATTAGACCAATGGTTTAGTCCCAAATCTTCAACTAATTCATTCCTTTTTGTTGCTGTTGAATATAAATCCTTACAATACAACTAAAAGAGTTTTGGTCAACTCAGACTATCGCCCTAAATATCTGACATCATGACATCTCCACCTAAAAAACAACATTAGCCAGCCGGATGCTGCTTCAAATGGGAAGCATGCTCTGTCGCGGTTAAAGTTACATCTTACATCAGCGTTTGCAATTTGAACTGAGAGAAAGACTAAGCAAGGTCAGTGAGACGGACGAGGCATTTAGTGATCTGTGTGATTAAATGAAGAGAGCCCCGGGTCAGTTAAGTTATATTTTTTATCTCAAATGTCTTGGATGTGCCGCTCTCATCTCCGCAGAAGCCATTTGTACGTGATGGAGCGTTCACAAGAGTGCTTTTAACACAAATGTGAGCTGAGAAAAGACGACTTAGCGTCAGTGAGAGATACAGAACGTTTTTGTCCATCTGGGGACTAAACGCATTTCTGTTTTTTTACGTGGTCGGTGTTAAATGTGCCTTCATGTTTGTTTGGTTTTTACTGTTTGTAAGAAGTGATAAATGGTTGAAGATGAAATGGACAAAAGCACACTGTTTACTGGAAAGAACTGGTTTATATTAAAGAAGACCAATTAACTCAAAATCACCTTAAGAACTTTTAACTCTACTAGAAGTCCTGCAGCCATTTTGACGAAAAAAGTGGATTTGTGCAGCTAAAAGTGAGTCAGGCTTGTTCATTAAGCTACAGATGTATTGATTAGTATTTTAATTTGGTTAATAATTTAACTATCATCCTAAAACAATCCAAAATCTTTGTTCCAATAGTACTGGCGATCTCATTTAGCTTCTGTCACGTACAGTACTAAAGCTTCATAAGACGATCAGAATGTTGAAATGGTCCGTATGAGTAAACGTTACATGTCAGGGCTTTAGAGTCAAATATATTTCTTACAAACATCATCAGGGAAGCGTTTTAATGAAATAAGAAGGTGAAAAGTGAATCAGATGTCCAAAACGGCAGGTCAGGGTGTGATTTATGCTTCCAAACTTGTGAAAAGTTATGATTATTGAAAAAATCTTCAACTAATTTAACTCTTTCCCTGCCAATAACGAAAATATTTGTCATTGTGCGGCCAACGTGTCCTTCCAATGTTGTCTGTTTCCGTTATAGACCTTTTATTATATGCGGTGATGGGACTCTCTGATGCAATAGTGTGAGCACTTGACCCAGAGGAAGTCACATGACCAGAAAATACATGGGCTCTTTTGTTTTCATTTACCCAGCGCAGTTGGCAGTGTTTTACTTGATCCTGGAAGTCAACTTTTTTACTTTTTAAACAAGTACAATTGAAACAACCTATTACAGTTTATCCACTGGCTCGGGTCAGGTCGGGGCGGTACAGTCCTATGCTGTTTCCACTGCGCAAAGCGACCTGTTCCGCCCCGTTTGCTGGGTCCATAGCAAGCCGCTTTTGGCCTTTAACCTGGGCCCTGGAGCAGACCTTACAGCGGTCCCACCTTTAGACTCGATGATTGGACAAGAGAAAACACTCAGGCGAAAACCAGATGAAAAAGAGCAGACAGAAACATGAAATAATGATCCTCACTAAAGCCGACATGATCGCCTGTCAAACCGCTGCATTTCCAGTGATGAAAACTTTATTTGTTGCTCCAATAGACTTAGCAAAGCAAAGCTAGCGCATTAGCATCAGCTGTTTCCTGTTTGCCGAGGCAAAACACTGTAAAAATGGTAAATTCTGTGCGTAATGTGTCCAACATAGTCCAGCCTCAAAGCATTAAACAAAACGCGTTTAATAAGCATCAGAGAGTTGCAAAAAAAGTTAAATAAACTTTTGCAAAAAAAGTTAAATAAATTATATAAAATTGACGGTAAACTGGAAGTAGTTTCTTGTTTACACCAGCGTGACCTTCATGTCACAGCGCCACAGACTTCAAATTATTACGCGTCTTTTTGTGAGTCACTCAGAGTGATGCCAGAAGAAGAAGAAAAAGTATAATTCAGGTACATTTCTTTTTAATTTATTTAAGAAATCCTGTGTTATGTGTGAGTGACGCCAGCTGCTCTCGGAGCAGACCCTCTGGAGTCTGGACCTGCAGTGGAAACGCTCACCATCATTAACATAAGCGGCCCAAACCGCTCCAAAGTGAACCGGTCTGGGGGACCCAGGCCAATGGAAACGTGGCTAAAGCCTTTCCGTTCACTCTCGTAGCTCATTTTCTCATTTTGTCTCTCTCTGTTTATGATTCTCTCTTTCTCTCTCTCCACACTTAGAGCAGATTTCTCTCTCTTTGCTCACACTGCTCAAAGCTCTTTGTTTCTCTCTCTCATGGCTCTCTCTCTGTCCACACTGCTCGTAGCTCTCTCTCTCTCTCTCTCTCTCTCTCTGTCCACACTGCTCGTAGCTCTCTATCTCTTTCTCTTTCTCTCTCTCTCTGTTCACACTGCTCGTAGCTCTTTCCGTCTCCATGATTCAGGGTTTCAAGGTCAAGGCAGAGCCTGAGCTTCACCCGAGGCAGCTCCGTGTTGTCATTTATTCTTCCCGGACACAACTGGTGGGTGTGCGGGGAGAAAATGGTGGCAAATGGATTCGATTGTGTGGCCCTGAAAATGTCACGCTGGAGACGACAGAGCCATACAGGGACGCGGTGGTGAATAGTTCTGCTTCTGCTGCTCTCGGCCCCGCACACCGACAGTTTAAAGTGGGATTTTGTAACATGAAAGAGAGAATTTGTCACTGTTTTTGCAGCGAAGACACTTTTTGGATTGCAAAAATGGCCACAGCGCTCAGGATCTGTTGAAAGTGAATATTGTCTTTTAGCACGAGCGTTACATCATGCCGTCCGTTATAAATTCTGGAACACTTTAGAATATTTTGATATAATTGAGTGTGCAGTGCAGATGATTTTTTCTCTCAGTTGTGAGAGAACCAGACAGATTGTGGATAATTGCTACATTCTGTGTCTGATCGCTGTAAAGCCTTGGACTGGAGCGACCTGAGCGCTCTGCACAGGCTAAAACACTCATAATTAAAGAAATAAGACACTGGCAGTGGAAGCAAAACTTACATTTATAACTCTAATAAAACCTGTGTAATTGACTTTTAGAGGCTGTTAACCGTCAGAGCTGAGAATTTATCAGATTTTGTGGATACCAAAGAATGTTGATTCTTCTGATCGATCTGATTTCTTTTCAATTCTTTTACCAATTCCTAAAATTCTGTGTCTTAAGTATCTATTTTTTAAAACCTGGATTTAAGGTGTGCCAAAAGTCGAAAGCAATCTCGATGATGAGGCATGCACATTACGATCGACAGGTCCATCAGCCAATCACAATGTGGTAAATGTGCACACAGTACAGAGTGGGAGTTGCAGGGTTTACGCTAGACCTTTTAATCTAGAAATTTTGATCAATTAGAAAAACAACTACACATGGATTACGTCAGTACTTACTGTCGTCTGCCCTACAGTCTTTATTTTAAAGAAAAAGATTGTCATGCTTAATGAAATGTTTTTGACTTTTATTTATCATAATAATAAGTCACAGTTTTTACTTTTGTCCTGAACCAGAGCCAAAGTAATGTGATCCCCGTGTTTTTGAGGCAGGAGCCTGGGACAACACACACGCTGATCCCGGGTCAAGCCAGCATCAACTGGAGTGTGTCTCAGACCAGAGCCCGGAGCCTCTGGACCGCACAGCCCACTGTTAAAGACATTTCTAAGTTCAGTGCAAGGTTTTAGTGACAGAAAAGGCACATGGGCTTCATGTGTAAAGTGTTTTACCTGTGAGTCTCCAGCAGTAAAACTCGTCTGTTCTGCTGATGCTGATCGACATTATCTTTACTCTTTTCCACGTTTCTCATTATTTTCTCTCTCTTTTCTGTGACGCACTTTCATTTACGCGCACAAATTCTCTTCAAGTTGTGTATTTGGCCAATTTATTCACATGTGAGTAAAACATTTTGTCTTGAGTTGAAAAGAAAAAAAGCATATAGCAGCACATAAGCTCGCTTCTCTGGAGAGCTGTCATCTGTGAACAGCGCCAGAGTCACGTGTATCAGCGACAGTCTGACTCTAAATGGTATTTTTATTTTAATAACTTTTATTTAACCAGGAAAGTCTCACTGAGAAACCTACGCTGACACGGACAGAACATGCAAACTCCACATAGAAAGGCCTCGGCTTCTATGATAATCGAAAATTGCAATTGAATGATATGAAGAAAAAATTATGATCTATTTTTTTTTTCCAGATTGCCCAGACTTACTCTTAAAGCTGAGGTGATTTCTACACTGCAAACACACTTTAGGTTTTAAATCTGGCAACTTCCTCCTATAAATCCTTCGACACACGGTTAATGCCAACAGTTATTTTCTCTGTTTGCACATGTTGGTGACGATCATTAGTCTGACCAATGACAGGCCTCCACAGTGTGAATGTGAAGTGAAAGCAGGTGTAATGAGCTGCTGTCCACACACCTGACATATGTCTTCTCCGCATTGACCGCGGCAGTAAACAGAAGCAGCGTGGTGACAGTCAGAGAGATGATTGGTCCAGCGTATACACACAGACTGTTTAAGCTCACAGAGAAGGAAGGTTTATTTTTAGAGTCAAGATTAAAACCTTTGTTGCGTCGTACAAAATGAGACACACTTTTTTTTTAACAGCGGAACATAAATCTGCTGCAGCAACAATTAGGCTGCACTTCTAAAATAGTAGGAGACAGTATTTTAATTCTGACCCAATGTGCCTAGCTCGAGCGACAATTTGATTTGCTCACCAGCCCCAAGTAATAGATTTAAAATGAAGGAACCAACCTAACCTGAATGCTTTGTGCAGCACTGAAACTGGCTGCAGCAGCAAGACATGAAAGCTACAGGTTATCTAGGACTGAGGCGATATGCTTTTGTCAAGATACGATTACTATACAATACATAAAGCGTACATTTACCACGACATAACACAACATAATAACGTATGATTAGCACGAGTTCACAGCTGTTTGCGTGATTATGGTACGTGTCAGAGTCCCAGTTCATTTCTATGGTGGTTGTGTTCTTATTTATGAATATTAACGAAATCCCAATTCTAATCTTAACCTGCCCCAAGCCCCATTTTAGTAACTTGAAGCCTAAACTTACCCGTTTCCCCGAAAGAAAATGTCCCCACGTGGCTTCAACCAAAACTTCTGTCATTTTTATGCTTTTTAATTTTATGCTAAATGTACGGTGTAACATACAGTAAGTACACAAAAAAGGCCTGAAATCGTGCTCATAATACGCTGCTTTTGTGTCGTGGTAGATGTATTACAGGCATTACAGATAGTACAAAACTAACAAATTCTCACAGATTATTTTAATTTATTTTTTTAAAGAAAGCAATGGCTACTTCTAGTGCATGTTTAGTACAGTTGTCCATAGAAGTACAACATCACCAAGCAAGCTTTTTGGAAAAGCTAATGAATGCTAGCTGACCTATAGCTTCTTCCTCCTTCTCTTTGCAGAAGAAGCTGATTGATTTGAAACCATACAAATGTATCTGGTTTTCAGTGATTTGGCCATTCATCAGGTGTGGCTAATCATTGCGGGGTTTTTTTTTCCAAATAACATGATTTATTTTTTTCACGTTAGTATTGACTTACCTTGTATAAAGTGTTCTGTCTTCATCAGGTGAACAATAAAAGCTACATTAGGCTTACAGCCTTGCCTGTTAATGAATGATTTTACCTTCATCATGTTGAAGTGGGCGTTCCCTGGAGCGTGACGACACGTACAAAGGGTCAGCTGCCAAACAACAGGTTTATGGTTCAACATTATTAGGAGCTACAGTGCAGCAGAAATCATTTTTATAAATTCAATGGTGAAGGCTATTCAAACATACATTCATATGAATGGCTGGGTTGTAAAACATTTAAAAGTTATTAACTGTGCATTTTATCCATCTTTTAAGTATTGTGATATATGTAGTGCTAGTGCTAGTGTAGATATGATACTATACGATACAGCAAATTGCAATATGATATATCACAAAACAATATATGGTCCTAGCCCTATTACCAAAAGATTTCTAAGTGCCTTGAAATGTGGAAAAGTATAAATAAGGACATGGTTGGGCAGTGGTAAGTGCTCTTCCTCATAGCAAGAAGATCCTAGGTTTGATTCTCAGCAGTTGGAAATCATTCTATGTGGAGTTAATAAAATCTTTCAGTAAAAACCTTCAAAATCTCGTTAGTCTAAAGTCTGGTGTATAGGAGCTACGTTAGAGGCTGATTGACAACCTCATGTAGGGAAAATATTCCATCTATGGTCAAAGCAAAATGAAATAAAACTGAGTCTTGCCTGCTGTGTCCCGCTTTAGAACACATTTTTTTCCAGAAACGTCAACTCAATCTTTGACCCTTTGCCAGTGGTGATTTCCCTGCGATTGTCTGTATTCATAAACGTCTATAGTTGACAGCTCTACACCAGTAAGCGAGCTCATCTGTTTGTTCTCCGAGCGCGTTGTTGTCTCTCTCGTCTGATCCAGATTCTACCACCTACAGCGCTCTTCCTCGCTCCTCTTAACATCCCTGTCAACAGCCATTACAGCCCTCTCCCACTGCCTGGTCCCATCATCCTTCTGTCTGTGTGTGTGTCAGCTTGTTCTCCAATTATTGTTCCATTACGTTCACATGTAGCCACAGTTCTCGCAGCAAGAGTGTTTTAGATAATATCGTGAATGTTGGTTTGGAGATATGCTAAACAGAATATTGAGTTGGACTTTTCTTTTCTTGGCTGAAGCTCTGGTGTGGGTGAATTGGCTGGTTTTTCGACTCTCTTTGAATAACGGAAGGACTCTTGATGAATGTTTGTTTGTGACTGCAGAGCTTGCAAGTTAATTATTAACAGTTAGTGAAATGATTGTCAATTTGTTTTGTAATGGAATAATGGTAACTGGTCTATTTTTTCATCATAAAATTTTCATAAAAGTGCAGACTAAACTTTTTCAGTCATATGCATGTTTAGTTCTGACTCTGGTCCATGTTTAGTCCTGACTCTGGTCCATGTTTAGTCCTGACTCTGGTCCGTGTTTAGTCCTGACTCTGGTCCATGTTTAGTCCTGACTCTGGTCCGTGTTTAGTCCTGACTCTGGTCCATGTTTAGTCCTGACTCTGGTCCTCTGTTTAGTCCTGACTCTGGTCTGTCCATGTTTAGTCCTGACTCTGGCACCAGCAGGAGGCCGGTCCCTGAGGTCCTCAGAGTCTGAGATGGTTCATGCAGCACTAACATGTCAGAGATGTACTTTGATGCTAGTCCATGGAGAAACTTGAACACAAGCAGAGCTGTTTTAAAGTCTCTTTTCTGAGCCACTGAAGCCAGTGTAAAGACCTAAGCACAGGACTAATGTGATCGTACTTCCTGGTTCTCGTCAGGACTCAAGCAGCAGCGTTCTGGATGTACTGCAGCTCGTTTGGATAGGCCGGTGAACAGTCACAGTTACAATAGTCTAACCTACTGGAGACAAATGCATGGATAAGTCTATCCAAGTCAGTCTTTGACTCTACACTTTTGATTTTGGCAACGTTTTTAGATGGTAAAAAGCTGATGATGATATTGACTTGATGTGGCTGTTAAAGTTCACGTCTGAGTCCATTATTACCCCCAGATTTCTAACTTGACTTGAAGGTTTCAGAGAGAGAGACTGAAGGTGACTGCTGACACTTTCTCTTTGTTTTTGTGGGCTAAAGATGATAACTTCAGTCTTCTTTGAATGTAGTAGTTTTGCATCCACACACCGAGTCGATGGATGCAGTGACAGAGTGAATCCATGGGCCCATATTCTCCTATTGTCAGTGAGACAGAGATTTTTAAGAGGATTGCTTCTGGACTAGCCCAATGGATGTAGCGAGCTATGTCAATCTGATGCTGCGTTCACACCGGACAGCTAAATTCGCCTAAACGCGCGTTAAATTTCGCCGGTTATTTCTGCTGTTGACGCCTCAATAAGCTTCTAAGCTGCTCTGACGCGCGTCAAGGCTTTGGTGGACAAAAAGACACTTTCAACGCCCCAAAGCGCTTCGAGCTCCCGCTTGTTTACAGGCTTTGTTTTGCTCGTAGACAGACCACGTTGAGAGAGAGAAGGAGAGAGAGAGAGAGAGATAGAGGCTTGTTGAATTTATAAAACGGTTTATAAGAGTCAAATCTAAACTTTGAGACCATTTGAGGCGAGAAATGGTAGGTATTATTACAAAATCCACTGGCATTTTACCTTTTTCTCTGCTAAATTTCTGGACCCTCGGTCTTCACCGCGTTCCTCTGTTGGCAGTAGCCGCTACACGGGCGCTGTCCGCCGGCTACATGTTTAGCTTTGCCCCGGCGGCTGCGCCATTACGGCGTAAGTTAAAAGTTGTCATATTTTCGTTTATAAGAGTCAAATCTAAACTTTGAGACCATTTGAGGTGAGAAATGGTGGGTATTATTACCAAATCCACTGTCATTTTACCCTTTCTTTGCTAAATTTCTGGACCCTCGGTCTTCACCGTGTTCCTCTGTTGGCAGTAGCCGCTAGACGAGAGCTCTCCGCCGGCTACATGTTTAGCTTTGCCCTGCGCCAGAGGCGGTGGCGTCATTACCGGGTTGCATTTATAAAACGGATCTTACCCGATCACACAACTTTCTCCTCCTGCAGGCAGTCCTTTTGCTGTCCCGTCCTCGTCTCCTCCCGTTGTACAGCAGGTTCAAACACGGCTCCGGGCATTTTTAATACATCCACGAGAGCGCGTTGTCAGTCCAGATCATGTCCCGTGTTTGCCATGTCTCCAGATTTTCAAAGCAACGGACGGCCAAGTCTTTGAAAAAGTCCCCAAACAAGCGACCTTTCGTTAAAAAGTTACTAAAATACTTCAGTAAACAGTCGTCCTTTCCTCTTGGTGTGACAGGAAAACAACATGTCACGTGTACGGGGGTGTAGTCTCTGATTGGTGGACGCGAGCGTCTAGACGCTGAAAAGTTCAGCAGAGCCCAACTCGAGCGTCGACGCCTGATGGGGCAGCCAAAGCGTCCGCCGCAGGTTTGAGCTTCTTCTCCGCAAGACGCGGCGGCAGCAGACGTCTGAACAAGCGAATTTCAACGCCCAACGCGACGAAATTTCGCTGGACGCTCAAGACGCGGGTTTACATTGACTTAACATTGAAAATGGACGCAAATACGCCAAGACGCTGTCCGGTCTGAACGCAGCATGAGACTGGAAGACATTAGTACATAACTCCTATTGCCTTGCTGATCGCCTAGCTTTACTCCCGGCCCTAAACTCCTGTCAGTATTGCGGACTTGCTCTGGGTAAAAGAAGCTGACTGGACAAGCTCTTCCATTCTCTTGTGTTTGTGCACGTGTGGCTGAATAATTAACAAACTCGCGGCAAAACATCTTTCACGCCATGATCTGATTAAGGAGGTCCCGCGAGACACGCTCGACTGGCCTCTGCGTTTGTGAGTAATGCTGCGCGGGGATTTTCACTAATGTTTTCATCTGTGGCCTGTGGAACTACAAGGGACAGGGCTGTGAGGAGGAGCAATTAAGTGTGTGTGTGTGTGTGCGAAGGAATGTTTTATGAATGAGGTGCTTAATATGCAGAATGTGTGTGTGAGATAATGTCAGGGTGCTTTCTTCTTCGTGTATGTGGGTCAGAGGTTAATCACTGGGCTCATTTTGAAGATAGGCTGTTGGAAGTAATACATAATTAACTCGAAAGAATTTGTGAAATTAGCTGAGATTTGTTCTTCTTTTCAGTCATTGTTGTATTGAAAATGTCATCCTCACTTATAAATGAATATTCAGAGAAAGCATTCAGGTGTAGTGTTCATAGATATTTTAACCTTTTCACACATTTGTGAGTAAAATAAAACATAAACATGTTAAATGGTGTGTAGCAGAATGGTTAGAGATTGTGGGTATAACTTCTGGTGCGAGAAAAGTCAACTTCTCTTGGTGGAGTTTGCATGTTCTCCCTGTGTTACCGTGTACTTTCCTCCTACCACCAAAAACATTCATGTTTAGATTAATTGGGCATCACTGAAGAGTGAAAGGTTTCTGTCTTTTTACTCTGCGACGAGTTGGCCACTGTCCAGGTTGTTCCCACCGAAGGCCCACAGTCACTTGGATAGGCTCTAGTCTCCAACGACTCCTAACGGGAACAAGTGGAAGAAAACGGATGAATGAATGAACGTTAAAGGGCTTTTATTATGCACATTTTTCCATGTAATAAAATAGTTTCCTCATTAAAAATATAACTTGAGTTGCATTTTGTTTAATTTGCTTAACACTAATTTTGCATAATAAGTTTACTGGATTCCTTTGTCTATATCACTAAGTGATAACACAGGAACTACTTAAATGTGCTTTTAAACTTCAAACATCTTTCACTGGGATTGTCTGTTGATTGAGACTGAGAATCGGGGGAGCACATTACTCCTCCTTGCATTGGCTCCCAGTTGCATTCAGAACTCATTTATAGCTTATTAAGGTTGAGGTATACTTTATTGTCCCTGTAAAGAAATTTGTCCTCTGCATTTGACCCATTCTTCAATGCTTCTGGGGCATCTCCTCAGGAGCAGTGAGCGCTTTCAGTAATTTTGCAGCTACAGCTATCATTTTAACTTTGTTGAAGCTGCTTGTTTGTTTGTAATTGAAAATATTGGATATGTTTTAAAGTTAGCTCAGCTGAACAAAATGAGAAACAGACTATGAGACCATTAACTGTTTAAAGGGGTGAACAGTACCAGAGTGGAGTTTTGGCTTCTTAAGTGGGTTCGATTCCGGGATTAGACTAATTCAGTGTCTCATCATTTCTCTGGGTGGAGTAGTGTTGAGTTAGCCCTGGTTTGGCCACTGTCCAGGATGTTTTCCTGCCGAAAGCTCACTTGGACAAGCTCCTGTCACCCAATGGAATAGAAACATCTGATAGAAAAAGAATGAATGAATGTTAAATGTAAGGCTGTAGTTCTTTAGTTTCTAAGTCGATTATTGATTGATGGCGTCTTAGTTGACCATTATTTTAGTTGATCAATAGTTTTATTTTGATTATAAGGATTTATGTTGAACAGCAACAAAAGGGGGTGACTCAGCTAAAGATTTGGGACCATATCTTCTACCTTATTTGTAGTTTTTTTCAAGCAGAGAATAGCTTTTGCCACGCCTCTTTTTTGGTCGACTAACTCATCGATGGGACATATCTTTGGTCAGTTAAGAATTTCTTTGGTCGACTGGGGCTTTATAATAAATATGTGGCCTGGTGATGGTCAGATCGTATGCTAACTCACAGCCACAGCGACTCTTTGTTCTCGTTGTCAGTGTTATTGATCGCGCGGTGACTCTGAGGTCTGCAGATTGGATTACAGTCCAGCTGTGCTCCGGCCTGAAGGGAGACGCGTCACTTTTGTTTGTGTCCATGCTTAGGACACACAAACGTCTCCGGAGACACTCTTCACGCTGAACTGGTGCATAGTTGAGACAGTTTGCCCACAGAGGAATACCGCAGCACAGGGTAAAAAAGGTCAGTCAGATAGTTAATAGTGCCCACTCGTCCCCAAAGCTGATGGATTCTGACGCACGCTGGATTTACTGGTGAAGAAAGTTTTTCAAGTAGAGCTGGGCGATATTTTGAATTTGAAAAATGTTTCTAGTGAAAGAACAAAGTAATTCAACAGTGGAACAATTTGTGAGTCAACTTGTGGTTCATTTTAGTGCTAATCACAGAGTTGCTGTTTATAATCTAAACCATTAAAACTGTAAAGGAAGCCTTAACGTTATATTTAATAAAACCAAACCAGAAGCTCAAATGCAGCACAAAGAACTAAATAATGAGTTAATCTTAAGGTTTTTATATTTTCTTGACAACTTTGGATTAATTAATGGTTTAGCTCAAGATAATTGATGGTGGATTCATGATACGTACTTCTTGATGACTTATGGTGAACTAAATAAACACACCATGAATTCACCATGACTTCATACAATAATTCATCATGAATGTATGAATTCATGATGTTATCAATGAATTCATGTTCCCTTTTTTATAAAACGCTACCAATATATGTTGACTGCTTTTTTCAAGCACTATTTTATTTAAAATTAGACTTTTCCAGTGTTTATTTAGACACATTAGTCTAAAAGTTAAACTTTAAGTAATGCATTTAAGGACACATATTAACACATTTATGTTGGACTGAAAATATCGTCCAAATATTGTAAGAATGGGCGATTTGAGAAAAAATATAAATCAGACTTTGTTTTCGTTATATCTATTGAGTTTTGTTTAATCTTTTCAAAACAGTAGCAGAGTCAACAGAACTCTGGCTTCCCAAAAAGTAGATCATAGGTTCTACTCTTGAGTCGAGCCAAATCAACCTCTCAGGATCTCTCTGGGTGGAGTTGCATGTTCTCCCTGTGTCACCATCAGCTCTCTCCGAATACTTAAAAAAAAAAAAAAACATATATATATATATAGTCTGACCACTGTGTCCCTCTTTCAAGATTCAGTGAATCTTAGATGTTCCACTTATTAGATTTTTTTTTTCAATAACCTGCCTCAAAGTTTGATTTATGCTCCCAACCACAAGTTTTTACAGACCAAGAATTAGTTGTTCTTTTGATTCTAAACCAACAACCAAATAAAGGACTTCTCTAGATTGTTTGACTAATTGTCCAGCTCTAGGATATTGTTATCTAGATACACCCCAAAAAAACAAAGAAAAAAACAGATTTGATCCTTTGTTCAATATCGCCCAGCTCCAGTCAAATGTAAATCACTCTGAGTTTGCTCTTGCTGTGCTGCTCATGTATAATTACAGCATGTTTCCCTGTTGTATAATAACTCTGGGCTAAGTTCTTATTTTCTCTATTTTTACTGGAGGGTGTGTCCGTGTCATAAAGTTGAGTTGGATCTTGACAAGCAGGCCTACGCTGCTGTGTGCTCGCTGCTGATAATGGCCTGCACCATTGAGTCATAGCTTAGCAACAAGCCTGCTGGCCTATTTTTGGTCTCAGGCAATTATCCACAATGCACTGTGGTCCTATGACACTTCCACGTTGTGTCTGTAATGAAGGAAAGACACATCTGTCAGAGATCTCCAGGGCTCATCCAAAGTCCAAGACCAGTAAGTCATGTTAGATCAGGAGGAACAACCAGTCGCCTTATGGAACTGTAGAAACGTACAAATGAGACGACATGTAATATAACGAGGATCATATCAACGCTTTTAGCCTTAGTAGTTGAGAGTAAAACAAACAAATACAGAAGTGTTCACACAAAATCAAAAACACACAATCAAATTCAAATACACACATGCAAATATAAAAGCATATACTAGATTTAAACATTCACAAACATGCACCACATCCTCTTAAGACACTGCACTTATACTCTGAAGATGAACTTGTGCATGTTTCTAGAAATGGATTCAGAATTTGCAAACTCCTCAGAGTCAGGCGTCACAAATACTGATGTACAACGAGACTGGGTATCTGATATCGGCTTCAAACTGTAAAATCTCTCTGTGTATCGTGTTTTCAGTTCCTGGTTGTGTCTTTAAATGGACGTAATTAAACTATTTACTGGTTGATTTTGATCCAGAACGTTTCATGATGTTTAATAGTGATGGGCAAAATAAATGACTCATGCTTGAGGTTTTCCGGATGGCAAGGGAGTGAAGTGGATATCGGTTGATCCAGAACCCACGCTTCAGCAAACTGCCAAGAGTGGGTCTGGTCACCACGCCCTTCGCCTGCGTTTCAGATCAAATATACATCGTACCGGCCAATCAGGTTAGCTTATTAGCGTGACGCAGATGAAACAAAGGTGCTGATTGGTCGTCTGTCATTTAGACCAAAATTTAACTCACTCACCTCACATTAAAATCATTTTTTGCTTCGCTCATTGATTCTGCAGAAATCTGCGATGTTTTTCAGTTCTGATATTTTTTCCAATGTATTTTTTTTTTGTCGGGAGCAGCCATGTTGGCTTTCACACGGCAGACAATGCGTGTCTCTGATTGGCTAATTAATCTGTCAATCACGGCTACAGAAATCCGAAAAAGGGACACGGTGGCCAGACGATTTATTTTTATATATATCATCTGGCAATTAAGTCGCTGACCTTCAAGTCTATGTCGAGTCCCAAGTCTTAAACCATTTTATCAAGTCAAGTCTTAAGTCATCAAAAGAGTGAGTCAAGTCAAGTATGACTCAAGTCCAAGTCATGACCTGCAAATGTATTCCTCTGGTAAAGGCCATTTTGAACATTCATGTCCTTTGTCATTTCCTTTGCAACAACTAGACAGACCTCTAACTTAATTCTTTACTTGGAAAGCACATGACAGACATGTCCTTTATTTTATTTATTTATTTTATTTTTTCAATTTAATACATAAGACGCCAAAGTAAAGATCCTTTTAGAGCATAGCGACAATACAAAATATTAAAATTAACTGTGAAAAATCTGTCTCACTGCCGCACCACAAACCTGTCCATCCATCGATATGAGCATGTGTTGTATCAGTGATGACTTCTGTGGAATCAGAAGCTGGCACATAGTTAAAAGTCTTCTGCAGCGAGATGAGAACAGTGAACAAAGAGAATTATTTTTGACATTTTGAATGGCATTACAGTGTTTGTGATGAATAGGCAGCTCTTGTGAGGGATAAAACAAATGTTGAAAGGCTCCAGTATAATCCAGCTGCTGCAGCCTGAAAAGACGTAATTAAAGCAACGCATTGATCTAATAAATTGAAAATGGGGTCAGCTGAGCCTCGCGTCACTCTCACTGCCGCGGAGATTGTGAAGGGAGCATGATTTCTGCTGCAATAGAGCGCTATGACTGTGACTGTGCTGCTGAAGAGTCTCAATATGGAATTAGCTTAGTGTCTGAAGTTATGCACAGACATTCTTTTATTTCAAAAAACCTCCTCAACATTCTGACAAAGGTGCAAAATAATATAGGGTGACCAGATATTAAAATTGTTAAGATTGTAAAAATGTGAAAATAACAATTAAATAGTTCCTTCGTATGCATTTAGTCAATTCAAGGGTCTTACACATGTTATTCTCAAAACTTGTCAGTGCAAATTGATGCAATTTTTTGTTGTTTTTGCCGTTTTTAGCACAATTTTCTAGTTTGTCTAAGCAATACAATTATTCCTCCTTCACTGCTGGAAGTGTCAAAGTGGTCAAAAAACAGGACAACTGGGATATGTCTTGTGTTAAATTGGGACAAAGCAATGATTTTGGATACATTTGTTGGGACATGGGACATATGGCGGACTGTCCAGGGTAAATGGGACATCTGGTCACCCTTGCAAAATATGACAAGATTATGATGCTGAGCTCATCTGGAGGAAAGCATAAACTAAGAGAGAGGCACTGCTGTTTTCACTTCAGGCAACATACCTTTTACTTTGCCAATGTCAAACGTCCTTCTCTGTCCTTCTGTCGTGATCCTGAGGGTTTGGAAATGAGCCTCTTCAAGTGTTGCATGATTAAACAGACCGAGCTCAAAACAGCTTTGATTGTTTTTACTCACGTCACCTTTTACGTTGACTTATGTGGATAAAGTCTTGATAATTATTTACATATCTCAATGCGATATTCAGATGATATTTTGTTAATTCAACAAAATATGTTCAAGCATGTATTGTTTGGGCACATTAGTTGAACTGTAGTGATCAGGCAAATGGGGTTAGTTGACTAAAAACATTCTGATGAGTTAAAGTGAGGCTAAACACGCAGTCAGAGCTTTACTCCGCCCACAACTGAACCTCAAACAGACTGGCAGAAGTAGGAGATGCCCAGAGCCTTTTAGAAGACGCCCAGTGGGTGTGAACAGACATTGATTGACAGCACCAAATTTGAATATTAATCTGTGTTAGCGATCCTGACATGCGGAGAAGTTCACAGTTCTGAGGCTGTGCCACTGGGCTGTGCACAGGTCTAGTTAAAGGTGTGCAATATATCGAATTTCAGATAATATCATGAATGTTATTTTGGAGATATGCAAAAATTTTTATTGAGTATATCGTTTGAGCCCGATCTCACAAGAAAGCGTACATTTACCACGACATTTTAGTAACTTGAAGCCTAAACTTACCCGTTTCACCTGAATAAAACGTCCCCACGCGGCTTCAACCAAACTCGTCCTATTTTGACGCTGTGAAATCTCGTGTCATTTTTACGCTTTTTCATATCGTGCTAAATGCACGGCGTAACATAAGTACTAAAAAATGCTGTGAACTTGTGCTCAGAAGACGCTGATTTTGTGTCGTGGTAAAAGTACGCCATCTAGTGAGACTGTGTTGGACTGTTTAGTAAAAAAAAAAAAAAGTATTCTCACTTTGTGATTAGATTAGTGATATTTCAACAATTATTACCTTTACTAACACAAACTTAAATGAGCCAATACACTAAATAGTGCTTGAATGAGTCAGACAAAATGTGTTCAACCAGGTCTTAATCAGTTTTTTATTAGTAAGTAATGGGAATTCAGAAAAAAAAAGACATTATTTTCTGACTTTTTCCTTGTTTCAAGTTAGAAATTGCTTGTCAATCTAGATATTTTTTGCTTGTTTCATTGGAAAATCATGTTTTCAAATGGTCAAAATAAAGAACATATCACTGATTGCAGACATTTATGAACATTTTGCCTTATTAAGAGGGTTATCTTTCCAATGTAAACTTGAACTAATAAGTAACTAAATAAGTTTGAACAGTTTTGTTGGACTGACTTAATATCGTTTGAATATCGTTCAGAACAATATAGAGATATTCATTTCTGTCAATATTGCACAGCCCTAGGCCTAGTTTCTTACTTGCATGTCAAGATTCTGTTTTATTAACTTTGCAGACTTATGTATGAAGCCTTTGCTTTAGCTTACATAAGCACATGAGCCTATGATGTGACCACGAGTATTTTCTAACAATGAAACACTGAAATGAGTGTCAAACTTACGCACCTTCGTACATCGCTCCACATGTTTGTCTAGCTGAGCCATAAAACTAATGATGACATGTCACTGCGGGCGACCACTTCACCACTAGCCTTAGCAGCGATGTTTTGTGGTTTCTCTCCTTCTGTCTGTGCGACTCTGTTAAGACTATTTGTCAGGAGCATCATGGACTTTTACAACAGAAGCATCTGGTGCATCTGCCTTGTGACGGCGACTCTTAAAATGAGAAATAAAGAAGAAACCTTATCATCTGTAAAGAAATGTAATTATTGTTGTGCTCCTTCTCAAAGTGGGAATTATTTTTTGTAAGCATTACACCTGCTCCTTAAATGATGTAAGAAGCAGCTTTACTAGACTATAGAACATGGTCAACACTTACACTTTTTCATTTTAAGCCCACAAAACGTTTGAGTCCCAGCTCCTTACCTCTGTTATAAACCTGCTTTAATCCACTGGCGTTTCATCAGTGTTGTTGTTGTTATTGTTACAAAAGAGGAAAAGTACAATAGTACAATACAAAACAACATTATTCCAAATTTAAGCAATGTTATGCTAATATTCAAATGTCTCCAAGTTTGTTATTTGTATTTTAAAGGTCTTCAGAATATTCCTAAAACAGTAGACTCTCAAACACAGATGGTTAATGTTGCTATAAAAGGAAAGGAACAAGAAAAGAAGTGATTGCTCATTGTACAGCGTGAGTCATATTGTACTGAAGTGTTTTTGTTTGTTTTTCTGTCTGTGGATCAGAACGGCCTCAAACAAAACGAGTCATTTCTAGTGTGGAAACTAATCTCACTTTTATAATGAAGGAAAGATGGAGTTTGTTTCTGGTTCAGTGATTGAAGAAAGTATAATAACATCTTCAGACTTAAATCTGAAAAGCAGGTACAACATCTGTGTCTCTTTTGGACAATAATAATAATTTGTACTCAGACTTAAAGGCAGTGTTTTAAGGAGTTATGAAATGTGTTAAAAGCTTGAACTCATTATTGTCTGTTCTACTCACAAACCAGATTGTTTAATATTCCACTACCTACTGCTGGATTAGATTTTTTTGTATATACATATACCACTATGCCAGCTTTATTGAGAAAGCACTTTAAAACTTTGCCAAAGTCCTGCACACATACTGTAAGTGTGTGGCCGTGCTGGAGCTTCTTATCTGTTCACACTTACAACAGAGACACACTGGAGCGTCTCAGGGGGACTTTTTCATGCCTAAAGTTTACACAGATATTGAGGGAAAAAGTATTTTTTCTTGTGCTGCATCTACTGTATAGAACAGGACTCAAAATGAATTGCTGAAGAAGCTTATTTCACTGTTCTCTGTCAAAGACATTTGAAAAACTGTGTTTGGCTTTAATGTTTTTCTAAAGTTATTGTTCAGTTTGTTGAGCTTAGCTTAAAATAGACTTGTTCTAAGTGTAAGGGATAACTTAACTATTCAGTGTCGATGACAACAAATGTGCTGTTGTAGTCAGAGAGCAACCTCTGCAGGACCAAGTTGTCTTTTTACTATTAGGGATGTAACAATCACCTGACAATATTAAGCAACATGACTGGCATTAAAAATGTTTATTTGAAAAGATTAAAGCCTCAGTTCCACAAAGAATCCAGACAATTGTTTGAGCTACAAAGGCTCAGAAACATTTTCACTTTAGATTTTAGATTGCTGTTTTAAGGAAAACTAGCCAGAATAAATAGGTGGGTTTCACATTCTAGAATTCTTGTCAGTTATAAGCCAGATGGAGGGCAAGAGGCTCTTTTTCCTATTAATAACATTGGACTTTGACAACCAGCGAAACCAACCTATAAACTGATAAATGGTTAAGTACTTGTACATATGGGTTTGAGAATGACAATCCTAACAGTGTTTTAGTAAACCCAGTCTGTCAGAGTGACTTTGGTCTGTGCAGACCTGACTTCTCTCCTCCGCCAGCGTCCTGAGCTGCGTTCACTGTTAATTCTATTAGACGTCTCATAACCAGTGGATAATTCGATAAGCACTGTGGAGATGACACATGTTTATAATCTATTTGATGACGGCGCGTTGCTGATGAAATGTGCGCCTCCCTCTCCTCCTCTTATCACCACCTCTGATCCGCTCACTGTCCTCTGGACTCTCCTCAACATCACAAGTGTGTCAGCCGCGGAATAACAAAAACACTTGGACTTTAGTCCAATTTTAGCTTAGTTTAGTAAAATGTTCACAGTGGGTGTGATAGATGTAAAATATCACAATTGTCTTGGAGTCAGATCACTGTTTTGATTTTTATCACAGTTCATGTAAACTGTTTTTGTATTCCCCTTGAGGTAAACAAAATCTGCTTTGTACAGTGTAAACTTTTAAATCTGGCTGTCACTCACTCAAAGCAGGAGAAAAGCTGACGGGAAAGAGAAATAGGTGGGAATAAGTGTCTGTCATATCGTTCGGCTGCAGCTGCATCTAAAAAGCAGGTTGTCACAGAGATGAGTTCAAGGTATCTTCGTTTTCTATCGGTTAGGTTAGGTTAGGTTAGATTACTTTATTGGTGCCCGTAGGTAGATTTGTTTTCCAGCGTTCGAACAAGATGACGTCTGACAAAAAATACTCAGTAACATCATGAGGTACAAACACAACCTTAGAAGAAACCTTTTGTACAATCGCTCTATGTCTAAATGTTCTGTAACTAAGTCTGCAAACCCATGCTCCGTGTGTTTGTGTGTGCAGGGTGTTGATGGAGAGCCTTTCGAATGACAGCCGGGACAGTGGTCATCACCGGTGGAATCCTAGCAACAGTAATACTACTCCTCATCATCGCAGTGCTGTGCTACTGCCGGCTGCAGGTAAGACAAACGGGTTTTAACTGTGACAAAACTGTTTTAACCCTCTGGTAACCTGCAAAAAAAGGTTACGTTCGTCACCTCGGGGACCATTAATGGTCCCCATTTTTAAACAGCCATAAAATCCACATAGATTAATATTTTTTTGTACTTTCAAACTCAGATCTCTTTGTCTACTTCTCCTCTGCTCATACATGTGTAACTTTTATATGTGTGATGTATATTTTTTATTTTACAAGGCTTTTTTGTCACAAAAGTACACTCCAAGTGACCTATAAAAAATTAAAAAATGGCGTATTTCCAAAATTAAAACAGTGAAGTGAAAAATTTGAACTATTTTTATTAGAGCCTTGTATATGTCAATAATTTATGGTGAAAAAAATTTTTGTGCATTTTTGTGTTTTGAATGGGAGAGGTTTTAGCCAAAAAGTTACGTTCGTCACCTCGGGGACCATTAATGGTCCCCATTTTTAAACAGCCATAAAATCCACATAGATTAATATTTTTTTGTACTTTCAAAACTCAGATCTCTTTATCTACTTCTCCTCTGTTCATACATGTGTAATTTTTACATGTGTGATGTATATTTTTTATTTTACAAGGCTTTTTTGTCACAAAAGTGCACTTCAAATGAATCATAAAAAAATAAAAAATGTCATATTTCCAAAATTAAAACAGTGAAGTGGAAAACTTGAGCTATTTTTATTAGAGCTAGTATATGTCAATAATTAATGGTGAAAAATTTTTTTGTGCATTTTTGTGTTTTGAATGGGGGAGGTTTTAGCCAAAAAGTTACGTTCGTCACCTCGGGGACCATTAATGGTCCCCATTTTTAAACAGCCATACAATCCACATAGATTAATATTTTTTTGTACTTTCAAAACTCAGATCTCTTTGTCTACTTCTCCTCTGTTCATACATGTGTAACTTTTACATGTGCTATGTATATTTTTTATTTTACAAGGCCTTTTTGTCACAAAAATACACTCCAAGTAAACTATAAAAAACATTTAAATGGCATATTTCCAAAATTAAAACAGTGAAGTGGAAAACTTGAGCTATTTTTATCAGAGCCTAGTATATGTCAATAATTTATGGTGAAAAAAAATTTGCTGCATTTTTATGTTTTGAATGGGAGAGGTTCATGTACAAAAAAAAGCATATTCTCCATTGACTTCCATTATAAACGCATGTTTTGACTAAATTATTAGAACAAGATGAATTTCAATCGAAAGTTGATCAAAAATGATTTGATTGTGTTGGTCTGAAGTTAACGACTGTGTGTGAGTCCAACACAGACACTGTGACCCTGTGACTGCCCCCCTGTGGCACCTGTGGGGAACACAACTCTGCACACAAACAGAGACAAAACAAGAGCAGCTCAAAGAAGCACATCTCTGCTCTGATCACAAAGTCTCACAGCTGGATCATGTTTTTGGACGTGTCACAGTGTAAATAAACACAATGAGCTGCTCTGGACATTCTCTCTGTGGATATTCTGTGTAATAAAATAAGTAGACATTGTGGTAAAGAGCTTTGGAGGCTGTTATGCAGCTGATCGGACAAGAGGAATTCAGCAGCCAAGATGAAGAGGAGAAGACAGCTCCAGATGTGGAGAAACCTCAGAAGATCAGAGTAGCAGTGTGGAGAAGGTGTCAGAGGAGGAAATAGATAGGTTAGAGTCTATGTAGGAGGAGGAGAGAGGAGAAAAGGAGAACGTAAAGGAAAATACTTTGGAAGATTAGAAGTTCAACAATGTAATAAACAGAGAGAAGGAAAAAGAGAGAGAGGGAAGGGAAGTAGGGCAATGAACAGGAGAAAGAAGAGTGTGGTGATGAGGAGAAGGAGAGAGAAGAGCGCGGTAATGAAGAGAAGCTTTGTGAAGAAGCAAAGTAATCATGATGATAAATAAAAGTATAGAATGAAAGTAATTATGAAAATAGTGAAGAGGAGAATATGACCCTTTCCATTCCTGACTCTCCATAATGGACAACCTCCCATCTTGTCTGACCCAAGATCTTGCTTCAGTCACAGACGGTTCATCTTGTCTAAGACCTTCTGCTTCAGTCACAGATGGTTCATCTTGTCTGATGTGGAAGAGTTTGGATATTTCTTCTGTTCCACCTAATTGGCTTCACAGGACTAAGCTTGTTTGTGAAAAGTTTCTCTGCAGTGAGTGAAACTACTTTGTGTCTGTGACACAGGTTAACTCTGAAGTGTTTAACCTTTGACCTTTCACTTGTGGTCTAGTCCCGTGTCAGCTGTGCCCTGTCACCTGTCAGGTGTGTTTCTGTAGTTTTAGTTTTATTTCAGTTCATAATCCTTCTCCTCATCTTCAGTTCTGAAAATCCTCTTTTTCTGCAACTCTAAAACAACTAAGTACCTTGTCTATACCACAATGTCTACTTATTTATTACACAGAATATCCACAGTGAGAATGTCCAGAGCAGCTTATTGTGTTTGTTTACACTGTGACACGTCCAAAAAACATGATCCAGCTGTGAGACTTTGTGATCAGAGCAGAGATGTGCTTCTTTGAGCTGCTCTTGTTTTGTCTCTGTTTCTGTGTGCAGAGTTGTGTTCCCCACAGGTGCCACAGGGGGGCAGTCACAGGGTCACAGTGTCTGTGTTGGACTCACACACTGTCGTTAACTTCAGACCAACACAATCAAATCATTTTTGATCAACTTTTGATTGAAATTCATCTTTTACTACCAATTTAGTCAAAACAAGCGTTTAAAATGGAAGTCAATGGAGAATATGCTTTTTTTTGTACATGAACCTCTCCCATTCAAAACACAAAAATGCAGCAAAATTTTTTTCACCCATAAATTATTGACATATACTAGGGTCTAATAAAAATAGCTCAAGTTTTCCACTTCACTATTTTAATTTTGGAAATATGCCATTTTAATTTTTTTATAGTTCACTTGGAGTGTACTTTTGTGACAAAAAGGCCTTGTAAAATAAAAAATATACATCACACATATGAAAGTTACACATGTATGAACAGAGGAGAAGTAGATGAAGAGATCTGAGTTTTGAAAGTACGAAAAAATATTAATCTATGTGGATTTAATGGCTGTTTAAAAATGGGGACCATTAATGGTCCCCGAGGTGACGAACGTAACTTTTTGGCTAAAACCTCTCCCATTCAAAACACAAAAATGCACAAAAAATTTTTCACCATAAATTATTGACATATACTAGGCTCTAATAAAATCAGCTCAAGTTTTCCACTTCACTGTTTTAATTTTGGAAATATGCCATTTTTTAATTTTTTATAGTTCACTTGGAGTGCACTTTTGTGACAAAAGGCCTTGTAAAATAAAAATACACATCTCACATATAAAAGTTACACATGTATGAGCAGAGGAGAAGTAGATGAAGATCTGAGTTTTGAAATGACGAAAAAATATTAATCTATGTGGATTTTATGGCCGTTTAAAAATAACGTACCCTTTTGTTCAAGCTCTTTAACTGAAAGTGTCAGAAAAAAAATTTTGGTGGCATTTTAAAATTTGACTCGATTCATGAATCTGTGGACAATTTCACCGGTCTGACATAAAAACTGTCCGAGATCTAAAAGTTTGAAAAAAAAAAAAAAGCTCAAAAGGACCATAAATGGTCCCGAGGTTACCTGAGGGTTAAACACACAATTACATTTTTTATATAATCTTTGTAGCATTTTATCTGAGTAAAAGGAACCTTCTGTACATTTTGTGGTCAGTCACCTGCATATTCTAATGTGGTGGTTGTTGGTTTGTTTTGAATGTCCAGAGTGGAAATCATAGACATATAATTAGTAGAAGAGCAGTTCGACTCTGATGCTATTGAACACTTAGCATCTGAGCTAGTTCGATATGTTCTCCTGTTTGTTTTCCTTTAGCCGTTAGCATTAGCTCTCAAAATACACAAGTTATGAAAGATCCAGAGAGTGTCGGCTGATACAAACCTACCGACCACATTTAGCAAAAGTCAGAACCTTGTTTACAGTTTACACACTTTTTAGTGTTTTATTAAAGGCAAAGTTTGAGTATAAAACTGCTAACAGCTAGCAAACTTCAAACAGAGATTTCTAAAACTAGTGCATTATTTACGACTCTAATGACATTTTTACATGTCATTAGTGAAAACTGTAGAAAAATTACATAAACATCACCAAATAAAAGTACATGTAGGCTATGTAGCTTCACTTCTCTGTGGAGGAGTATCCAGGTCACTGTCAAGGGGTTTGTGTAGCATTTTCTGCCTCTGAATGTATCAGTTTGAGAAACACAATAGAACATTACCAATGTTGTTTAATAAAGCTTCATAAGACACAAATCTGTTTTTCTTGTGGTTTTGCTGAAATAGCTTATTTTACATCGTTTTATCCATAAAAGTGCAACTTCTGCCATTGAGTTCAATTGATTTGCAACATCCTGTCTACCGGAGAAACATGAGGTCTCACTGTTCAAGTTGTAGCTACTGAACAGAGCAGCTGATTGTGCGTCAACTAATTTAATGTCTATAGTGGAAATAAGCATATTATCTCTATGGAAACAGATGATGCTCCAGTACTGGAAAAGTGACTCTGCTCACAGTGAAAATCAAATCAAATTTATTTGTAAAGCACATTTAAAAACAGCCAATGCTTACCAAAGTGCTGTACATAGTAGGCCTAAAAACAGAATATAAAATGCACATCATACAGAATCTTAAAAACAATACATTAAAATAACAATAAGATAAAGTCAATCACCTTATCGGTAGTCATAAGTAAATCAAAGCCTGTCTCACTCTAACTGGAATCATATGCCAATGAGAAGAAGTGTGTCTTAAGCAATGATTTAAAGTGCTCTAGTGATTGTGCAGCTCTAATGTGCAAAGGTAAAGTATTCCAGAGCAAGGTCTATTACAGAAAAGACTCAATCTCCTTTACTTTTAAAATGCAGATATTCTAGAGTTGTTTTGGAAAAGCTAAGCACTACACCAAGGTGGGCAATTATTTTTCCCTGGGAGCCATATTCGAACTCAGACAAGTGGTGGAGGGCCGGGCCACGGTCATCGGTGTGACAAATTGTCATTATTGCAAGCACATAATTTATTTGTAAAACACAGGCTTTTGATCAACAATTTTAACATTTCTTATGTAAAATTTTAGAACAATAAGCAAAGACTCATATCCTCCAGCTAAATCAGTCAGATAAAAGAAATATAAACAGTCAAAAATGTGCTGGGGGGCAGATTAAACAGTCAAAGGGCCGCAAGTGGCCCCCGGGCTGCAGTTTGCCCAGGTCTGAGCTACACTATAGACATGCTTTTCTAAGAAACATTCTAAACAAAGCACAATAGCATCAAGAAGATTTCGTTCTTCCACTAGAAAAGTTACATAGTGCACCTTTAAAGTGAAACTAAACACTAAAACTACTTTTTTGTTCTTCCTGCTTTTGTTCCTAAAAATTGCAAAAGATCTTAAACTCCTCTTGTGTGCAGCTGGGTTTAGTCCTTCCCTTTCCCTTTGGCCCACAACAATTAATGTCCTCAATTATTCTGACCACTTTCATAACTACTCTAATAATGTAAATGTTATTTGAAGAAACCGATAAGCAGCTTTGCCATATATTTAAATGTACTTCCTAAACAGATGGAGTTTTAATTGTTATAAATACATTTTCTTTTTGCAGAGGAAGAACAGCTAAGCGACTTGGATCTAAAATGTTTATGAAGTCTTTGCTTTATGGCTCAATTAGTGTTGTTTTTTTTTTTTTTTGAACAGCATGTCTAATTTCATTTGTGCCAGGATGAATTATGACTCAGTCTCTGCAGTCAAAAATAGCTGTGGATCTGCCGTATACATACACAATATAAATCAGAATGTGGTTTGCAAGGAAATGTTTATTAATTTAGCCATCTGTCATTTCAGTTTAGAGGCATATTAATAGTTCAGAATATGAATGCTGTCTCAGAGTTATGAAGTACTGGACACTTAGAAGCTTACTGGGTTTATCAGTATTCTAGAATCTGTGACAGGTTTTGTTATGTCATATCTTAAGAGAGTAAAGTTGATGAGTAGACACTTGAGGTAAAACTGAAAGACTTCTCTGCACATGTGACTGACTGCTTGTATCTCTTCTCTGCAGTATTACTGTTGTAAGAAGGAAGAGTCCGAGTCGGAGAGGAGGAGCCAGACTTCGCGGTCACGTCCCGCCTTCCTCCGGTCCACTCCAATCACAACATTGTGCGGCCACAGCTGCCGCCTCGGCCATCCCCAATGGCCCGCCCTCTTCTCCACCCCCCCTCTGGCCAGGAAACTGACCCGCTCACAGACCTTCTGTCCCTCATGTACACACTACGAGCTGCCCTTTTACCTGCAGCCGCCCCAGCCTCAGCCTCCGCCCCTACAGCTGCACCTCCAGCCCGACGGACTGAGGAACGGAGGAGAACGTATCAGCTACCGCAGCGTCCAGCAGCAGGAGCTGGACCTGCCTGTGCCTGTCAACATCACAAACTACCGTAAGCCTCAGCTGGCTCGCTCGGTCACCATGAGAGACATGTTCCAGCGCAGCTGTAGCATCAGCACAGATGTTTAGCTGCGTGTGGAGTTTGAGACTAACCACAGGCTTCTCTCATGTAATATAGTGTCCATGGTCTGCCCTCATGACGCAGCACACAGAGGGCTCTCAGGACTGGATTCTATGGTACTATGCGCTGGTCCTGGACCTTAAGCTCTTTTTAGTTTAGATATTGTTCCATTCTACTTTTTAAATCTTAGTTTCCCTCCTTTGTCTGACCCATGAGATTGATTTGCCTCCATGAACATGAGGAGCAGCTGCTAAACACTCGGACCGGGGCTGGTGTGCTGGAGATCCGTCTGCAGAGTAAAAGGACTCAGACCGGTGGGAATGAGAGTTTAAAACCAATGCCATATAATAATACTTGTGACCTGAAGGGCTTGCTGAAGATGAAACTCCCTGCTTGTTTTCCACCTGGTTTATTCTGAAGCTAATGTAATGCCACAGAGTGCTACAGCGCAGGGCCTCAGTGTTTGTTTTGTGTGCATGTGTGTTTCTGTGTTTGTTTTGTTCTTTTTGCACTGCTCATCTTTTATTTCTCTTGTCGATATTTAACCCAACGCTGGGTTGCAATAAGCTATATATTTTTAAGTGAGAAAATTCTATTCATATTCTAAGGTCCTGGTTCAGATTTATTCATATAAATTATTTATAACATCGGAAAAAACATTATTTTTAATGGAATTATTATATTTTGCAAACTTTCTGATATGTTCTAGTCCAATGACAAAACATATAAATATTGATGCTTTATTGAATCACTCTTGTGATCTGAGGCCAATGAAAGGACAAAGTGAGAAGAGTGAGTGAACATTACTCTTGATAAAGAATGAGTTTGCAGTGTCTCATCTACATCTGAGAATAGTTTTTTTGTCCAAAAATCCAGAAAGTGTGTTTGTTTATATTGTTAGCACTATCATACACAGCTCAACTCATGCGGACTACTTACATTTGGTAGAATTTGCTTCAAAACACAAAATGTTAAGTAACGTTGAGGCACAGAAAATAATGAATTTGCCTGTACCTAATCACACATTTTATACTCAAAGAAGATTAAACTTGAAATTGTTGCTTCTAAAATGGTCACAATGATTATGTTTAAAATTAAAACCGTCTTGACATCTCTGATCTTGAGCTGATCTAATGGTCCAAAGTCATTTTCTCTACTTTTGTGTTTGTTATATTTTCAACATTTCTGCTGACAAGAGTTTCACCTTCAGATGCTTTTTGTAGTTTTGTTACAACATTGATTTCAGCCAAAACCTAATATTCTGTTCACTGCTTTACTCCTGCAGAAAGTCCTTTTTTTGTGGATTTCTCTTCTCAAGTCCTCTCACTGCAGCTCGGTTCTGAACAACGGATTTGAATGAGGAATATATATATTTTATTTTTAGTAGGGCTGCAGCTAAAGATTGTTTTAGTAATCGAATAACCAGCTATAGAGGCTCGATCGAGTCAGGGTTTTGCAAGTCTCAAGTAAGAATCAAGTCTTTGGCTCAAGTCCAAGTTGAGTCCAAAGTCAAAGAGAGACAAGTCCAAGTCAGAGCAAGTCCTTTGATTTTCAAGTATTTTCAAGTCTTTATATCAATTTACTGAATGAATCTGCATTTCTACTATTTCAATGATTTTTTATATATATATATAAATAATTCCTTTCTAAATTCTTTCTGGTCACAAAACAGAAGTGATGAGGGACATGTTTCAATTAGTTTGTGTAAAATACACATTTATTTTTTGAGGAGAAGAAAGTCGTCTCAAGAGCTCCAAGTCCAAGTCATCAAGACTTAGTCTGACTCGTGTCCAAGTCATGACCTGGACATTTGATCAGTGGGTCATTTCTTTCATCTGATTAATGTTGTTTAGTTCAGTAGTTCCTAAAGTGCGGGTCGGGGGCCTCTGGGGGTCGTGAAATGATTTCAAAATGCACTTATACAGTGATGACTGTGTTTCATCTATTTTTTAAACTGAAAACTGTTTTTTATACATTTGTTAATTTTATTGTTCTAAAGTAATATAATTAACCAATTTTTTTTTTTCTTAATTTCTTACATTTTGGGAGTCGGAGGCTTGGGTCTGTCTGAAAGTTAGGAAACTGGAAATGAAAGTCCAGAATAAATAAAAATTAGATCATTGGATGCTAAAGAAAAAAAAAAACTAATCAAATACTCATTTTGGAGTAATTCCTGCTTTGTCTGAGTCTTAAAACTTCTCTCTTTTGACGTTCGTGTGCAGCTACATAAAGGATTATTCGATTACTAAATCAGTGCTGATTATTCTTATAATTGATTAGCTGAGACTAATCCATATTTTCTTGCTGCAGCCCTACTCTTTAGGTCAGAGTTGGTTTGTTTGTTCAGGTAAAAGCTCCTTCTGTTTCTCTACAGGTTTTTCTACCATTGTTTTTCATATTATTAGCCATAAGTGTTGAGTTGATTCTATTGTGAACTGTGCTTTCCTGCAGACACACACACACACACACGCACACACACAGTAGTTCTTCTATGCTATGCTTTTATTAAACAGTGACCGTTGCACAGGAAATATAGTGCCATAATAACTATCAGAGTTTAAATATGATTACATGTATTCTAATGCAGAAGTGCTTATATCTGAGACTTCTTTATTATCCGATCGGGTTTCAGTCTCAGTGCAGCTGAAATGTTTCTGTCATTGTTTTTAATGTATAACTAACAAACACATTGTTGCTAATAAAACAATATAAAAGTCATTGCTTTTGCACTGTTATTTCTGTTAAGACAACTAAGACTCTTTCTTTCTTTTGTTTTCTGTTTTTTAATAGAAAGAGTTGTTGATATAATTCTAAATCTGATCTGTTAAAGATCCTATGTTCCAAATCCAAAACATCTTTGTTATAAATGTTTCGAAAACAACAAGGCCAAAGTAAAAGAGAATAAAAGCAAGAAAAGTAACTAAATAAGTCAACAGAAATACAACTCATTTGCACAAGCTGCAGACGCCCAAGGACATTATAAGAAAATCTAAACATACTGTAGTTAAAAAAGCATAGATATAATGTCTGAATGGTGCTTAATTGAGGGTTTAATAAAAAAAAAAAAAAAAAATGGGGTGAAAGCAGCGAGTAAACCAGATCTGTTGAGGAGTCGAAAACCGGCCTTCGGAAAACCAGTTGGCGCACATGGTCCTGACCGGTTGTAATCTGATTTTTATACATTGTGTAAATCAATCAGTAGTCGGTCTGCAGCTGGACAAATGTAACTAAGCATGCTCACAACTCCTTCACTCTGCTCATCACAACAATAAAGTTAACATTTTTGCAGCAAAAAAAGCGCCTGCACAAATGTTTATTTACATGCTTAACACAATCCTGTTTAAAACAGCCCTACATGTCCCAGAAAGATCAGTGTGTAATTCTACAGTCAATATTACCAACACTTAAGTTAGGTAAATCAACAAAAAAAAAGGTTTGAGGGGAAACCCAAATGGAGGCCTGTTTTTAGCCTAGTCTGATTTTGAACTGTAAATTCCCTAACCCTAACCTAGCGAATGAAGGAGAGAGTGAATGATTGTCTGTCTGTGTCTGTTTATGTGTTTACTCTGGCATGAGTTGACCACTGTCCAAGGTGTCCTCCTGCCTAAGGCCCAAAGTCCTATTGCTCCAGTCATCGCCACCACAAACAGGAAGAAGCGGTTTGAAAGAATGAAAAGATTAAATGACTGTCCATTTTGATTGGTGCATTAGTGACTGCAGGTTCCACAAACTCATTTAAAGGGCTCAAATCAATATGGAGATTGTATGTGTTGTTATGTTATGCTCTGTTTTTTTGTCATTAATGTGCACAAAAGTAAGTGACATTATTTGACTTAACAAAATGTACACATTTCAAAGGTTCATTTGCAAAAGAAACATGATTACGCTTCTTAAAAAAACTCTAAGAACCAAGCAAACATGGAACATGGGACATAGAGCTAATGGCAAACCATCTGTGTTAAATCAATTTGCAGACTCTTGAAAGCACATTAATTGCAATTATGCAAATAAAAGAGAAAGTAAAGGGCAGTTTAACCCTCATAGGATACATGTGGGTGGGTTTACATGACTCGACTGGTTAATTGTGTGGAGCAAACAGCAGACTTCATTTCCATGACTTGATGAGGTTTTGCCGTCTTAACTCTGAGCAGTGTGAATTATTTAGAGCCATAATCTCCTGCAGTGTGTGAGCAGAGCTGTGGCCTTTGGAGGTGTACGGATGGTTTATGGCTTTGACTCACAGTCTGTGGGTCCTGCACCGAACAGCAGAGAAAGGCGCCTCTCTCTCTTCTCTCTCTCTCTCTCTCTCTCTCTCTCTCTTCTCGAACAAAGGACGCTTCCTCGTCCAAACACATGTGAAGTTCAATCTGTGAGATACTATTCTTTCCGCTCTGAGCCTGAGAAAACACTTTTAGCTTAGCACCTCAAGAAGAGAGAACCTTTCACGCAAATATGTTCTTCATGTCTTATAAATCAATAATGACATGTCAATGCTAATCAATAAGTCAGATCTGTGATTGAAAATAGCTTTGTGGACATTCTAATCTAGTAACATCATCAAATCAAGCAACGAGCAGAGTCTGTGTTAGAAAACTGCACCATTACATTCTTGTGTTCCAATAGTTCGAGGACATCACAAATTCCACAGGCCAAATTCTTTAAAGGTGTGAGCTCTTAGCCATTTTAGAATGTTTTACTTCACCCAAAACAATCCCAGTGTCGGGTTTAGTTTATTCACAAATGTTTAATTGTTAAATTTATTTCAGATAAAAAATGTATTCACAAGTTGTGATTCAATGTTATGTTATTAGCCTGCTTTAATTGTTAAAATTCCTGAAAAACCTTAAGTAGATGCCTTTTGGGCAATAATTTTTTTGTACATTTTTTGTTGAGATTTTCATAAAAAGGCCTCAAATCTTGTTTAATTGTGAAGTGGTGCAGATTAAACAAGGTTAATGCAATAGCTGCAGCTTCAACGTTTGTAAGTTTGGCAAATCCAAGGCCGAAGAAAAGTAGTTGGTTGACTCTTTAATGTGGAGTTTAAAACACAATAGGACACATCAATGTTCTTTCACTTCATGACATCATAAGGAGAAACATGTGTTTTCAGTCTGAGGAAAGAAAACACACTGAACATGATGGATTTATGTCTTAAAATGCTTGTGGACAAAGCAAAACACAACTTTAGGTATGTTTTTGATTATGACACAACATTATAAAGAAGGAAACATCAGTATACTATAGGACCTTTAATACAGATGAGTTATTAATAGTTAAAAATGGCTCTTGCACCGTCTGGACTTCCGACATCCCTGTATTCTAAAACTCATTACCCGACTTTCTCACCTCTTGACTGTGAAAGTTTCTGCTAAGCTCTTTTCTTTGCTGTGTCTTTTCTTGGCTTTGTGCCGCTGAACCAAAGGGTCAGCATAAGTCGAGTCTTTAGAATAAATGGGAGTAAAGCCGACTTTGTTTAAGAGCTGTATTGTCTTTTATGCCCTTGGGAGATCTTTCCACATGCTTAGGCCAGTCCAATGCTTAGGTCAGTGCTTCTCATGTCACAAGGCAAGCACTTTTCTATTTCTATTATCTGAAGCTACTTGACTTTTTCTTAAGGGAGACCTGTATGCCTGTATTGTAAAGATTAACATCAGTTTAATGCATTTGTTTGTGGATTGTATCTAAGTCAAGGAGAAAGAAATGCCTATTAATTACATTATAGAATGACTAATAGAAAAAAAATATTTTTAGTTCATATCATCTGCATTCAATATTATTCTATATTGTTCTACCATCACACGATATTTGTTCACAGATCAACCTAACGTGAGCCACTCTTTGAAATAACACAACTATGTTAATAATAAAAAATAAACATATACTGTACTAGGCTACAAAATTGCACAGAAAAAAAAACAATGTGCCAAACTATCCCATTACTTTGCTGCCATCTTGTGGCTTGTTGAAACAATGACAGATCTTATTATGACCAGAGCGTCATCTACGCTTTAAAAAATGAAACTTCGTCATACTATATTCGCACGTACGAATAAATAAAGGACACAGTAAAAAAAAAACAAAAAAACAAAAAAAAACAGCAAAAAAAAAAAAAAAAAAAAAACGAAACCAAATAATATTAACAATACATAATAATGTTCATAATATATACATAAAAATAACACTTTAGAGGTTGTTAACTGTGAATAAACTCAAACGTTCAATGAAAATAAAAGTCCAATGACATAAAACAACTTCCGGTTAGAGGACCAATCAAATCTCTTGTGACGTAACCCGCCAAACGTTGAACACTTCCTGTTTACTCTAGCGGATTGTTTATTCGGATTGAAAACGACCTTAAGCTTAACGTTTAGCGTATTTCTATCGTTTTTCTTACTTTGATGTAAACATGGACGAAAGTCAGTCCACGGAAAACAGTTTAAGTGATTGTAAATCTCACAGTTCGACGCCAGAGATGAGAAAAGGAATCAAGGAAGGTAAGATTCTCACATTGTGCATCAAAAAAATCAAACTCGTCTCTCTGTCATACATTTATTTTTACTCTGCTGGTCTCTGTTGTCTCTCTGAAAAGTTACTTAACGCATATTTAAGATTTGATGCAATTTGTTATATTACAGATTGTTACATTTTGTGACAATCTGTTTTTTTAATGAAATAATTGCATCTTGAGTGACTATTTTCCTATTTAATGCAACTGTCTGTTCGTTTTTGGCCACCTAATTCTCTTATTTCTCAGTTTTTGTCCGGTTCTGAGTGAAAACTGGTTTTAACCATAAATCAAGTTGGAACTCTTTGATAAAGCAGATTATTGTATTCACATCAAACACAATAAGGCTCTGTAAATGACAATAGTTACCAAGAAAATATTAGCAAACCCGCCATGTTTATTGTCAAGTTTGCAGAACATCCATAGGAATACATGAGCAAAATACAGGAATACATGAGCAAAAACAGAACAAACAAAAAAAGTTAAGAAAACAGCAATGGAAAAACCGCTGCAAACTGCTTTATCACTACTGGTTAGTTTATCTGATCACTCTGTAGTGTCAAAATATTCTTTAATAAACTATATTTTAGAGCAATGTTTCAAGCTATTTAAAATCTCTCTTGGTTTAGCATTAGACCAGCTGAACATGTCAACTTCCCAAGCATTATAGAAAAGTAGACCGCTATGGTAAGGTAATGTTTATTAAGGACAATGTACAATTATATTAAGCACAATGGCAGAGATGCTTGTACCAGATTGTAGCTACAGCTAATTTCCATCTGTAGTCCTGGGGAGGGGAGGCACATTGGACATGTTTTTAGTTGTAGGAGGAAACCGGAGTACACGGAGGAAACCTACGCAGACACGGGGAGAACATGCAAACTCCACATTTAAAGGCCCCGGGCGGCTCGGGAGTCGAACCCAGGACCTTCTTGCTATGAGGCCAGAGCGCTAACCGCTGCGCCACCGTGTCGCCCAATGAATATTTACACAATCGAAATTGTGATCTGATTCCAAGAAAATTGTGATGTATATTATTTTTCTTAATGCCTTTTTGAGCTGATTTGCCTGTTCAAACAGTGTGAGAGAACTGGAATAAACTACTGCACAAACTCTGTAAGTAACTTAAGTAATGTAAACATTTCTTTCCTAGAACACCGAGCTCCAAGTTCAAGAGAGTTCACTCCAACTTTAAGTCACCTGTAAGTACTGCCAAGAATGTCATGTATGTTTAACCAGTATTAACTTCGACAGTAGTCCTAGGCTTGCATAGATGTTTTAAAATGTATTATAATGAAAAGGGCATTATTAGTTCTATCAACCAAACAGATTGTTTTAAGACTCTGGGGCAGAAATGTAGATCATACCATAATATCCTCTGTCTACAGGAAACACTGCAGAACAAGACCAAGTAGTGACATTTTTAGTTTTCTTTCATGTGACCAGTTTGATGAATGAGAAAATAATTTTAATGTAGAAAAAAAAAAGTAAAGTTGTTTATAATTTAAACAAAAAATACTGAACTTTGTACTGTTATGCTTTTTTAGACAAATGTATCACTTAAAAAAAAAATATATATATATATAGCAATAACGACATAACTGACAACAGGATGTGATTAAAGGTGGGATAGCTGATTTTTACACTGCAAACTAGGGCTGCAATAAGTTAATCAATTAATCGCAATTAATCAATTATTGACGAAACTTCCAAGTAATTTAGTAATCGAATAATCACTAACTGTTTTTATAGAGGTTGCAAACAACTCATGAGCTGTGGAAAAGCCTAAAATTAAACAAAAATTACATGAAAATAGTGAAAAATTCATGTTTTGGAGAACATTTGTCTGAGCCTAGCGTTCTCATGATACCAGATACTAAAGGAGTAAATTCTATTCTTGATACTGATACTGATAGTGATAGTTGAAAATGCTCTTTTTACGTCAGATTTCTGAACAATAGACTGACATTTTCAGCACATAATACAAATACGTCGCCACATGAAACATTTTGGTTTAGTTTTGATTAGGCCAGTATTATTCTAAAACTTTTAGCATTGATCAGTATTTGACTTTGATAATTTTATAACCCTAAAATCTACATCTTCAGGGCGTCCTCGAGAGACATTACCTTAGCTCACATTTGGCAAAAAATCCTGTATTCAAGTCACTTTTACATTCTAAACAACTAAATGATTAATACAATTTAAAAAAGGGCACAACTACATCAATTATTAAAATAATTGTTAGTCGCAGCCCTACTATAAGGTTAATATCAACATGCAATCATTTTTGGTTGCATCTATGGGTTAAAAACATTTTTTACATACGGCAAAGTGAAATTTCAGTGGCCCACCCAAGCACAGCCAATCAGAGAGCTGCATTCTGCTCCTGATGAGAACTAAAAAATATGTATTGTTCATTTCAGACAAAAGTTAGATTTACTGGTGCACCTAAAGATTTTATTTAGTTGCACTGGCTTAATTTTGGCCCTCCACATCATTCTAAATTTCAACTTTTCCTTATATAATCCAATATTGCTCAGCCCTCTTTCTTCACACATTACACAAACACAATAGTTTCTTATTTGTCTGATTCTCACCTCACAGCTCCAAGTACCAGGCGGCAGCACCAGACTGGGCCCTGAGGAGGAGATGTTGGAGCTGCAGAGGAGAAGGCAGCAGCTGGACTCTGAGATCTCTCTGCTGGAGGCTGAGTCAGTGCAGCTGTGTCTGTTTATTCTGCCCGTATTTTTGTCTTGGGTCCAATTAAAAAATGCCGGCCTTCAGAGATGAGGGGAAAGGTCAGAGATTGGCGGCCGGCCGTTGAGTTTGTGAAGGGAAAAAAATTAACTCAGAATGTGCTAAATTCCAGAAAGGATCCGACTGAAGGCAACGTGAAAGAGGTTTCTATAACTAAAACAACAATATGTATTTTTTAATTTACTGCATTTTAGCCCATTTTAGCCTGTTGGTTTTTGGACCTTAATGCTTTACACCTGAATGATGTTATATTTTTGCCTACCTAGTGCCAACAGAAAACACATACAACTTAAGTATATTAGTGTAAAGAGGAGGAAGAGCAAGCTGCACAAAAATAAAAAAAAATATTTGTGGTAAACTTATTTGTAGAAAACATGGAAACCTATTCTTTTGCAGAGGCTACAACATCGATGAGCTGGAGCGTCACATTGACAAGCTGCACGAGTACAACGATATCAAAGACATCGGACAAACGCTTCTTGGTCGCATCGGTAAGATGTTGAACGCAACAAAAATGTGTGTTTGTGCTTTCTAAAACATTACACAATTAACTTCTAGGACGACTAGACCCATTAAACTTTTGTATTACAAAAAGACAGAAACTCAGTTTAAACAATATTATTTATAGCCGCCCCCACCTGATTGAAAAAACACTGACCATTGATTCTGATTCTGAATGTTGTGATTTCATCTGATTGCCTGGGATCCAGAACCCACTCATCAGCAAACTGCAAAGAGTGGGTCTGGTGACCACGCCATCAAATCTAAAACTGATAAGCTTCGCCTCTTTTACAGTAAAATGATCTTAACTGTAACAAGCAGCAGTTTTTAATGTATTATTATTTCTTGGAAGAAAAATGACGACATAACCATTTTGAACCCTACATGTTTTTTTTTTTTTTTTACTCAGAATCTGCATTTTTTTGAGTAATCACATGTAAAGATAAACAAGTGGGCCTGAGAAGGTGGCAGGTGAAAAGGCTGCAGGACATTACAAGATTACTCAAACATGTATGAATCAACACTAATGACGAGAGAACACTGTTACAACATGTCTGTAAAGTCTTTATAGCAGCATATTTCTCCTTTAATGAGATCTATGTGATTTCAGTCAAATGCCCCGATGAAGACTGTAAATGGAGGTGGCATTTTCCTTGTGACACAATAGCGTTCATTCAGTCCCAGACGCACAATAAGCGCATCTGTCTGCTGCCCATACAGATGCACGCTTACAGTGATCCAAACACAGGGCCCAATGCAAACTCTTCCTCTCCATCCTCCTTTCTGCCTCGTCAAACACAGTCACACTCTTATGACACTTAAACTCTTATGTTGGTCTGAGAGATAGTGGGCAGGCTAATGCACTCACAACAAGATAAGACCCTCAGTTCCACCAGAAGAAACTGTCTTTGTCTGTCACTACAACACAAGAGAGTCAGGGTTACACACCGGCTTTCATACAAATACATTTTAAATTCACTTGTCGTCAGTGGTGGCTAAGTACAAAACTAAGAATCCCATAAATCTCATATGACAGATTATTGCATTTTTCTAATTTAGACTTAGTTTGGTGTGATTGTAGTAAATATTTATCAGTTTTAAAGCAGCTAAGTTGAAATTTATGAAGAAAATGACAATAAAAGTCAAAAATGACATGAAGTATTTGAGTTTTAAAACACAATTCTTCTGCATATGTCGCCAAATGCGCCAAATTGCAAAACAATTGACACGCACCTGACAGCAGTTCCCTGGGAGTTTAAACAATCATTTAATACCATGAATACAGTCAGCCCACTAATAGGCTTGTGTGGGGGAAACATGACATGGACAGTGCATCAAAATCACTCACTGCTCAAAAACTACAACTGCAAATGTGGCTATAAAGAAATATATTGTGTCAACTATAGATATGAAGACATGATGAATGTAGTGATACAATGATACAAAATAAATTTATTCAACAGTGCTAACAGTATCTGCAAGCTAAAATATAATTGAACCTATTTAATGCTTTCTGAATCTTCTAAAAGTTCACCATGAGTTTGTGCTTCTCATAACTTAAATAAGCTCACAGAAGTATTGTAGTCATGGTAAAGATGACAACAGCAGTTATTGTGCTAACACAAAAATGCTAAAAATGGTGTGCTGCACACTTAGGGCCAGATTTATCAAGCATTTGTGCAAACAGGTTAGTAGGAGCAAAAACTTGGCATAGCTGACGATTTTTATTTCACACAGACACTAAAGATGCAGAATTTGAGGTGGTGCATGTCTGTTTTGTGTAATATGTTATATGCACATCTTTCAGTATTAAAGCAATTTAGCACCTGGCTTGATAAATCAGGCCCTTATTGTGCGTTAGAGGCAACAGGGAACTGGAATATTTCCCACTTCCCACTTTTAGAATGCAACGCCTTTCGAACTGGTAAATACCACTTGTGAACTGGGACCTGGTCGAGGTATTGTATTGTCCACAGTTGATCCTCAAGTGCTCACAAAAAAAAAATTACATTTCAAGTACAACGTACAGCCTGGGTTCAAAATTAGCATGTAGCTTCATTCCTTCCTCCCAAAAAAATCAGTAATTCAAAATTTGTTGCTCACTGAAGTTGAGTTTTGCCATGAAGAGGCGGAGATTAAAAAGGTCAACGCACCTGTTACAGTGTAAACACCTACATTTCAGAGTCGCTTTAGAGCTGTTTTTATTGCAATAACAAATGTAAACTATAGATCATACATATGTTGTAGCTTATCACTAAATTCACAGAAAAAAAACACATCACATCTTTAAATACAGCACTTTACAAGAATACATTAACGTCAAAAATATCAAACTGGGGAAACTTTTGTCAAGTCTTAAATACATCATGTTCATATGTTTTAGTGAAATGTGTAGTCTACAATTTTCCCTAGCTGATCTTCTATATCAGATACGATATTGAATCTTCTCTCTGCGTGTTTGTGTTTGTGACTAAAACTGTCCCATGTGAACTCCTTTAACCTTCTGACTGTTTTGTTTTTAGCTGCTTTGAGGGGAACTACCACTCGGGACCTCTACAGTCACTTTGGACTGGATTTAGACGACTGAGAAGAAGAAGTTTTGAGACTCTGAGTGTGATGTAATGTGTATAATACGTATTGTGTTTGTATATATTGTATTATAATCATTTATTTCTGTCATAAATATAATTTTGTTTTAACTTATCTGCCGTCTTTGCTAGTGTACGTCATTTTAGAGTAGAGGAGACAGGCCTGTTGTCACTTTTTTTTTCATTTTGTCTCTTTTCTATATTCAAACAAAGCAGACATTTATTTATACATAGACATTTAATATATACCAAATGAAATTGCAACATCTCAGCATTTTTTGTCTTTCTATCTTGTTCACATCCAGAGTTTCAAACACAGGTTTGGAGAGATGTGACTATAGACTGTATATATCATGTGACGCTCTGCTCCACGATGAGGTAAGTTGTCACGCTCAAATTATGAATCATTTTAAAAACAAAATTTAATGTGATTATTATTGTGACTGTTTTTAGTTTAGTTTTAGATAATTATACAAATGTTTTTTAAAACTAATTGACACAGATCACATCACATCGTACAATATCTGTACTATGTGATGCATCTAAAGTTAGATATTTTTTATCTTTCATGGCAGAGGTGCTTCTAGCTTAAGAGCTAAATTGGTAAAGGAAACCAGACACCCTGAGAAAACCTACACAGACATAGAGAGAACGTGCAAACTTACTTCATATAGAAAAGCCCCAGGCCTCCGGAGTCATCCCCAGAGCACTCACTGCGCACCAGCTGCTACTTTTTGATCAGCGATTAAATACCAAGTCTGGATAGCATAGATAGGATACTAGTCTAAAACATTAAGACTATTCTACTACTTTAATTTGGAACGAGAGTTTTGTTTCACACTACCTCATTAAAGTCCAGACTTTAGGATATTCTAGGAAGCGGTTTCTTCTGTCATCATGGCAACAAAAAAGGAAAAACATTAACATTGTTTGGAGAAGTTCATATGAGCAATTTGCGATTTTGCGGCAGTGACAGGCTAAAAGATAGTTGGACAAACGTTTGTCATTTCCTTGGTCCAGCACTTTTATGATCTGAACCAAAGAACTAGCTGCTTGGTCCGAATCGTGTTTTTGAGAACATTCACATCTGGACGTTGGACCAAACCGAATAGTCCTAAAGTCCAGACTAAAGGCTTCTAGAGTGAAAAAGCCTTATCCTGCCTTACTCTTGTAAAGTGTGTATTAGACCTCACACTTTTTGTGTGGAGTGAAACATCTTGTTAATGTGTGAACATTTTTCAATCAGGCCATTCACTTGATTTCACAGATCACATTTTCCTGAGCCTGTGGATAAACTTACTTTAATCTGATCAGTTTATTTCATTCTTACATTGCTAGAGATGAGCTAGGTTTGTTTATGCCCATATTTTTTTCCCTCTTCAGTGCTTTTTGTTGACACATGAGATGCCAAAACAATACAACTAGATCCTGCTGTTTTAGTAGATTGTAAATATTTAAGTCAGTGTGGAGGTCAAAGTCAGGTCATTAGCGTCACAGTTTCCTTTTTGTTTTTCTCGTTCTGTAAGTTGTGTAGTTTCATCAATGACTGCTCCGCCACTTCCTGCCTTTACTTTAGCTCTGACTTTCACACCAGACAACAACAGCGTCTGAACTATAGTATTTTCGGGTGTGCCCCTTATCTGTCCGAGATAAGGCAGCCCTGACAGAAACTCTGGAGAATGTATACCGAAGCAAAAGTCTGTTTAGTAATTCATTTGCAGGAGAGCTCATCTGGCTCTGCTTATCTCTGCATTAGCCATCACTTCTCACTCTTATCACTTGACACATCACATTCAGAGGTCAATGGAGCAAAAACCACTAGTATTTATGTCAAGTGCTGATCTAAGCAGTTGTTTTCAATTTGCATATTATTTTCCTACGGCTTTTTTAAGTGGGGGAAGTGACCGATTGTAACTCATGGCACTGCTGTCACATGTTGTAATCTCAAATGATTAACAAATATGCTGCATGACTGTCAGAAGATACGATAACTGTGAGGACACTACTTTTTGTGTTGTGGCTTCTGTGCATCAAAAACATCAACATAAACATTTAAAAATGGAAGTTAAACTTTTCTGAGTTTAACCATGTCATATGGTTGTTCTGAAAGTTGAATTTGGATTGATTCATGCAGGCTTGGGTAATCTTGTATTGTATCCTATAGGTCCCCTTTAAAAGGAACAGATACAAAATTGACTTTTTGAATTTTTATTCCTAACCATTCTAATTATCAAATACACAGTTTAGGTTTTGTCTGTGAGATATCTTTCTTTCCCCTCTGAGCCTCAGAATACACGGTTGTGAATTTCCCTGATCTGTGATGTCATAAATAGATCTGAGATCTGTTTTTAAAGGAACTATACAGGGATGTTTTGTTTATCAAAATGAGCCGCCGCTCATAGACGCAAACGGTGGAAACAAGTTGAAAAAGCACCGTTTATCACTGTGCAAAAACGAAAGTTCTGCTGCTAAACATCTGTGAATGAATTTCGACCATACGACCTCTAAAGTTAAATTCAGGTGAAAAAACAGCAAAAAAACGCTGTCTCAAGCTTCAGGAGACAGACGTCTGTCAGGCCGGTTCAGACGGATCGAAATAGCTCTCGTTCGTTGCTTTATCCAAAAAAGTTTCCCCATGTAACAGATGGAGAGGGCTCTTTCTGCATAACTGACTTGTTAGTGTATCTATTCAGGTGAAAATTAGTCCGCAATGTCCTGTCCTCTAACTTTGTCTGTTGTTGTTTTTAGCATTGTGAATGAAGCTGTTAATACCGACAGCATATCAGACAAGACCGGTTTGCTTGTTTACCGTGTGTAATTTCTCCTGTAGTCAGCAGATAGAGCACTAACAATTCGTGAGGTGGGAAACACACGACAGTCATGTGTGCTTTACTATACTTGTTTATTGGTTCTGGTGCCAGGGATTTCAAAGTTGGTGCTTGGGACGGGAGCATGTTTGAACGAGAGAAACACCACAACAATGCCTCATCATTGTGGTCTTTTAATATATTAATAATCAAATAATGAGGAAACACTGTTGAAACAAAATTAAGCTCATTGAGCCTGCGACGAGTTGGTCACTGTTCCCCGCCTAAGGCCCCAAGTCACTGGGATGTAGACTCCAGTCACCTGCGACCCCTAACGGAACACGCGGTATAGAAAATGAATGAATGAAAGTGGATGTTGCTTTAAGTCTACTTCAATAATAGGGAATCAACAAGCGCATCATCCACACATCCATATATGTGATAGTCCATCAGTGACCTCTTCCTGCTCTGCACGTGCCGATCTCACTGTGATGAATGGAAGGATCAGGCCGAACCCACGCACGCCACGCTGCCCGCACAAGCCCCGTCAGTGCTGCTGGTGGATACAGTTCAGAGCGTGGAGCCATGAGCCGACTGCATCAGCCTTCTCAGTGCCGCAGACCCCGCCCCTGTCCAAGAAGGCGTGAGTCAGCGGAACCAGAGCAGCTGATTGGACGAGCCGCTTGTCCGTCACTTTTTATTCCTGATGCGCTGATGGGATGCTGACGGTGGTGGGCGGGCGCAGCTAAGGAAATTATAAGGTCATTTGAATTACGCTGGCTAGCGAGCTTATCGGCTACAATGAAATGAAGAAATGATATGAATGGCCGCGACAGGCAGCGATGAATGCGGGGTCAAAGTGCGCGGTCAGGTGAATTGGACTCTGGCCCGGGCTCGAGCCTGACACGGAGCGCATCTCCTGGTTGTGTTATTACACAGAGGCTCTCCCGGTGCGTGTGCGCATTCAGTGAGGCGAGCCGCGAGGAACCGAGCGACGAGCAGCCTGGCCTAAGCCGATCAAGGTGGAAGAAGCGCACACAGGGAGCTTCAAGTCGGATTTCTGCGGGCAGCTTCATGTTGTGACTGAGTGAGACACTTGAGAGGTATGTAGCGCCTTGAGCAGCACGTTTAGTGAGTGAATGGGGGTTGTGCTTCAAGGGAAAGACAAGGAGCCGGGCGGCGAGTCTTGTCCTTTTCCAACCTTGTGCGCGCACCACCGTAAATCATTCACAATGTAAACCTTCTTTCAGTCTTCACTCATAACCTCTGTATTGGGCTGAGAAAGGCCTGTTTGACTTATGTCAGCTCCTCCATCAAAGCTACGACACTGTCAGCCTGCTCCGAGCTCAGTATTCAGATTCCCAGGCGCGCAGCGCGCATAATGCCATTCACAGCATAACGCTTCTCTGAATAATACTATTCTAAAAGCTGGTGGAAAGCACATGGCATGATTACAGAGGTGTTGGCAGCTGTGGGCTGAGCCTCATTTAGCTACCGCATTATGATGAAGGCGTAGCGCTTGTGAAATTTCCGGGTAGAGCAGATGATGAAGCTGCTTTCTGCTTCTGCACTGTCCTGTCAAATCCGATCATGTTCATTCGCCACTGCTGTGTGTATGTTCATATAGTCCTCCATTAGACTCAGTGGATCTGTTATAATCACAGACAACAAGCTGTAAAAGAGTCATCATCTCTTCAGCAGCACATTGCAGGTCGCCAGAGCTATTACCTTGTCAGCATCTTGCATCCATTCTGTAAATGGGTAATGGTGCCGTTTCCTGAAGGCTTCTAGTGCTAACCAGACTAATAAATAGGTAATACGTGGTGTAAACCTATCGTTGTAGCTTTTGGAGCGTGTTTCAGCTATCAGGTAGCATGAACACCACTGTCAGCACTGGCTCTGCTGTCACTGTGGACCATTCCCCTACTAAACTTTAACTTTCATCAGCTGTTTACTTATGTGTAGGTCTGTTTTATATTAGTGCACTAAGAGTGTGTGCCTAATTATTATGGTTTCACACAATTTTTTTTGGCAACAATAATAACTAATGATCTTGGTTATAAAATTACTTTTATGATAAAAGTCAATAAAAACACAACCAATATATGAACAAACAAACTCTTGTCTTAAATCTTGTATGTGGCCAGTAAAAACCAACACTGTTTTCAGTTGTAATGTTGGTCTCAAACTCCACATCCTCTCATCACTGTGTTTTTCTCTTCACGTCACCTGTGTGTTTTCTCTCTCAGGATGATGCGTCTGGCGTGTTGCACTGCCCTGCTCTTTGTGCTCCGGCTGTTGGTGGGTTTGCCCTGGTACCAGGTCGTCCCGGCCGTCCTCATCTTTTACCTGGGCAGTGGAGGATGGAGCTTTCTGCAGATATTTGCCAAACAGTTGGACGAGACCTACAGTAAGCACGTGTTAATGTTACAGATGCAGATGTAATGTACTGTGCCTAGGAATAGGTTTGATACTCATTACTGATTTTGATGCCACAATATTTATTAAACCTGATCTTTTATAAAACTAAAGACACTGTATGCAGTTCATGAGACGACACAATTAACCAAAATCAAATTCAAATCTATTTAATTAGCAACAATTAAATTAGCAATTTGCAAATTCATATTTTTCTCAAACAACAAAACTGTTTGTCTGATGCATTTGTGTTAGTTTCAGGGACTGCAGATAGAAATTAATCCTGATCCTACAGTCTGATACAAAGCATTCTTTCAGTTTTATCTCTGACTGATGTACATGGTCCTGTCAACAAAACCTAACATGTTTGTGATAGAGAAGTCAAAGGTCCATTTGTCTGTCAATAATATTTAGTACAGATGAAGAGCAGCTAAATATAAATTGTTCAAACACATTTTTATTGTAATACAAAACACGAGTCTCGTGATTTAAACAAACCATCAAATTGAAAATGTGTAAAAACATATTTTAGATTGCATGACAAAGTGCAATTAGATTAAAAAGACTCTTGCTCACGATCTAACATCGTCTAAACATCAAGGTTAAGTTCACATTAAGACACATGTATCAAACACCAGGCCTGGGGGCCGAATGCAGCCTTCACTTCATTTTATGTGGCACTCCAGGTTGTACAAGGTTTACTTAACCTAATGAAATGATTTGTCTGAAACTTAAAGAGCAAATAATTTTTCAGTCTTATGTGAATGTGTATATATTAATTGTTTTTAATATACCAAAATAAACATAGACTATTATTTGTAGTATGACAAAGAGCTTATGCTAACCACAATGCCAATGTGGCCCTTTGTCAAAATTACTTTGACACCCCTTCATGAAGATATAGAACGTAAACGGTTACCACTCCGGCCTGTTTTCCCTAAAGCGCATTTGGACTAAAATCATATAAAATTCAAACTGAACCTGTTTCTGAGCCGAGGCTTTGGCTGAAGCTTTGTAGTTTTAGCCTCTGATTCTGACGGACTCTATCATAAGTGAGAACAAGCTTTGCACAGAAGAAAAACAGAATTAAATTTCCTAGCTTTCTTCGTTCTTCGGTAAATGTGCAGAGCAGTGGAGCTGATATTTGCAGTTTGGACCTGAACGACAGTAATTTGGGGATGTTTTGTGTTTTGACTTTTCTCTGCAAAAGCTGAAGTTAAATTTTAGGAATATTTCTTCATTTGTTGGTTAACAGCAGTGTTTCCCAAGCAGGGGTACATTTACCAGGGGTACTTGAGATGATTACACATTTAAAAGAAAGCTAGAACTGCAGGTATTGTCCATGTGTGAGATTATGATTAGGGAAAGGTTGAAGAATAGAGAATTTGACCTTAAATATAAAGAATACACTTTCTTGTTATCTTAAGGACGTTGTTACTTTTGATTAGATTGAGGAAAAATTTAAAAGATATTGTACAAAAGCAACTTAGCTAGTGTCCAAGCCAATGTTATTTTATTTTAGGTAAAACAGTGTCTATGTAAAAACCAGTAATATCCTGTTATATTGCGATCAGATGTTTGTGCTGTGACAAGAATAATTGGTGAGTATCAACCGTACACTCATTCATAGAAAGCCTTTCCTTATGAATCATAAATAGGAATCTGAAGTATTCACCTGTTGTCTGCGCTTCTAAGAGCGTGTTTATCCTCACATGCCTTTTCTTCAAGCTGCTGTTTCAAAACTTTGTGGCAGAGCAGGTTACTTGAAATACTTCTAAACAAAGACTGAACGGGGGAGGGGAGCTGCATTGTCCCACTTCTACCTTAAGCTAATATTTACCGTTGGTTGCCACAGTAACAGATATGGCTTTTGCGTGTTAAATGAAAATGTGTTAAAGCATAGACCTTAACTACCCCAAAACTGCTTGTGGTTATTTTGAAATCTCCACAGTTGTGCAACATTTGAACAGCTCAGGCTATTTCTCAGTCGTCCTGCAGTTATATAGTCATAAAGTACATTACAATGAACTAATATTTCTGTATTAAGACGATAGTCACTAGTTCTGCAACGATCACAGCAATGAATAATTGAAATATCATCAACTATTTCAGTGATTGAGTAATCTTTAGTCTTTACACAGGCTTCGAGCTGAGAGGAGAAGTATTATGACTCAGACTGAACAGTGACTAAATGTACAGTGTGTGAATGAAGTACAATGTTCATGTACAATTCCTGGATGTTTCAGGTGGCTTTTTTTTAAAGTTGGGGTAACTCACTTTTTTAGTCGTAATTTGTAAACTTTGTGTTTTCCACTAAAAAGTCAAGATAACTGCAGCATTTGTGAAAATGAGACTGTACTGTCTGTATGATAATGAAGAATTTTAGTTCTAATCAGGATACGAAAGAAGCGCTGTGATTGGCTTTCTATTTGTAAAAGGTTCATAAGTTTATAAGCCATAATTGCAACCAAAATGAATACATGTAATATCATGTTTGAATTTAGGAAGTGTCTTTTTGAAGTGTAAAATCAGCTAAAACACCTATCTTTGCCTGGGTCAGATTGTGTAAAACTCTCATATTCACATGACTGCTTTATTTTGAACCATTTTGTCGTCATCCCCACGCGGCATGGTGGCACAGTGGATAGCACTCTGGCCTCACAGCAGGAAGGATAGCAGGTTGACTCCTGCACAGCCCGGCCTTGGAGTTTGCATGTTTCTCCTCGTGTCTGGGTGTTTTTCTCCAGGCACTCCGTTTTCCACCAACCAGTAACATGCATATTAGGAACGCTTGGTGTTGGTCGGAGGTTGAGGCGCCAGGTGTTTAGGTGAATCGCTTCTGCTGAGTGAGGAGGGGGTTTGCTGTGTGAAGCACTTTGGAAGACATCTGTCTGTGTATATGAATATACATTCAAAACTAATTCTAACCATAATCATTCCTAAATTTCTGAATAAAAATCTAAGCTTTTGCTAGCATAACCACCAATGCGAATGCAAAGTGATTTAGGAAAAATGAAACTCCAGGACCAGCTCTGGGTCATACATCATTTACCTCTGGGTTTATTTTGCCTGGGATCCGGGTCCAAGCTTCTGCAATACTTTCCTCCTCTGCTACTGCATCTCAAATCAGATCTGTGCCGTCAAATTAGTTTATTTACATGACACACATTAGTTCTTTGTCATTCAGAGCAAATTCGAACTTCTCACAATTAAAATTTCAGATGTTGACAGTTTCTGTTATTTGATTTATTTTATCTTCTTAAAGGGGTAGCTGATATTCACCTGCAAACACAAGAGTTTTAAATCGGTCAACTCTCTCCCAAATCCCTCGACACATGGTTCATATTGACATGTATTCATTTTGGTTGCAACTATGGCTTAAAAACATTTCTTACAAACAACAAAGTGAAACTGGATTAGACCACTTGAGCTCAACCAATCAGAGCGGCACAGCATTTGTCTCCTGATTAGAAATAAAATGATTATTATTCACTTCGACAGTACACAGTGCTGCATTTATCATTTACTTTTACTACAAATTTACCAGTAAAAAAGTGATTCACCCTAACTTTAAGCTGCTACTTTATCTGTCAATCACGCTCACTGAAACTTGGAATATGAACCTGGTATACATTGGGAAAAAGTGTCTGAAGTTTAAAGGGGTTAAAGGTCGTTTACACCTCAGGACCAGCTCTGGGTCAAAGTTACAAGTGGAAACAAATCGTTTATAATGCTTGTAAAATCTAATTTGAATAGCTTATTATCTTGTGTTTAACGCATGTTTCTCTGCCCTGTTGTTCTTAAACTATGCGTGCAACACCTAAATCTCCCCATTAAACAAAACATTCTTTAAGATGGGACATTTACAACATAATAATTCTTTTTTGAATTCAGCAGCTCATTATAATTTAACATGTTGCTTTATGTTTTGTTTAAATAATACCTCCAAATATGAAGCACTCATTAGCCGTCCGTTGCGTCGGTAAAACTTGTCTTTCAACACACAAAGAGTTCTTCTCACAACAATAAATCTCTGTTTGTATCTAATCTGTTTGATTGTTCATAATCACTTAATTACGGCCTTATAAGTAACCGGATCCTTTTGTTAATCCACACAGCTCTAAAAACCTTTGCTCCGACAATCCTGCGAACGTAACTCTCAATTGTATCGTTGTTGAGGCAAACTTTGCACTTTGCACTTGGCTATAAATGCAGCCCAGTGCACCTTCTTATTCCAAATGTAGAACAAGAGTTGCATGATTTAGAAGATAAATAAAAAACAAACACAGCTGGAGTTTTGTCCTCCTGAATATGTGATGTCATAGGTGGATCTTTGAGAGTGAGATGAGATGAACTGCTCTGTTTTAAGTCCATAAATGATCCAGACTCGCTTTGAGCATTTCCGCAGCATTAGCATATCAGGCAAGATCGATTTTCCAGAAGCACGTGACTGTCATGTGAGCTTTAATACATTATTGGTTCTAGTGCATTCGATTCCAAAGTGTGTTGTATTTGTCCTTTAAAGAAACTACTGTGCATGCATTCACATTAAACTTTTGATTTGGATCAGGATTAGTTTGTCAAAATCACACATGCTGTTTGTTGTGATTCTGAGCCTCACGTGCGTCTCAGCCTGGATCACGGCACAATTCAATCAAACCAAGCCGAGACCGACCTCTCCAACCAAACCAGATTTTGACAAACTAATCCTGATCCGAGTCAAAAGTGTAATGTATCACCGTTTTCTCATTGTATTTACAAAAATAAAACAAAAATAACAAAGCAAACACAGAAAGTAACACCACCGCTAACATTACTGCGGGAAAATCGTCTATATTCATCTAATATTTAGATTTAGGTGCCTCCCCAAACGATTTTAACTTTGCATTTTCAGCTAGAGATGGCAAAAGGGGAGGTGGCACTGCATCTATATGCACAAATACGCTGGCCACCAAACCTGTTTTATTTAATGATTTTAAAAGTTTTGAATATCACGCAGTCGTTTTTAATAACCCACCAATTTTATGCGTCACAATCTACAGGCCACCTAAAAAATGCAGTCTTTTTATCAATGAATTTTCAGAGTTTTTAGCAATATTACATAGTTCCTATAATATGATTATTTTAACCGGTGATTTTAATTTGCACATTGATGTTTTAGACCCCATTTCTATTGAGTTTTTAAATGTTCTTAACTATATGGATTTTACCCAGCACGTGACACAGCCAACTCACAACAGAGGACACACCCTGGATCTTGTCATCACGTATGGCCTGTCTGCGAGTGTGTCCTCTGTTGTCGACTTGGCTGTGTCAGATCACTTCTGTGTGTTTTTTAATATCACTGGTTTTATTCAACGGGAGACCTCTGTGAGAACTGTGAGGAAGCGTCATCTTACCCCTGAAGTGGCTGCAAATTTTATTCAGGTTTTAAAAAACACTCCTCCAATTGTTTTACCTGCCCCCTGTGATCTTATTGTAAACCATTTTAACAGTAGACTCCAAATACCCTGGACAAAGTTGCCCCATTTAAATTAAAAAAGGCCCCCTCCAAACCAGTGGCCCCTGGAAAAATGAGGAAATAAAACAATTAAAAGAATTGCAGAAGGGCAGAAAGAAAATGGAGGAAGAATCAAATAACTGTGAACTATCAAATTTATAATCAACAACTAAAAACCTACAATATTGCAGTCAGAAACAAAAGAATGCATACTTCTCAAAATAATCACAAACAATAAAAATAACCCCCAAATTCTCTTCTCCACCATTGACCACCTTATTAACCCTGATTTTAACAGCTCCAAACTTCCTCCAACTGATGCTCTTTGTGAGCAGTTTGCAGACCACTTCATGGGAAAGATAAACAAAATCAGATGTGACATTTTATCTACTCGAACCACTGTTTTTAACACATCTGATTGTTTATCTTTACCAGAGGAAACACTGGACAGTTTTGTCCTGGTTAATGCTGAGATGCTTGATAAAGTTTTCTCGTCAGTGAGGCCCACCACTTGTCTTTTAGACCCCGTCCCAACACAGTTTTTTAAGTCATTTTATGAATCTTTTAGAGACGAGCTTTTAAACATGATGAATTGCTCTCTTCAGACAGGGGTCTTTCCCACTGCTTTTAAAGCTGCAGTGGTCAGGCCCCTGCTGAAGAAGAGCAATCTTGATTTTAATGATTTTAACAATTACAGACCGGTATCTAACTTACCATTTTTAAGCAAATTTTAGAAAAACTTGTTTTTACACAGCTAAATTATTTTTTAAACTCACACAACATTCTTGAAGAATGTCAGTCTGGTTTTAGGGTAAACCACAGTACCGAGACAGCCTTGACAAAGATTTTAAATGATTTTAGACTAAATTATGATTCTAAACAGGTGACAGTGTTGGTTCTACTGGATCTAAGCGCTGCCTTTGATACAGTAGACCACACTATTCTTTTACACAGACTCAAACACCTGGTCGGCCTCTCTGGTACTGTGCACAAATGGTTTACGTCCTACCTCACAGACAGATCTTTTATGGTAAGTTTAGATACCTGCTCCTCTCAGGTTCATGAAATCACATGTGGTGTGCCTCAAGGTTCAATTTTAGGTCCTGTGCTTTTTAACCTGTACATGCTCCCTCTTGGCGGTGTCATCAGGAGACATGGAATCAACTTCCACAGTTATGCAGATGATACACAGCTTTACATCTCCATGTCTCCTGATGACACCAGGCCAATGGATGCTCTTTTAACTGCATTTTAGACATCAAATCCTGGATGGCAGAAAACTTTCTCCAGCTTAACCAGGACAAAACTGAGGTTTTAGTCATCGGTCCTGAGGCTCAGAGAGAGAAACTTTTATCCAAATTACAAACACAATCTTTTAATCCATCCTCACAAGTAAGAAATCTGGGCGTTATTTTTGACTCTGAGCTTACTTTTATTCCTCACATTAGAAACATTACAAAAATAGGTTTTTTATCATCTCAAAAACATCGCCAGAGTCCGTCCCATTCTCTCTCGGGCCAACACGGAGACGCTGATGCATGCTTTTATCACCAGTCGTATAGACTACTGTAATGCCCTGCTCTCTGGTCTTCCCAAAAAGTCTATTTCAGGTTTACAATTATTACAAAATTCAGCTGCACGTGTCCTGACTAAGACCAGGGGGCGGGACCACATTACACCGGTTTTAAAATCGCTGCATTGGCTCCCTGTGTGTTTTAGGATCGATTTTAAAGTTCTTTTACTGGTTTTTAAGTGTCTTAATGGTCTTGGGCCTTCTTATCTTTCAGAACTGCTTTTACCTTATGAACCCTCGCGGACCCTGCGTTCCTCCGGCAGCAGGCTCCTAGTCATTCCCAAAGTCAGGACACACACTCACGGCGAGGCGTCTTTTCAGTTTTATGGCCCCCGTCTATGGAACAGTCTGCCGGAGGACCTCAGGGCCGCAGAGAACATTCAGGTTTTTAAGAGCAGGCTCAAGACCCATCTTTTTAGCTTAGCTTTTAATTAGTTTTATTGTTTTACATGTATTTATTTAGTTATTTATTAATTTTTATTGATTTATTTATTACTAGTGTTAGATTTTAGTATTTTTAAGATTATTTTAAGTATATTTAGTTCTTAGTTTGCTTGTATTTACCTTTTTATTGATTCAAATGCCTTTATCACTTTTAGGTTCTCCAGTGTTTCCTCTGAGGAGCCTCTGCATCAGGAGCTGTGGTCGGCTGTTGCTGCTGGGCTCTGGCTCATGGGCCCTGGAGGTTTGGTCTTGACCTCATCTCTTCTCTGGGCCCGGGGCTGGTGTCCTGTGGCTGCAGACGACTCTGCTCCTGGTGCAGACAGCTCCTCTGATGATGCTTTCTTTGGTCCATCTGTACCCGGCCTAATACGTATATGTGAATGTATTTTAGTGTTTGGGAGTGTGTCTGTGTGTGTGTGTGTGTGTGTGTAGGGAGGGGGGGTGGGGGTGTGGTGGGGAGGAGGGGTGGAGAGTATGTACACGTATGTGGGTTTTCTCGGGGGGTGGGGGCATGCGGGATTGTTTTTAATGCACTGTAAAGCACTTTGTGTTGCATTTCATGTATGAAAAGCGCTTTATAAATAAAGTTTGATTGATTGATTGATTGATAATATTTAGTTATGCAGGTAAGTGAGCAGACAACAGACCTTTCAGAGCCAGATTTTCTCAAATACAGTGGTCCCTCGTTTATCGCGGGGGTTAGGTTCCAAAAATAGCCAGTGAAAGGCGAAACCCGCAAAGTAGTGATCTTTATTTTTTACAAGTAATTTCAGTTGAGAACCTGCCTGGTTCTGATGTTTAGTGTCTTTTGCACAGGTAATAATGCACTGAACACATGAATCACTGCGAGATACAACAGTGCGAGTCGTTTTTGTGACCGCTTAAAGAGGGACGGTGCTGTGTGCGTTCGCCTGCTCTGCTTTTGGCCCATTCCACTGTGCCCCACAGCCGACCACAGAGCCACGTTGCCTGTGAATGCTGCGATGTTACACAGTGCGTTTGAGAGAAAAGCGCGCTTACAGCGCACGTCTATGGGACCGCGCACTGTAAAAAAAATAAAGCAAAATTGCACTAAAAAAATCTGCGAAACAGCGAAGCCATGAAAAGTGAACCGCGATAGAGCGAGGGACCACTGTAGATGAACTTTTGTTACGTTTTACTCTAGGCATTAGGAACGAAATGCTCTTTTCTCGTCTTCTGAAGTGAAAGTCCACTTTCTTTTCACTTCGACACTTGGTCTGTCACTCACTCTGCGCCTGTTAATGAGAGATATTGTGGGATAGATCCATAAAAACTAAAATATAAAGTCCAGCAGTGTGTTTGTTTTGGATGTAGCAGCTGAAGCCGTTGATGTAGCAGAGAAGCAAAGTGTCTTCTTTGCTCCTTACACAGCTCCTCTACAGGTGAGGAAGAAGATATATCTCTACTGCTGGTTCTATTGGCAAAAAGTGTATTGTGAATGCAAACCGAGCCAGTTTAGAGAAAGAGACAATGTTGCAACTTTGGTTCTCGATTTTTATTGTGAATGCAGCCTTACTTTTAGTTAATTTGTCATTAATCTATCTCTCTTATTTTTATTCTCCTTCAGCGCCGCCTACGTGTTGTTACGGGTGAAGCTGAACGTAAAACGACACTTGCGAGAGAAGAACACCATCCCAAAGATCTTCGCAGAAACAGTCCAGCGTCATGGCGACAAGACGGCCCTGATCTTCGAAGGCACCGGAGAGAAATGGACCTTCAGACAGCTCGACGAATACTCCAACCGAGTCGCTAATCTGCTGCTGCAGCGAGGGTTCAAGGTGCGTATGGAGTTCAAACAGTCATTTAGACATTATCATCTGTCATATTTCAGCTTCTGTGACGTATCTGTTGAATTTTGCTTGTTAAAATTTGGTTGCTAGGTAACAGTTGTGGAATTACCTCTACATATGTCATATTTGGTGGACAAAACAATTTAAAAAACCTGGGTGAAAATGTAAATATAATAAATATAATCATGTTCACAATGTTTTACTAAAAGGAAAATGAAGGCAGGTTTATTTGTAGAGCATGATTCGTCCACGCAAAGTAATTCATTTATGATTCATTTATGATTATTGTGAGACAAAATAGCATGATTAATGGATTATTCACAACAGATTCCTCTAGTTTGTGACCAGTTTTGAAGCTTCCTGAATGACAAATCTCATTGTGGATGTAACGTTTATGAGTCGTAGGGTTGAATTTCATTCACAAATGTTGATTTAGCATCAGAACTTTTGTTTTTGAACACTGATAAACTCTTGTAGTTACTGACAACAGCGCTGGCTCTAGTTGCTACAGCTTGGTCAATTAGCTGTGGCTCTTTCTGCAGACGGGTGCTCGCGCATCTCCAGTGTTGATAAACAGATAATCCCAGGATTCTATTTTTAAAAAACGTATTTTTTACTTCTAAAATGGCAATGTTTCTATTGTTTGAAAGAGAAAATTTACTTTTTTTTTTACTGATATTTGTCAGTATCAATATTTGAAAATTTAGTACTATAACAAAGCTCACAAAATCACAAACCTACTTTTCACTTTAGCTAATATATTTATCTGGGATTTATACAATCTGTGCCAAATATTTACCTTTTTAAATTAACCTAGAAAGCACAAAAGCACTTGTTTTACATCTAAATGTGATTATTCTTATGCTTATATTGTGTGCCAGCTAACTACAAGAGTTTATCACTGTGTGAAAACAAAAGTTCTGCTGCTGAATCAGCTTTTGTGAATTGAATTCGTCTTTGCGACTCACAAAACGTTACATTCAGAGTAAAAAAACACAGAGAAGCTTCAGGAGTCAGACATCAGACCTGTTCATACCTGATCGAAACAGCTGCTGTCGTCCTGTTTTGTTGTTTTAATCAAAAACGTTCCCCAACTAACTAGACAGACAGCATATCTTTCTTTAGGCGACATGAGCAGTAAAGTGTAAAGTAATGTCGACCGGTATTCCTCTGTACCAGGGGTCTGCACATGTGGCCCTTTAACACCTCCAGTGCAGCTTTCTCTTCCTCAAATCCCTTTACAGTTCTTACAAATGTGTGTCTATGTTAGTTTTACGTTCTAGAATTTGAAGATGTAATGGCTCATGACATTCTACTACATTCTGCCAGAAAATATCTAAAAATAGTTCACATTTTTTTATTTGGTGACTCCTGAAGTGAATAAATACATTAACCTTTTGACTACAAAAAACTGCAGTTGAACATTATTAATTTTAGTTGCCTGCCACCCGATTGAAATGTTTTTAGTCTGAAGAATGTAAGAACAAAACAAACCGTTATTTGTGAAAAATTCCAGAGCAGAAGCGCTGAAGTCTGATGCTCTAAGACTTGGAGTTTATCTATATATTATTTGTTTTATGCAGTCGCAGTTCTTTCTGCTTGTTTTTATGTCCTTTTTTATTGTGACTTGTATAACCATAATTATCGGTTAACCTAATAATCTGGACATGCCTAATCCTAAATAAAGCCCTGTAAGTGATGAGTGCTGTGTGTTTGTAGGAAGGAGATGTCGTGGCGCTCTTCATGGAAAACGCTCGCAGTATGTGGGATTGTGGCTGGGAATGGCAAAGATCGGAGTGGAGGCGGCGCTCATCAACTTCAACTTAAGGCTGGAGGCGCTGGTTCACTGTGTGACCATCTCCAACGCCAAAGCGGTCGTGTTTGGCTCTGAACTCACCGAGGGTAAGTTTAACTCGACATTTGATTGGTGTGAACGTTAAGACAGATGTTCACGGCACAGTTTTGTTTTTGATTGTGGAAAAGCTTAGTCATGATTAAAAAAAACATAGCCTTTTATCATCATGTGAGATTAATTGTTGTGTCTGATCAAAAGTGAGCTGTGAGTGATATTTGTGACTTTACCTGTTTGCCAGTGCTGGTCTGTCAGATCTTTGAGGTTAAGCAAAGCAGGTTGTGGTCAGTGCATGGATGGGAGACATCTGGAACATCAGGAGCCACTGTGGGATGATTTGTGCAAAGTATTGTTGTGTTTTTAGGCTAAACACTTGCCTAGTGAATGAACATGTGTAAATGATTGGTGGAAGTCTGAGGGCCCAATAATAGTGGTGACCAAGTTTGATCCTGTTGCTTTAAGTATCTACAGAGACCTGATACTTGAGATTGAAAATAGCTTGTTTCTTCTTGAAACTCAGTTACTTGTATGTACTGGAGTGGTATGTAGTGTTATGCAACTGTAATTTTTTGCGCAAATTACAGCTTGACCACTTTATGTGAACAGATTATCAAACATTATGAGACGCTCTGGGTCAACATCAGCCAGGAAATAAGTCTCTCTGTTGTCCAAACATCATCGGATCGATGCATCACTAGCCAATAGTACAGATTATCAGCCTTGGTTCCATCAGTCTGCCCCAGGGTAACTGTGGCTACATTAGAGGCTCACCATCACTGCATTAAACACAGAAACACACTCACATATCGAGACATTTACTTTTTATTTACCAATTTTTGCATTGTTTGAGTTTTGCCAATTGTTCTCGTTGGTGTTTGACTGGAGTTTGTCTCAGTGACTTTGGGCTTTAGGCGGGGGAACACCTGGACAGTGGGCAACTTATGCAAGATTTTTACACAGAAACATAACAGACAGACAAGCATTCACTCTCTATGCATTCATTCTCTAAATAAATTATACAGTGATGCCCAATTAACCTAAACATTTACAGAGTTTTTGGAAAGTCTTTTCACGTGCAAGTCTTTCTCCCCTCACTCTGTAGTACAGACTGTTTTAATTTTGTGAAATAAAAATTGTAAATGTGTGACTTTGAATATTCCTCCAGCTATTCATAAAACTTTTCTGTATTGTTAAATAAGCATTATATCAGAATGATATTATAGTAAAGATTAAGAAAGGAAATGGGGAAACTAGGACAAAATATTAATTATGAACAAAATTGAATATAGGAAATAAGTTCACGTTTCATACTGACACAAGGGAAGAGTAACTAAAAGAATACTGCAACACTGTAAAAAGTCAGTCTGTGAAAAGTCCTTGAGAAGCACATTTTGATTATAAACTGAACCAAGTAAATGCACTACTACAGTATAGTCTCTGCAAACAGGTGGTGAATATAGTTTATCAGAGTCAAAAGGTGAAAGGTGTAAATATAGCCGACACTTTCAGAACATCTTCTATCTGCTCATATCAACCAGAGCAAAGGTAGTGATAAAGTCAGATAACAGACACATCTGTCAGCTCATTTAGTCTAATCTAAACTGAAGATAAGCAACAACATGTTTGATAAATATATCCTATCTTTATATTTGATCTACTGCATTAACCTAAAGGACAGAATGGACTATTAAGTGTTATGACATGGTTTTAACATCAGAAAGATTGCAGTTGTGATTTTGACACATTTGTTTGATGAATCTTGTTTTGTAAGACCTTCATTCCTCCAGCACCAAAAAACTTTTTCCATTTAGAGCAGGATGATATGGTCAGTGATTCCCGACCTGGAGTCAGTTCCAAAATTGAGTCAATCATGCTAGTTGTTAGCATGACTATATTTTAGTTATTCAAACTGCCAGATACGGCTAAAACTGTTCACTGTCAGTTGTTACTTCAGATCACCTCAAATGAGATAAAGTCTGCTAAGAAAGTTTAATAATGTTGTATTTGATAAAGTCAATGTTTTCTACAGTCATAAAACATTTTAACCAGGACAGTCCCACTGAGATTTAGAATCTCTTTTGCTGGGGAGGCCTGCAGGAAAGTCGAGGGGCAGTATTAATGGACATGTTTTTAGTGGGAAGGGAAACCAGAGCAGCTGGAGGAAGGGTTAGAACCTAGAACCTTCTTGCTATGAGGACTGAGCACTAATCGCTGCATCAGTGTTACCTGCATTTGAGACTAGAGTCAGTGACCTCGAAGTGTCACTGTGTTTTCACAAACCTTGAGCTCATATTTAACTTAAAATAAACATATTTCAAAAGTAAATGATAAATATGGTATATTCTGTATAGAATGATGATTATCAACACAGGCGATTCGTGCAGACCCGACATGCTGCTCATTGACCAAATTGTAACAACAAGTCGAGCCAGCGCTGTTGTCAGCCAACAGTTTATCACTGTGAGAAGTAAGTAAGTAAGTAATAATTAGTAATAATTTCTGTTTATATATCTGTATTAGTTAGTTTTTTTTTTTTTTTTTTTTTTTTCTCTTCTCATGTTCAGCAGTAATGTTTTTAGCCTGCATCAGTGTTAAAGTCGCTCAGTTATAAACATTAGCATTTGTATTTGGACAAAAGCAGCTTCTGTGCCCACAGAGTCGACAGGACAGGCAAAGGTGTCAGGGGCTCAGAATTTAACCTTTCTTCATATTTCTATTGACAGGCCTGATCATTTCCAGTTTTTGCGAGCACAGCCAGTAAAGGGTTTAATCTAATTTTCTTTATCTGGCTTTTGTAATGTAGATACAACTCAGATCATGGGAAACATAGGAGAAGCCTGTCTAATTTGAAGTCATGTTTTGCAGAGAAATGATTTTGAATTTTAAAACGAGGCTAAATTAAAGGCACTGAAACGGGCTTAGCAACACATATTATGCATTATATTTGTTCTTTAAAGGTCTGTTTGTTTTCACCTTATTACTGTAATAAATCTTCATGGGGAAATTATTTAGACTTTGCTCCCACAAGTTGTACAGCCACTCTACGTATCTTTAGTCTCACCAAACCACGACCTCATGTGCTGAAAATCTGTCTGTTACAAAAACACTTGGCCTGCATCAAGTTTAGCAGTTGTAATGTAACAAATTAGCAACATAAATATCAACGACTTAAACTGGTTTATAGACCGGCTCCACAGCAGGTTTTAGGTGTGAGAACAGGTTTCATGACTCACACAGACAATGTGAACATTTTGCAATAAAATTGTCCATCAGCAACTTCAATTCAGCTTTATTAGATTTCTTATATTTACAAGTCTTTTTGATGTCTAAACAAATAAACAAATATAAACAAGGGATGGAACGATTCACCTCAGTCACGATTTGATTCAGTTTTTGATTTTGCAGCCACGATTTTCAGTTTTGTTCGATTGTGTTAGTTTATCTATATTAACATTTTTACCTAAAAAAAATACATTTAAAACAAAGCCACTGTTGTTAGTGCTCAGAACTTTTTATTCTGTATAAACATTTGAACAGTCATATTTACTGTCTATATTTAGAGGTCCAACCATCAGTTGGTAACCCAACATAAATAATGTACATTCAGTCAAGTATTGGACAGTTCACACTTTATTTCTACAAACATTGTGGCTATTATTGTAATTATTAATTTGGGGATGCACCAGTCCAGCTTTTTTTCAATTCCGATACAGATTCCCGATACTTTAGAATTGATATCTGTCGATACTTGATATCAACTGATACTAGTGGAAGGACCGAAAAAGTTGTTTTTTCTTTTTAAAACATCGACAGTTCATAGTGCACCACTAAACAACTTAACATGAATAAAATGTCAGAATCAGAAAGATTTTATTGCCATTGTCAGTGAGTTACAAAATTCACAAACTAGGAACGTGTTCGATGCTAATGTGCCATACATTAATAAAGTATTGTATAAAGTAAAGTATTGCTATGATAAAAATACTTTAATATATATATAAGGGCAGCAAGGAAAAGTATATCAAGTAAAAGTAAGACAATAAAATATATACAGCAATCAGAGCAATCGGAACAATAGTGCATTTTCAGGCAAGTAGAAGATGTCTGCATGAGAAATGTGACGTCATTAAATATGAACTTTCTGGTTCAACCAGCTGTAATGTATCAGTCTAGTTAAAAGCACAATTAGCAATCAGCTGTGACATCGATTCGATTCTCACAATTTTGGCGCACAAATCCAATGCGGTATTGGATGTGCATCCAATTTGTGTGTAGTCAGTGGCTGCATGAGCAAACTGTTCGATTCTGGCCTTTCGATTCATCGCTGCACACTTCGAACGATTTCAAAGTTTTCAAACACTTTTCCATCCCAAGTATTTACATCCTCAGGCTGATCTTGTCCCTGATCTTCTCTGTAGCCCTCACTGCTCCTGAAAGCTCCAGAGGCACCAAAGGATCGCTCAATGCAGAAGACACATTTCCCTACAGAGACAGTAAAGTGTAGCTAAACCTTAACCTTAAGAGACACAATGCTTGGTAGCTGTATAAAGTGGATTATTTTTTGTCCATTCATTAGATTTTCATAACTTGATCTTACAAAGCTGTCTGGAAAAGAAACAGCACTGTGAAATACTAAAGGTCACGACTCACGAATAGATCTTGGTTCTATGTTTTGTGATCTTAAAAGCCTTAAATTTGACCTCTTGATGATGTCTCTATGAGGAGGCTGATCAGTTCTGTGGTATCAGTTTGAGCAGGAAATTGTCTGGAATCTAGAAGCCACAGTTCTGGTCCTGCAGGTCTCAAAGCAACTCCACAACATACTGTGCCTCAAAACGTTTATTAGTCTGACCCTATGAAACAAAGGAGCTCGCTAGTCGTCTGTCATTTTGAACAAAACAAACTTCTCTCACGTCACAGGTGATATATGAGAGCACTGTTTCTCGAATTATGGTACTTGAAGCCATGTGCAGTTTGAAAATTTGCATTACCTAGAGATATATCTATGTTTTGATCTCTTTTGAGCTAAAGATCCTAAAGAAGTGTCTTAAGTATGGCTTGTTATTGTTTTAGACCTGATTTAGTCTCAGCTTTGAACTCTAGTTGAACAAAGTTTTGAACTGGTGATACTTCACTAGCAAGCACCACACTACAACAAAATATTGCAATCTAGATATTCATTGATGTTGAATGAAAAGACGTAATGATGACTGGATTGAGAGACTGTGCATGGGGCTTGTCTCTGCGATGATGATGATATCATCATGATGATTTCTTTATTTCTAGCAATCACACGGATAATTCCAGACACCGATCACATATGATCATTTAAAAATAACATTTATAGATAACATAAAGAAAAAATGCTCGAAAAGAAGTGGGATGAAGTAGTACTTATTGAATCCCACCCTCTCATCATAATAAAGTAATTTACATTTCTAAGCTACTTCATGTACATGCATTATCAAACCATTTTGATTTTTAGTATATTCACTAAGATGTAAGATACACAACCTAAAAACAAGCTCATGTACAGACGTGTTCTGCATTGGTAGAAGCTGTAGCTTAGAGCTCATTCTTACCCTATCCAGGATCTGTAGATGGATCTTCAGCAGGAGGACAGATGGGATATGGAGCGGGAGGGGTGGGTTGAGATAGGTGAGACAAGACGAGTCGTTTGGACAGGACGGTAAAAGTAGAGGCTTCTGGGTAGTTGAGGTGTGCTTTTATGGTGAGAAGGTTTGTGTGGCCCTTCTCCTGAACCTAAGTGAATCATTATTCTTAATAACTCCCATTGTTGTAGAGAACCGCTTTATTAGAGATATCTTCACAACGAACCCATTTTAGATCAATATTAAAAATGTATAGTATCAGCATGATGTCCACTCAAGAGAAATGCAGCAAATGTTTGAAGTCTCTCATGTCTCTCCTCTTTTCCTTGTGTTTGTAGCTGTGTCTGAGGTCCACAGCTCCATGAGGAAAGCCGTGCAGATGTTGTGTTGTGGAGAATTGGATCCTAAACGTGTCCCAGAGGGAACAGAGAGCCTGGAGACACTGCTGGAGACTGCCCCCACCCACCTGCCCAACCGCCCCAGCGCTGCTTCATCGGTGAGACTGACTGTCATCATATGCTTTAAAAATACAATTTGTGCTGGACACTTTTGTTTTGGCTTCCTGGGATATAGATCATTTTCTACTCATGCAAAAGTCAAAACCCATTGGCTTAACTGGGATGAAATTTGAAAAATGCTTAAAACAATTTTAAATATATGATCTTAACTTTGTTTTAATGAAATAAGTAGTTTAACCTGTCAATGCAGATAATAATGCAGATGATATTTCTGATCCATATAAGTCAGGCTCATATTGTTCTCTGTTTGCTTCAGATCGTCTGTTCTACATCTACACGTCTGGAACCACTGGAATGCCTAAAGCTGCTATTGTTGTGCACAGCAGGTGAGCAGGAGTCATGTGGAGATGTGACATACTCAGGACTGCAGCTGCTCTCTCTGATCGTCTGCTGCTCTGACATATTAAGACTGAGATCAAAAAGTGAGTGAGTGTTTGTGCTCTGTGTCAAAGGTACTACCGGATGGCTGCTCTGGTTTATTACGGCTTCAGGATGTCGTCAGATGATGTGTTGTACGACTGTCTCCCGCTCTACCACTCTGCCGGTGAGTCTGCTGTGTCACTCAAATGAAATGTGACTAAATTATAACAATTATTTTGTCACGACAGCATTTTATTCACCGTGTTTACATGCTGACTAGGAAAAGCGGCCTCGCGTAGTCCTGTTGTCTAAACTGGATGTGAACACACCAGCTAAGATGCCTAAATTGGTTTTCAGAAATCCAATTGACAAACATAGTCCAGACCAACAATCAGACAGTCAGTCTGCAGTTGGACAAATGTGGACTGATTGTCTACATTTGTCACAACTCCTGCCCGCTCTACAGCCGAGCAATCAAATTAGTAAACTTTCCAATTAATTTGGAAGCTAGAGGAAAAAACAGCACAAACAGCCTCACGTTTAACACGACATGTCTCAGAAAAGAACAGTGTGTCATTTTACAAACAAAATTACAAACAGTATTAGGGATGGGACGAGACAGAATTTTCACGAGACGAGACAGCCACAGATTGGGTCCACGAGATCGAGACGAGATTTAAATAATTGCATTAATTGTTTCAATTAGAATTTAAACAAGGCAAATTACAAATTTGATTTGTATTATTTATTATTGTTAGTTTATATTCTTTTAGTTTAGCTTTACCTTTCATTATGTGTATCACCTTGGATTTTATTATTTGAACATATGATTTTGACTGAAATTGATCCGCCCCCTGTGGTAGCTCAGACTCCGCCCCCTTCCCAGTGTGTAGCTCAGGCTCCGCCCCCTTTCTCCTGCTTCACAGCGCTGCCGCTGCTGACAGGGACCAGACACACAGATGAGGAGACTTTACTTTTACAGTTATTGATGATATAGGCCAAAATACTCTTTGTGGATCTATTTTAAACTATGTTAAGTGTGAAAAACACGGCGCTGTTCCCGCGATGTCCGCGCGTAGATTTGACATTATATATTTTTCGCGCTAACTTTTACAATGTTTAGGACTAATTATCTCTGTCAGTATTGGTCCTATCTTTACCAAAGTCTGCAGAGTGACAATTGTAGGCGTGTTGAGCTTCATAAATCCACGTGATACAATTACAGTCTAAAGTTCAGGCATAAAATTGTCGCAAAAACTGATAATATAGTCCAAACTTTGCCGTAACTTTCTCCTGTTCATCACTCCAGTCGAAAGCAAAATCTCAAATGATACAAACAAGTCCGAGATAAAAAACAAAATGTAGTCCATTTTCTCCAAGTAAAGAGAGTAAACGTTTTAGTGTCAAAAGCAAATGTTCCTTTGTTATCGTGCCATATGTGGGGAGAAATTGAAACTTAAAGCGCTCCAGGTGGGAGTCCACGTGAGGAACAGCTGAAAATATTGCAAAAAGTCCCAGCTCTGTCATGTAAACAGGAGCAAAACCCAGTCTGACTGGTTTGAAGGGAAAGCTGAATTGAGTCTGTTTTTAGTTCTTTTTAGTGATCATTTAAACTTGTTCTCTTCAGCTCTCATGTGATCCCGTTGTTTTCCTCACAGGTAACATAGTGGGAGTGGGCCAGTGCATTATCCATGGAATGACTGTGGTGATCAGAGGAAGTTCTCCGCCTCACGTTTCTGGGATGATTGTGCCAAATACAACTGCACAGTGAGTACAGCAGACCATGTTGACACCGTTGTACTTTATTCACATACTGTCATCATTTTGCATTTTTTGATTGTCATATATTCTTTATTTTCCTCTGTTGTCTGAACTTACACTAGCATACTGAGGGACACGTCTAATTTTGTGTTGCATTAGAAAAAAAATATTTATGATTTACCCCACCTGTTTGTCAAAGCCTGATCCGTCAGATCTCAGAAGCTAATCAGGTTAGGCCTGGTCAGTACTTGGATGGGAGACTAATAGAACACAGGGGTCTCAGTGGAACTTGGCAAGGCACTTAACCTACCCTACCTTAGTCTGTGTACACTGAGTAGATCCTTGTTTGTTTAAATAAAGACTATTTATTATTAGATTAAAAATTTGTAGTTGGACTATTTTGACCCTTTTTTCAGTATAAAATTTAATCAGATAGCTAAGCAAGTAATTAGAATCTCCTTTGAGACTTTTTTTTGCCCTATTGAGCGTGCCCAACTATATTTAAAATAGAAAACAAATAATATCTTACATATATAGATAGCACTTGTTAATAGTAAATCAATGAGAAGCTAGAATTTAGCCACATCGCTGTACACGCTGCAAGTCATGTCTAATCATAGATTGGTTTATTCTCCAAGATGTTAATATTTGTTAGCTTTAGCATGACGTTTGCTACTCTTACCTGCACTATGAACCCCGCTCTGGTCTGTTAAAGTTATAAAAAAGGCATTACCGTCTTAAAAAGTTAACAAATTCATAAATGCATTTATTGCATCACTTGGTTTACTAACTAAAGATGCAACACTCAAAACTGTGTAGCGATATATTACAAAATAATATATTGTCTCAGCCCAAGCTTCTTGTTGAATGTGCGTCTTCTGTCAGATTGTCCAGTACATCGGTGAGATCTGCAGATACTTGTTGAACCAGCCGGTGCGGGACACTGAGCAGAAACACTGCGTGCGCATGGCTTTAGGGAACGGCCTGCGTCAGTCCATCTGGGAGGAGTTCATGAACCGCTTCAACATCCCACAGATCGCAGAGTTCTACGGAGCCACCGAGTGCAACTGCAGTCTGGGCAATTTTGACAATAAGGTAATGAGCGGATGTTATGTGAGACATTATAGTAAAGTGGATTATTAACACTCTGGTGCTTAATTATGTGATTTAGGTTGGAGCGTGTGGCTTCAACAGTCAGATCTTACCTTTCATTTACCCGATCCGACTGGTGAGAGTGGACGAGGAAACCATGGAGCTCATCCGAGGGCCTGATGGTGTTTGTATCCCCTGTAAACCTGGTAAGTGTCATACACTCATATATACTAAGAGAAAAATAGACCAGTGCAGACCAGTGTCACTATTGATTTCTATATTTTGAAAAAGAAAAACTATTAAGGTTGTATGGAGGATTTTTTAAATTCAACAGCTGCTTGTTGTTTTTCAAACGATGCACGTGTTTCCCCTCCCAGGGCCACGCCCTTCACTGCTACTGGGCCAATGAGTTACTTAGGAACACTGAGGGTTTGCTTACAGGTTAACAGGCCAATAGATAACGAGGTACCTCGTTATCTATTGGTCAACGTTTTACTTGCCTCATCATGTCCACAGTTTATATATTTTTATAATTATTTTTTTGTTTAATGTAAGTGCAACTGTTTTTTTGACCAAGACTGACAACAACCAATTTCTGAAAATCCTCCATACAACCTTTAAATAAAAAAACTATTTCAGCATCACATTTGTGTTCTCTCTTCAGGTGAACCTGGACAACTCGTGGGAAAAATCATCCAGAACGACCCACTAAGAAGGTTTGACGGCTACGTCAACCAATCAGCAACCAGCAAGAAGGTTGCCCATAGTGTTTTTAAGAAAGGAGACAGTGCCTATCTCTCTGGTAAAACCCACACACGTAATATTATTAATGTAATAATAATTCTATAGTATTTAACTGTTCCCTCTCGTCTGCAGGTGATGTGCTCATCATGGACAAATACGGCCACATGTATTTTAAAGATCGAACAGGAGACACTTTCCGCTGGAAAGGAGAGAACGTCTCCACCACAGAAGTGGAAGGAACTCTGAGCCGGCTGCTGGACATGAAAGATGTCGTCGTTTACGGAGTCGAAGTGCCAGGTACATACTTTAGAGTGAAACATATAACATGAAATAATACAAACTGTGCACTGGTCATGGCAACATCACGACATGAAAATTATGAGGCAGCTTTACAATGACTTATTCCATTTCTAAATACACTTCTGTAACTAAATCCTGGTTCTTTTGTGTGACTGTGCTGACAGGAGCCGAGGGAAAGGCTGGCATGGCGGCCATAGCGGATCCTTCTCTGTCCAGTGACCTGGACAAGCTGGTGAAGGACATGGAGAAGGCTCTGCCTCCTTATGCACGGCCGGTCTTCCTCCGCTTCCTGCCTGAGGTCAACAAGACGGGTAAATACACTGTTGAATAGACACATACTGTTACAAACAGCTTTATGAAATGAAATGTGCTTCTTTGTTTAGGAACATTCAAGTTTCAGAAGACAGAGCTGCGTCGAGAGGGTTTTGATCCCACTGCCGTATCGGACAGGCTGTTTTTCCTGGATTCCAGTAGAGGGCGCTATGTGCCCTTGGATGAAGCGATGCACCGCTCCATTATTGCAGGGAAAGTAAAATTGTGATGAAAAAGAATTGCACTACACACAGTGTACACTGAGACTCATTGAAAAAGCCGAGATGGGACCATTTGGATGAGATTTGGAATGGAGCCATAGAAACACAAGTCTTTGATTAAACATAACCACAGGGCACTGCTTTACAGCCTCACACCTTCAGCTGGGATTTCTCCTGCTACCTCAGCTGTATCCAGAGAGGCAGAAACACAGACTAGGACTTTCCAGCACGTCTTCAACAATCTCAGAACAAAAGCACCTCCAAAACAGTCCTCATACAAACCCACAGCAGTTATGGTTATGACAAGGCATTTACAAAACACAAACAACAAGAGACCAGCTGAACTAGATTTCTGCACAGATCTAGTCTGGACCTTCAGAACCAAGTCTCGTTTCTGTCAGTGACATGTTTATTTAAATAATATCATTGGACAAACCTGCACAATTCATTAGTCTGACACTTTTCCTGTCTCTGCTCCTCGTCAGTGCAACAGGGCTTTGACTTTTGCAGTGCAATAACAGCTTTACCACAAGCTTTCGTCTACATCACAGTTAAAACACCAGGAACCTCATAACGCTATAGAGGAGCAAAAACCTGATTCATCTGATATTTATGTCTCATACAGACACTTAAAATGTGAATTTTTCATATCGGTTTGTGTATTTTCCAATAATAAAGTGGATATGATACACGCATCTGAAATTTTCAGCTTTTAGCTCCTGGATTGATAAATGAAGACCCAAAATGTATACGTTTGTTACTGTAATTCAAGTGACACTGTGTGACGTTCTGGGGATGAAAAATCAAATGAATGATCCCTTCATCAATAAACATCAGTTTCTTGCCGTAATGTGGAACATTATTTGCCTGGGATCCAGAACCTTCGCTTTAGCAATACTTTATAAGTGTGGGTCTGATCACCCCAGCCTTCGCTGAGTCTCAGACGAACTCACAATGAGCCAGGCAAGTATTTTTTGAGTGATGCTCATGAACCGAAGGAGCTTATTGGTTATTGGTTATTCAGATCACAACATTTAAAAATAGATTTTTGCTTCATTTATTGATTGGGCAGAAATTCACTACTGTCCCTTGTGTTTTTTTTCCCCACATTTTGCTCTTTATGTTTTTTCCTCATAAGCAGCCATGCTGGTTTTCATACAGGAGACAATGCCTGCCCTGATTGGCTAAATAATCTCTCATTCTCGGCCAATGAAACTCAAAAGAGGGACACAGTGACCAGACTATATATTCAAGACAAGAACATTTTAGGCACATGTTTATGTTTTTAGACCAACATATCAAACTAACTAAACTAACCCTAAATAAAACACGTCTGCATCTTTACTTTGAGCTGGCTCAAATGGACTCTTGTTTGGTCGAGAGGAGGACCTACTCTTGTATTCTTTCATTTAGTTCTTTCTTTAGCTGTATTTTTCCAGATTATGGCAAAAACATATGCATCTAAACACCCCAAAGTATGGTATTAACTTTCTATTTCAACTGAATTGTGCAGCTGACTTTTCACCCACAGAAAGTTACACAGTGCATCTTTGTGAAGACAATATTATTATTTATCTTTTTTAATCTTTCTCTTGAGTATTTGAGACATGAAAAGTGAAGACACAACTTAATATTTATACAACAGATTAACGATTCAGTGGCGTTTTTGCATTGTGCAGGCTTTGTCCAAACGTTGATCCAAAACCGTCTGTACATACAAACTTGAACGTTGGATCGAAGCACCGATTTGCCTGATGATTTCCCCTGCGACCCGACGCGAGCCCTCTGATCCAAAGATTGACCGGCTGGAGGAGTAGTCACTAGTTGGAGGTCTGAGAGGAGAGCGTACTTTGTCCTAGATGTCAGTGAGGTGTTTTTGCAGTAGTTTTTGTAGCGGTGAGGGACAGAGCGCTGTGCCTTACTGTGAGTCCAGCTCCTCGGGCCCTGCTCCGTACTTACTGTCAGAATAGAGAAGAGCTGTCCCATAATCATCCTCCCTGCAAACGGCAAAGACTAAAACAAGCTTCATTTTCAAAGTTTTACATTTAAAAGGGCACTGTGTAAACGTTTTCTTTAATAGAGGGTCTGCAGTCGCCTTTTCTTCATGGAGATATTGCTTTGCCTATAACATGTTAGTTTTAAAGAACATATTAATTACGTGTCTAGAACTATACAAATAACACATCAGATTTGCTTGTTAAACTTAGATCTCCATAGAGACAAACTAGCAGGCTATGCTAAAAGTCAGATCTGTGGAGAGGCGCCTGCTCAGCGTATTAAATCATGTTTTTTTCAATATTGAGCAATAAAAACAACCTATAATGAAACAGAGTCTAAATCAAGACCCGAGGGCCATATTCAAACCCAGAAAAGTGGTGGAGGGCCGAACTGCCATTGTTGGTCCAACAAATGTTGATTATTGCAAACACATATCTTTGACAGAATACAGACGACCAGTACAAATAAAAGGTTTGCTCCACCATAATAAGATTAAGCTAATAATTTTATGAAAATAAAGTCGAAGCTTCAGAAAGTTATGCATTTACTAATAAAAAAAATCACTGATATGAGAGAAAAAAAAGTATTTTTTTTTAAGAATAATGTTCATAAAAATAAGTAATGTTATAGATTAAATTTGAAGTTTTATGAGATTTAAATAGTAATTTTATGAGGAAAAAACAAAAACTAAATATTATCAAGACTTAATCTTGGATGAGTCAAATGTTGGCATTAAAACACACAATAGATTTATAACATTGTTCCATGATCCAAATTACAATTTCAATCTCATAAAACTTCACATTTAAAGGTTGTATGGAGGATTTTAAAAAATAGTTTGTTGTCAGTCTTGGTCAAAAACAGTGCATAAATTTGTAACAGCCTTGTACTTATGCTAAACAAAAAAAAATGTTTTAAATATATAAACTGTGGACATGTTGAGCCAGTAAAACGTTGACCAATAGATAACGAGGTACCTCGTTATCTATTGGCTTATGAACCTGTCAACCAAACCCTCAGTGTTCCTAAGTAACTCATTGGTCAGTTGCAGTAGGGGCGTGGCTCTGGGAGGAGAAAACATGTGCATCATTTGAAAAACAGCAAACAGCTGTTGGATTTGAAATTTTTTTTTTTTTTTTTTTTTTTTTTTTTTTTTTTTTGTTTTTTTGTATTAGTAAATGCATAACATTCTGAAGCTACGACTTCAGTTTGCTTTGACTTTATACTCATAACATTATGAATTTGAGAAATCTCGAGATGTTTTTTGTTGTTTTTGTCTTGTAAACTTTGTCATGCTTTTCTCAAACATGTCAAGGGCCTCATTGAAATAGGTCGCGGGCCGCATTTGGCCCCCAAATGTGGCCCTCAGGTCTGGTCTAATATATGTTTAATACCATTATAGAGAATATTCTGGGCAAAGCAATGACATCACCATGGAGACAGGCAGGGGGCGGAGTCTAGTAGAAAAGTTACACAGTGCTCCTTTAGCATACTTGCATACAAGTTCTTGGATTGTCATAAGAATCAGAAATCAGGCACTATTAACTATTCCAAGCGATACATTTGTCTTTTATTCAGTTTGTAGATTTCCAAACTTTAAATTCATCAGTCTAAATTCTCATTGTATTTGTGTTAAAAATGTTTAAAAAGTTTACAGATTATTGTGAAAAAAGTAACTTAAATTCCTTTGCATCGCTTTAGTTTTAATGAATTTCAGCTAAATGTCCGGCTGTCTGCTTCATGTGTGTTTCCATGGTTACTCGTTTTCTTCCATCTGTGCAGACTGTCTCTCTGTATCAAACTTAGACTGAAAGAAGCGTTAGGGCCAAAGTTAGGATCACTTCTTCTCCGTGACTGAATCTGTGTGTTTCGTCGCGAGCTTGCACTGACTGACAGTTGATCTCGACGGGTGCAAGCGGCCCGTCTGTAACTTTTCCCTCTTTTGGGGAAAAACAAAGCAGAAGCTATAGACAAAATAGGACCTTGACGTGGGATTTTTTTTTTTTTTAGCAGAAGTGACTTGATTCCTGCCTCCTGTGCCGCAGCGGTCGGCTTGTGGAGAGTTTGTCCCTGTGTTTGTTCTTTTAATGATGAGTGTGAAATGTTCTCATGAATGTTCGCTGAGAAAAAGAGAGACCAGTCGTCCCGTTACAGAGAGAAGGTTATGTCTGTGTACAAGGCAATGTAATACTGTATTTTTGATCACTTGTATTGCAAACATAGAGAAAGTCCTACAAAAAAAAGACCAGTGAAATTTCTGCCATAATTAACTTTACTTACAGTGACCCTGAAGGACAAAACACTAACTGAAATACCAGAACATGCTCACAAACTCACACAATATAAATGCGTGCTTGTTTTTGAAGAAAGAACACAGTTATTATGTCGTTGCGACCAGGGATTATTGGTCGACGTCACTTTCCGCTCTACTGCGCAGGGTCCATGCAGAAAGAGCCGCTGTCCAGCTGGTTAGCTGGGGAAACTTCTTTCATTAAAACAACAAACGGGACGAGAGCAGCTGTTTGGATCAAGTCTGAACCGGTCTTACAGACGTGTGTCTCCTGAAGCTTGAAACAGCGTTTTTCTCGCTGTTTTTTCACTCTCCTGAATGTAACGTGTATGGGTTGTAGGGTTGAATTTCATTCACAAATATTGATTTAGCAGCATAACTTTTGTGATAAACGGTTAGCTGACAACAACGCTGGCTAGTGTTGTTGCTACAGCTTGTGTCAATCAATCTTTCTGCATACCGGCTGTGCGCACATCTCTATATGGAAGATAATTTGCTTCTTCAGATTTTGAATTTGAAGTGATAATATGTGAAAAAACAACAGCATGTTTTCATTTTTCCCCCAATTAAAACATTGGAAAATTCATCTTTTAGTTAGCACTCTTGCCTAAAGCAAGAATAACTCCCAGGGCCCAAGGCCTTTGAGTTTGTGGAGTTTGCATCTTCCCGCATCTGCGTAGGTTTCTCCGGGTGCTCTGGTTTCCTCTGCCACTAAAAACATATCCAGTAGCTCCTCCTTGTTTACCTCTCCTGGACTACAGAGGAAAATTGGCTGTAAAATCTAGAATCTGGTACAAGCACCTCTGCCATTGTGCTGAATGTAATTATTACATTGTAATAAACCTAACCTATATTCACTGCAGAAAAACTCAAGCCTTTAAAATCCACAGAGTAAAATTTACTGTGAATTTAACACAGTCAGACTCCAATAGATAAGGTGAGGAGTTCGGAGTAGAGCCGTTGCTCCTCCATGTTCACAGGAGACAGCTGATTCAGCCTGGGTGCCTGTATCAGATCCTCCTGGACCAAGCCTCCTGGTGAGGAGCTCCAGGCATGTCCCACTGGGAGGAGAGGGGAAGACCCAGGCTACGTTGGAGGGATTCGACTGGCCTGGGAAAACCTCAGGATTCCCCAGAAGAGCTGGAGGAAGTGGATGTAATGTAAACAGGGACATCTCTCTGCTCAGACCAGACTCCAGATAAAGAAAATATATGCGTTGAAAACTTTTATATTTTGTGTATAAAAACATTGGAAATATCAAACTGAAAAAATCAAAAGGTACAAAAAAAAATCTATTTAAAATTCAAATCCTGATTAAACAAACACTACAGCGACAGACGAGACCGATGAACTCGACCATAATCCTGCCACACAGAACCTTCTCTCTCTAACGGGACACGGTGGTGATTTTGTACAGTGATGTTTTTAAGGGAAAAGTGGCTGTTACGATGCTTCTGACCCGGGTGTGCACTGCTGCTCTGGGACCACGAGGGGGCGCATGACTACACAGCCTCACTGCAGCACTCTGACAAAAGAAGATCTGTTCATGTTTAAATTATTCTTTTGTAACTCGATGCTTTGAATGTTTTAATGCTTTACCGGTTTGATTACGTTTGTGTGATTTTTTTTATTTAATTTAACTATTCTCAAAACTATTATTATTATTATTATTATTATTATTATTATTATTATTATTATTATTATTATTATTATTATTATTATTATTATGGGTTAATGTGGGAGTTATGTTTAAGTCAGTGACAATCAAAAACACAGCATTTAAAACCGAAAGAAACCCAAATAATCTCTAAAATACGTCTGACCAGCAAACAAATTGACTCTGACTTGTTTAGATTTAAAAAAATAAAATTTTATTGGTATGTTCACTTCCTGTTTAGTTCATTTCAATGGGGTTTTCACTACCTCAATATAATTACGATAAGATCAGGCAGTGAACATTGATTTGTGATTGGTTTCTTTGACAATACGCCAATAAGTCACTTACACTGCAAAAAATGTCTTGAAATCTTAATTTTTGTCTGATTAAGATGGTTTGACTTGATTAACTTAAACTATTTTACTTGTTTTGAGGTGTTTCTGTCTTGCTTCAATACATTTGATCTTCATTGAAGTAAAAAAAAAAAAAATGCCAATAACGTAAGACCTTTTTACACTGGAAAAAATGCTGATCTTGAAACAGGTTAAAACAAGTCCAGATCTACTTTAAATAAGTGGAAACAATTTGCACATTTTGTCTTATTTAAGATTCCTTAAATAAGTTTGAGGTTAGTCCAGTTTCAGACCTGGTCTAGTCCTGTTTTATTCCAGCTTTAGTGCATTTATATTCAGGTTAGGTCCTATCCTGTACTGGCTTAGTCCATCTTTAGTCCTAGTCTAGTCCTTGTTCAGTCCATCTTTAGTCATGGTCAAATATTAGTTTAGTCCGGTTTTAGTCCTGGTTTAGTCCTTGTTTAAACCTGGTCTGGTCCAGCTTTTAGTCCTGGTATAGTCCAGCTTCAATGCTGGTCTAGTCCTGGTTTAGTCAAGTTTTAATCTTGGTTTAGTCCAGTTTTAGTCCTGGTTTAGTCCATCTTTTATTCCTGGTATAGTCCTGGTTTAGTCAACCTTTAGTGCTAGTCTGGTGCTGGTTTAGTCCAGGTCTAGTCCTGGTTTAGCCCATCTTTAGTCCTAGTCTTGTCCTTGTTCAGTCTATCTTTAGTCCTGGTCAAGTATTAGTTTAGTCCGGTTTTAGTCCTTGTTTAAACTGGTCTGATCCAGCTTTTAGTCCTGGTATAGTCCAGCTTCAATGCTGGTCTAGTCCTGGTTTAATTTAATCTTGGTTTAGTCCAGTTTTAGTCCTGGTTTTATCCTGGTTTCGTCAACCTTTAGTGCTAGTCTGGTGCTGGTTTAGTCCAGGTCTAGTCCTGGTATAGGCCAGCTTCAATGCTGGTCTAGTCCTTGTTCAGTCCATCTTTAGTCATGGTCAAATAGTCCGGTTTTAGTCCTGGTTTAGTCCTTGTTTAAACCTGGTCTGGTCCAGCTTTTAGTCCTGGTATAGGCCAGCTTCAATGCTGGTCTAGTCCTGGTTTAGTCAAGTTTTAATCTTGGTTTAGTCCAGTTTTAGTAATAGTCCAATCCTGGTTTAGTCCATTTAGTCCTGGTCTGGTCTAGTCCAGCTTTAGTCCTGGTCTAGTATTCAAGACCCATTATGCTGTTCATAGTAAATAGTCTTAGTGTTCATGTTATAAAACTTCAATATATCTTAAGAATTTTATTTTTTTTTCCATTTTGACTTTCACGACATCTTCATAAAGTCTAATCTGGTTTTAAAATAAATCTAACTAGATCAACGGACTATAATAACGTGTGTTTTTGCAGTGTAGTCACAACATTGGCAAACTTGATTCAAGTCAGAAAAGTCTTGAAAAAAGTCAATTACTCAACCAAATGTGAGCAGTGTTATTCTAATCTGGCTAAACGACCAAAAGTAAGATGAATATTCAGAATTATTTTAATCAAGACAAGATCATGATTTTTTGCAGTGTGTGTGTATAAAATGTGTTTGTCAATGCTAATTCCATTTCCAAGCAAAGAGTCAATTATTCTCCCTAAAAAAACTTCTAAAATACAAATGAGCAGATTTTAAGAACTGTATTTGGACATTCCGTTGTTTTTTTGTTTGATTTGAGCTTGTTTTAACCCATATTTTTGCACTTTTTGTTGGTCTTTTCCCTGTTGTGGTACTCAGGAACATCATACAGTGCTTGAGCAGAACCGTTTGTGTACGTGAGCGTGGTGTGTGGATCTATTTGGTATTTTTGTTTTGGGAAAAATGGCCGTCATTGTCTCGATTTGGAACGAGGTCCGATCTGACACTCAGGTTCTTCTGCTGCAGTAATTAAACTCTAACTACGTCTCCCAAAAAGAGGCAGATAGTTGTGTTTGTTTGGCTTTTTTCATTTTCCAATGCTTGCTTTCTCTGCAAAGCTCAAAATGCTTCACTCCACCTTGTGATGTCATTACACTACAAAAAAGGCCTTTCCAAAAATAAGAAAATGTTGCTTTTAAGTGAAATAATCTGCCAGTGCTGTGAGAAAATGTGACTAACCTACCTTTTTACAAACAACAAAGTGAAACTGGAGAGGACCACTCAAGCTCAGCCAATCAGAGAGCTCCATTCGGCTCAGATAAAAACTAAAAGTCTTTTTTATTTTATTTTTCAGACAGTGCAGAGTGGTATCATTTATCATAGACTTTTTAGTGGAAAACACAAAGTTTAATGATTTGCAAAAAAGAAAAAAAAAAGTTAGCTACCCCAACTTTAAAATTAGTCTTTTAAGATTATTATGCTTAATTCAAGTAATTTTAAGTTAGATTTTACTTTTTTGCAGTGACGTGGCAGTTTTAGCAGCCATTTTAGCCTTCATTGAAAAGATATATAAAACAATAGTGACGCATTGACGCTACCATTGAATCTAATAGAAAAAAAAAGCCTGAAATTTAGCTTCTGTGGTTTATCCTTTGCAATAACTGTGTCCATAAAAATAGTACGTCTTAAAAACAACTCAAATTAACATTTGAGGCCATTTTGTGACCTGACTTTGCTTTTCACAAGTTTAGAAGCATAAATCTTGCTCTGAATTTGCCATTTCTGGACCCTTCACAACAGGAAACGCACTGCCAACAAAAGTGGGCGGGGCAGAAAAAGGTCAATAGATTTTAATCACAAAGAGTTGATTTTTGCTTTTGTTCAGTTGAGATGACTTCAATGATTGGAGTGGAGCTTAAAAACGCTGTGGAGCACTTCCTGTATTCCCACTTAATGACGTCACAAGGTGGAACTGCGTGTTTCCAGTTTGACAGAAGAATCCAGGCTATATAATGAGCAGGATTTGTATCAAACATTAAGCAAAACACAACTCCAACCTTGTCTTTGATTAATAAACATATTGTAATACTGGCCCTTTAATGACTTTTGGTTTCATTGAACTTTAAATAGGTTGAATGTGATGACGTCATAGGGTCAGACGGAGAGGAAAAGCTGTTTTTTCATCACATTGTACTTTGCCATGAAAAATCTGAGAAGTATTTTATAACTTTGCTCATTCACTTTCTGTATTGCATAACATTGTACTCTTTCAAAGCTGTAGTTTCTCATATTTTCTCAATCTGTTGTTTTTATTATTAGCAACCAACTGCAGTAGAGTTCTTTCACTTTTTGTTTTGCAGCAAAAAAACGTAGCTCAAATCCATCTGTTTTTAATATTACTGGCTCATAGGATAGGCTATTGTAACGCCACGTGAATAGAAACTAAGACAAAAACTCACTTTGGTCCATCTTTTGTCCTGAGTTTGGTTACTATAGCAGCGTCAGTCAAAGTCTCCGTGCCAGGTCGGACCGTGTCGTTCCAAAAGAGGACATGACAGAGGTGTTGCACAGTGATCGTCCCGGTGCAGAGAGAAAGAGAGACGTCTTCCTGATGTCACTGAACAGACTACGGCTGTACAAACCTGCATCTGAAATTAAAAAAAATAAGCACTGCTGCAAATGGAAAATGATTAATAATTAAACTATTTAAATTTAAGTTGATGCTGTCGACTTTGTTTTTGTTTTTTCAGTCGAAGTTTTGTGGAGTTAAAGATGCACTGTGTAGCTTTCTGCAGGTGAAAAGTAAGCTACAGCAAATGGAGTTGAACAGTGGAAGATCGATCTGGTTCCGGAAGTAAATTGCTCCATGGTAAAATTCCGTAGGGATTTAGATAAATGTAAATATTTAATGGCCTATGCACTTGAAATCCTATTCATGTGCATTTGTTTGTCAGTGGAGGAGCGCCCTGATGTGCCGCCGATCAGATCAGACCAAAGAAATGCACTGACTAGCTCCTTCTTGTGCCATTCATTCCTTATGGGGAATTTGTCGAGATGCGCTAATAATAATTCATACTTAAAAAATTCAAACCAGTGAGCGGATCTCAACTAGATAACCACTGGCAGCGAGTTCAGAGCTTCACATACGAGGTAAATACTTCACCAGAGAAAGACTGTGCTTATAAAAGTGAGCTTGGCGCAATGCTAAATGCTAACAAATCAATTAGCGAGATTATAAAGCAGACAGTTTGATAAAAATACAGGACAACCTAGGCTGAGTGTTTATGTATAAAGCTAGTTCAGTTTGTAGAGTTATTTCAAAATTAATAAATAAATTACATACAGGTTAGCATTAGCTTTAGAGACAAAACGGCACATTTTATAAACATACTGTATGGTGAAGTATTGACCTCGTATGTGAAGCTCTGAACTCGCTGCAAATTTCTGGTTGTCACTTGTTGTCCAGTTTGTGTCAATTATTTTAATTTGTTTACCGCATTTGAGCTAGCCTTCCGAGAGAATGAATTGACCAGAAACAACGAACCGCTGGTATATTCACACTGGAACTAGCCAAGCCGCAGCAACATGAAAAGGGCCTATTAATTTCGGGTCCTATGTGCACGGGCCTTAAAGTGCGTATGCAGGTTTGAACGTTTTTCAAATTTTGCTTTATTTTGGTAGATTAACACCTGTTGTAATTATAAATGATAGTTTTACGTTAATCAAGAAGAAGTTTGTGGAGAAAAATGTGAAAATATGTTGAAAATACCAGGAAGTAGAGCAGAGTTCTAAACTGATGACATCACACAAGGAGACAGAGATATTTTACATTTTTTCACAAGAACAGATTTTTATGGCCCTGTAAACACACATTTAATAAAAAAATGAGTTTAGTATATTAAAATTACATTTGAAGAGTTTTGGCCCAATTATTAAATGGTCGCTATGCAACTACCTAGCGTGATGTCATCATTGATAAACAGGAAGTAATTTGTATTGCTAAAAGTGGCCAAACTGGAATGAAATTTGAAAATGTTGAGTAAAACCTTAAATATATTGATCTTAACTACGTCTTTGTGAAATGAGTAGTTCAACCTGTCATGGCACTTTAAAGGTTGTATGGAGGATTTTTCAAATCCAACAACTTCTTGCTGTTTTTCAATGATGCAAATGTGTTTCTCCTCCCAGGCCACGCCCTTCACTGCAACTGGACCAACGAGTTACTCAGAAACACTGAGGGTTTGCTTGACAGGTTCACAGGCCAATAGATAACGAGGTACTCGTTATCTATTGGTCAACGTTTTACTGGATTTATCATGTCCACAGTTTATATATTTTATAATTCTTTTTTGTTTAGCATAAGTACAAGGCTGCTACAAATCTGTTTTGACCAAGACTGACAACAAACTATTTTTGAAAATCCTCCATACAACTTTAAGTAGAGATGGGCAAAACGAAGCCTCATGAACCAGTAAAGCACTCGAAACAAATAATTCGAGGCTCAGAATCAATGTTTGAATCACAGCTCTACAGTGGCCTCTGGTGGTGATGACACAGTAGTTCAACAAAACATTCTGATCTGACACAATTTCTAATAAAACCTGTTCTAATAAAGTTTGTGTAGGTGTATGCAGATGTTTGTTACAAAATAATTTGAGTAAATAAAAAAAAATAAGTCATGTAAGCTATGCATTAATCAGATTTCAAGGTTTAATTAAAGTAAGTCTCCAACCTCTTGCGTTTCATCCATACACTGTCTATGGTTTCATCAGTTGTCTAAGGCACGTGACTGGTATTTTGCTCACGTTTTGGAACACTGCTCTGAAGCCATCACAGTCTCACTAGATGGCGTACTTTTACCACAACACAAAAACAGCGTATTTTGAGAATGAGTTCACAGCTATTTTTAGTACTTATGTTACGCCGTGCATTTAGCACGATATGAAAATACATAAAAATGACACGAGATTTCACAGCGTCAAAATAGGACGAGTTTTGGTTGAAGCCACGTGGGGACGTTTTCTTCAGGTGAAACGGGTAAGTTTAGGCTTCAAGTTACTAAAATTGGTAAGATTAGGTCTGGGGCTTGGGGCAGGTTAAGATTAGAATCAGAATTTCATTAATATTCATAAATAAGAACACGTCTTAACAACTACCATTGAAATGAATGGGGACTGTGATGGTGGTGCTAATCATACCTCATTTACATTTTGCGTAATGTCGTGGTAAATGTACGCTTTCCTGTGAGATTGGGCTCTTGAAGCGCATGCAGCTTCGAAAAGCGTTTTTTAAAATAAGATCAGAGCCCTAATCATGCCCATTTTAGAAACTTGAAGCCTAAACTTACCCCTCGTCTTTATTTTAGGGGAGATCGGGGACAATTGTAACACTTTTTTTTTATTATTTGACATATCAGCTTAATCTTAGTTGAAGTCCTGCTTAAAACTACAAGAGATGAAAGCTGCAGATCTTGGCTTGACTTGTGAACAGGTTTGGATTCTCTAGAGCGATTTATTTTGAAGCTGTTATCCTTTCAAGACAAGAAAGTCAAGTGTTACAATCAAAGGGGGCAAATGTAACACATGAAATTACAGCAATGATATTAATTTTTTTCTTTATTAAAGATAATACATTTAACAGACTGGAAGGTTGTCCACATTTAAACCACCTTAACTCTGTAATCTTATTATAATTAAACACAAACTGCTGGGGAAAAAATACAGTCTGCTATAACTTTACTTATGTCTTTCTCGAACTAAAATGAGAATTATTCTGAAAAATATTAAAGCTCTGATAAAAATCATTCAAACAAATGATACACAAACTTTTTTGGACAAAAAACAATCTAAATAAATCCATCCAGACAAGGGAGGCCGTATTTGGAGGGATTTTTTTCTATGTTAGCATTCATATTTGTTGTTGTAAAACTTACCAAATACAGACCACAAAACCTATATTTAACCATATAAAAATGACAGCCACATCTCAATCACATCTGTGTCCAGAACAAAACATGAGGTCATGTGATGTAGAACTTTACTACTACTTTTGATGTAAAAAGTTTCCTGAAACTGAATCTTTCCACTCAAACAGCAGGTGGAGATGAAATGAGCAGGTTCTGCTACGAATGGGAGCCTCTGTTACACATGCCCCGTGTTACAATTGGCCCGGTCTCCCCTACTCTTTTTCATACTATGCAATATAAGCAGCGTGTTATATACAGATGCTTAAATCATGCACATCCTCCACTATTTATGTGTCATGTTAATATTACTTTCTTGTGATACTGTGTTGATAAAACCATAAGAAGTGATCCACACACTGTTGAGATAAACCAGAGCAGTGTGTGTGACGTATGTTTTACCTCAGATGAACTTTTACTTCTGCTTGATTCTAGTCTGTGTGTAGTTTTCCTAGAATTCCTGCTACTTGTCCAAACCTGTTGCCTTTTCCCGTCAATAGTACAAGAAGTACAAGATAAACTTTGTTTTGTTCTTGAACATCTGGGCAGTGATCTTGTTTTCATTCTGCAGAAAGCAAAGGTGTACTCAAATCTATAAACAAGCACAAGTTTGAGTTTGTATCCAGCAAATATGACATAATGCCACAACTGTTACCTAGCAATGATGTAAATATGGTCCAAAATCCACATAAATGACACAATATGAATTGACACCTGATTAAAAAAAATGTAAAACGTTGATTCATTCACCAGTGTTATTGAACATATGGCCCACAACTCACCTGTAAGCATTACAAAATGTGTTTTTATTTGTAAGTTTACAGTAGAAAGAGTCTGATTCATTCCAGAAGCTGACTTGACTTTACATAAGAGAACAATGGTATTTTTTATCTTTAAAACTTTTCCAGGTGTTTCATTATTTGATGAAAACAAACTATACAAAAATCAAGAAAAAGTGGGACAGCCCATCAGAAGGCGCCGGAATTAGAAGGGTTAAACTGTTATATTTTTATCTTACCTTTACTCGAGCCATTTCCCTCTTTTACGAACCTTACGCCTAAACTTTGTCACGTTCCTCTGGTTTAACATCTCAGGAAACTTGCATGAATAGTGCACAAAGGCTGACCCAGAAACTTGGGGAGTTGGGGCTAAGCTCCACCGCTGCTTCTGGGTGCAGGACTTTTTAACCAATAGGCCTCAAGTGGTGAAAATGGGAGCACATATGTCCAGTGCAGGATCCCGAACATAGGAGCCCCTCAAGGATGTGTCCTGAGCCCCCTTCTTTATTGTCTATACACACAGGACTGCACAGCCATGAAAACTTCCAATGCCATCGTGAAATTTGCTGATGACACGGTGGGGTTGGACGTATTATCTATCTATCTATCTATCTATCTATCTATCTATCTATCTATCTATCTATCTATCTATCTATCTATCTTAAAATGTCTTTGCATTTGGCACTTTTTGATGACATACATTCGGCCTATTCAGCTTTATTTTCCAGAGAGACAGATTTTACCAAGGACCATGGCTCCTACAGGACTAGATTATTTTCATAGCGAGACCAACTCTATTTTTATTGCCCTACAAAACGTCCAAATCAGAGTTAAACCACAGAACCAAACCTGAACCGGTAAGAGTAAACCAGATTTAAACCAGGACCAAACCAGGTCTAAAGCAGAAATAAATCAAGAATGTAAAAAGTGACAATGGGCATTAAATTGAAATTGTCTGACATATGAGCATTCTGTTTACAATTCAAATGACTTCCTGTAAATTTCAATTCTTTTATTGCTACTTTGCTGCTGTAAGATGTTAATAACTAAACAATAGGTTTATTCAAGGCTTTTCAACAATTTATTCTCAAGGGCCAGGTTTTTTGAAGACCATGTCACCACTTTTGACCACATTTAGGGCATTTAGGGCTTGCCAAATCTCACAGCACTTATCGTTTCAGTAAAGAAAAAAAAAACAAACACTGCTATAGTTTGTTTGATTTTTTTCTGCAAAACGACAACTAAACAAGGACCAGATTAATACTAAGCATCTCAGCATTAAACCAGGACTTAACTAGGACCAAACAAGGTCTAAAGCAGAAACCAAAACCAAAATAAGACCCAATCAAGTTAAAGTATCACAGTTTTAAATTGACAAGCAAAAGAAAGTTGTTTTTTTTTAATATTGGGAAAATAGTTGAGGGCCAAATCTTTGGAGAGACTATTGGTTGTGAAGTATTTATTGATGATCCAGCAGTTTATCAAGTTGTGCAAGGCTTTTTTCAGGTTTTTTTTTTCACTTTGTTTGCACTGTATCTTTAAGTTTACATATCTAAGAACATTTTGCACTGGACCAAACTAACCAGTTCTTGTCGTTCTCTCTCTTTATCCTCACAAAAACATCTTCCTCTTCTCGCACCGTGACTCCAGTCTTGTGAAACCATCCTCTCATTCCTCAGCTGATTCTCTAAACCGCAAACCTCAGACGTTTACAGTACACGCCCAAAAAAAGTCGTCTTGGCTCATGTTTGGCCTCCTGCGCCGTGATTGGTCGGTCCTCCGAGGGTGGATCAGGATTAAACAAACAGTGCCACTGCTCTGCCACTCACTGTACCTGCTGCAGGACTTCACACTGCATCGCTCACACATTTATAATCCTCTCACACATCTGGGCTTCGACATGAGCTCACCGGTCGGTTGTCATGGCGACGGCGATGATGATGATGGTGGCGGTGATGATGGTGAATGCGGACGTCAAGCCACAGAAAGACTTCAACTTGCAAAGGGTAATGTTTTAGCAGATACTTAAAGCAGGGATAACTTTTTTGTTGTTGTTATAAATGATTAAACTTTGTCTTTTCCACTAAAATTGTGAGTAATTCAGGACATATGAAAAATAAGACCACTGTGTACTGTCCGAATTAAATGTGTTTTTAGTTCTCAAAAATGGCCGAAAGCAGCTTTCTGATTGGCGTGCTTGGTGGTCCACTCCAGTTTCACTTTGCTGTTTGTAAAGAGATGATCTTTCTCCAAATTGCAACAAAAAATGATGTGTGTGGAGATTAACCATATTGTTGGACACATTTAAAATGCATCTTCCTCTTTTACAGCATTAAAATCTGGTTCATGATTTTTAAAGGTGGTGTAGTCGATTTTTACACTGCAAACACAACTTTTAAATGTGACAATTTCTCTCACAATCCTTCGACACATGGTTAACATCAGCACGTATTCTTTTTGGTGCATTATGACTTATAAACTTCTTCTTACAAACGCAAAGTGAAACTGGGGAGGACCACCCAAGCACAGCCAATCAGAGCGCAGCATTTGGCTCCTGATTAGAACTAAAATTCTTTATTATTCACTTAAAACCACACACAGGGATCCCTTTTTCACAAAGTACAAAGTGTTGCATTTACCATATACTTGTAGTGGAAAACACAAAGTTTGTTCATTTAAACTAAAAAAGTTAAATACCCCAAAGTTTCCATTTTTACAAACTTGACTTCTTTAAGCTTTAGTGGTGTTAGGATGTTTTATCTCAGCCAAAACATACTCAGAGTTGTGTCTTGCTTCTTTAACAAATGTCTGAGTAATCCTGCTTTCTAATTCTCCAAAGCTAAATGTTTGTTCACATTTGATGTCATAAGTGGCAATTTTAACTGTTATGTAATGTCTTTTTAGCCTAAATGATTTACTGTGCAGTTCTGTACTATTCAAATCACTGTAGACGATCTTAAGTTGTTGTATATTTTTATTATTTTGTTCATTTGTGATCCACAGATGTAACATTTTAAATGAGGCTAAAACATTAGCTGTAGCTACAACTGATACAGTTTGAGGCTGAATGTGTACAAAAGAAGGTGCCTAAGAAGGTGTCTAAAACACAGTGAAGCATGTCTTGTACTGCCACATAGTGACATCAAAAGGTGAACAGAGGGTTTGCAATTCAAGTCAAGGACACGGCCTGAACAGACAGGATTTTTGTCTTAAACAAGTGTGAATGAACAAAATTTAACAGGCAGTATGTTTTTGGTGAGGTAATGTCATTGTAACATGGATCAAAAATTTGCATAACATGGGCCTTTTAAGTCATTATTTATCATTAAGACTAATTAAGGTGTAGTTTTTCTATATAAAGTGCTATAGTTTATTATTTGTGTTTCTGTTGGAAAAGAAGTAGAAACATTTATTCAAAAGTTAGTTTGTTAATATGTTCTAAGGTTGTGTGTGTATGTAAGTCGTCCTAAACTCTGTGACACAAACAAACTGTGTGGGCCGCTCAGCAAATGTTTGAGATTTGTTACACTGTAAAAACTGTACAGACTTAACTAAACTTAATTCCAATAACTTTGATTAAGGAGAAATCTTATGTAAAATCTACTTTCCTGAGTTTTTAGCCACAGTGTTCTTTCATTATTAGTTCACTCATCAAAGTTGTATTTGTGTCAGGTGATTTGACTAAAGAGACAAAGCTTATCATTTCTGTGGATGTAAACAGGAAGTCCGTTGACCTGACCATGACCTTCTCAATAGTTTGAGATTAAGTTTGTGTTTGACTAAGAACAGTGTATAATTTTCTGATCTCTGTATGTCATAATTTATTACTAAAAACGCAAAATGTCTTTTTTAATATGAAATTACTCGACAAGTACAGATCAAGGCAAATCAACTTAAGCCTTCTGCACACTACAAAGTTTTGACCCGATGTGCCCTCCATGCCATAAGAGATTTTTTTGTGGGTTCTCTCTTTATGTCTGGGCATCACTGTGACTCTGTTACGACTACTTCAACCTGGACAGACTCAAACAGACAAAGGATGCGATTAATAAGAATAATTAAAATTTCAAGTTTGGCGCTTAGACCCTTGAAGGAAAACGAAGCATGCGATAAATGTTTGGCTGATAGAGTAGGAGAATTCCCCGGAGCCTAGACACTGGTGGTGGTGAAGAGGGAAGATGTCTTCTGAGGTGGTGCTGGGAGGTAAAGGGTTGTGAGATGCGATAAGGCGTCAAACTGCTTGCATGGGCTGTCAGAATTTAGCCCCGATGCTCCAATAGGCTGTAGGGAGCGTGAAGGAGATGAGAGCTGCAGGTGGTTGACTGAGCTGTGATTGGATACAGGATGACGTCGGAGAAGCTGATTGAATATTCGCTTCTTAGCTCCATTTGTCAGGCGCGTCATGGTGAGGTTCACCTGCTGCACGAGCGCAAGACCTTTAAAACAGAAGCATCTGGTGCATCTGCCTTGAGACGACGACTCTTAAAATGTAAATAATGAAGAAACATTGCCTCATCATCTGTAAATAAATGTAACGTTTTGTGCACATAGCCAAAAAGCAAGACTCTTTCTGACGAGCATTACATTCTTCATCTCCAACGCACCTGCTCCATGGAGGATGTGTGAAGCAACTTTACAAAATGTGAAGCGTCGTTGGGTGTCTTGAAAAGCGCTGTATAAATCCAATTGCATTATTATTAACTTTTGACAAAAATGTATGATTGCACCAAGTCCGATTCCACAGTGCTCTACAATATTTCCAAACAACAATACAACAGAATACAACACAAAGCCTAGACAGTCAGGTCCTAGAATAGCTGAAACTATTAAGATAATTTGCTCATTTCTAGAACAACTTTGCAACTCATCCAATGCTAAAGAAGCCACAAAACTTTACACTTTGTTGTGCGCTGTATGTGCTTGTGTGTTTGACATACAGTTACCCTCTGAGGCCGCTGATGGGGTTATAATTTTGGCACTGACACAGCTCACTTGTTTGTGGTGCTAAATATACACAGAGGCTAAATGTTCTCAACAGCAGCACGTTCAGTGTTTGGCTCCGTTCAAACTCAACGTGAACAGACTTGAACTTGGTCAGACGTGAACTCAGGCTTGGGTGTGTGAACTTTCCCCAAATACATAACACTGGATTTGATTTATTTACTGTTTATTTAGTTGTAACATTTAGCTGCGCATTTAGGTATAACTGTTTTTCCAACTTCTACAGACAGACAATACAGAAAGGAGAACAACAAAATTACGTTTGGAGTGAGCCCCCGGGCCGCTGCACATCTTGTGCGCCGCCACTCGCTCTTCCGACCATGAACGCAAAGAAAACATGCAAAAAAAAGAATGTTTAATTCTCTGAAGACTGGGTTAGTATTATTTTCCTTCTGCTGCATTTTGCAGCCCAGTCTCTGAAGAAAACGTAGATATACAATGAAATGTCAAAAGCATACAATAAGCACATTTCACAGCTTTTTCCATCAATATGCCAAAACACAAATAACCACATATTTTAACTGAAGCCACATGGCGACATTTCTCTGAGTAAATCTTGGCCTACCCAAGCCCCAGCCCTAAACTTATCCTTTTAGTAACTTGAAGCCTAAACTTAGCCATTAAACCCAAAGAAAATGTCGCCACGTGGCTTCAACCAAAATTTGTGGTTGTTTTAGAGATTTCATTGCATATCTATGTTTTTTTTTGAACAAGTTTGTGAAGAAAAGTTTGAAAATCTGTTGAAAAAACTGGAAGTAGAGCAGAGAACTAAAGTGATGACGTCACACCGTGGAGACTAAGACATTTTACATTTTTCTCACAGATTTAATGACTACGGCGCTCCATTGTACTCACAAACAAACAACTATTTATCTTGTAATTTCTTGTAATTACGAGATCATTTTTATGGCTTTTCCCACACATTCTGTATACCACACGCTTCGTATAGGCTAAGCTAGTGACTTTATCCACAATATGGTCTTTTCTGTGCTAGCTTGATGATTCAAAATAGCTAAGATGTGATTGTGGATTTTGTTATGTTAATTAAAGTCTGCCGTCTTCACTTTTATTACAAATAAATATGTATTTTTGTGAGTACAATGGAGCGCCGTAAATGACCCTGTAACTTAAATTTAACAAATTGAACTTGTTGTATTGTATTTTATGTCTCAGGAAGTGAAACCTGTACATTAGAAGAGTTTTGCCCAATTTAATTTTGGCATGATTCACATCTATTAACAGAAGTACATTGTAATCCAAAAACTGGCCAAACTGACAAATGTTTAGTGAAATCTTAATGTAATGATCTTAACTTTGTTGTAGTGAATTAGTAGTTCACTTGTCATAGGCACTTTAAGTGACCCTTTAATGGCAAAATAAAATTGTATCAATGGATAAAACTAGCTTTGCCCACTATCTGGCTCTATGACATCATCAACATGAACAACATGAACACAACCTATTATTTAAAACAAATTCAGAACCTCTCTCATCTCACTATAACAGGAGAAATCTCTGTATTTGGCATTTCTATGTTTATTTTTTATTTATCCTTTTTGTGAGAAGCCATGTTTATTTCATTGGAAGAGACCATACTTGTCCCTGATTGGCTAATCACTTCTCCACCACGTGAACTCTGGGAAAAGGCACCGCTTACCAGACTGATAAAGATCTGTATAAAAAATGCACACTGATAATCTGGACTTTCCAGTCAAAAACATCTGCAGCTTGTAAGGACAAAATGTGACTTTACATCTACTATGCATAAGGAACGGGGTTTTGTGGGTTTTTTAATGTTAAGGCAAGAAAGTGCGGGTGAATAGGAAATAAATCCTACTTTTAAGCTATCAATGTGAATTATGGCTTTACAATGAACACAATGCAAATGAGTGGAACTCTAATACAACATAAACATACAAATAAGCGATCCTCCATCAGAACATGTGCTCAGATGACCTGCTGGTTCATAATTGTTCTGTTTGTTTGTGTGCAGTTTGCAGGTAAATGGTATCGAGTGGGTCTGGCGTACGACTCTCCACAATTTGTCCATTTAGACCTTTGGTGAAGGTTCTATGGGCATCATCTATCCTCTGTCCAACGGCAGCGTCAACCTCACCATGTGGGACCAAACGTGAGAGCATGTCTATGTTCATACTAACTTATCCCATAGAATGAAATGAGGCCTTTTCCAATTTTACTTTCTCTCATAAATCCTTCAGACATGGTTAATATTGACATGTATTCATTTCATCATTGGTTGCAGTTTATAAACTTCGTTTACAAACATCAAAAAAATTATTTATTATTCATGTCACACCCCAACTTTAAAGGGGCACTATGTAAGAAAAACAAACAAACAAGTGATTTCCACTTTTGAACACTAAGGGAGCCTTTCACATGCATTTTGCCTATTAAGCACGATGACATCTAGCGTCAATGATCCATATCCGGCCCGTAATAAAACATTTCAAATACGTATAAATGTAACACAATTGATGTGGATTGGTTAACAGTGCTCTCTTAAGTATTCATGTTGTAAAGAATAAATATGATTTAAATGTTTGTGGACTATATGTGATAATTAAATTCCTCTCAATCTTACACAGTGCCCTTTAATGGAATAAACTAATAAATGAAAGCACAAATAATAACCAAACTCTTGACATCTTTCTGTTTGTCCCTGTGTGTAGTCCTTTTGGCTGTGTGACCAAGATGTACCATTATGAGGCGACCAGCGTACCAGGAATATTCTCATACTTCAGCGCACGTAAGAGGCAATGTTTACTGTTTAAAATGAGTCAGGCTTTGTTTTCCATCTTTTCCAGGTCACGGAATAGTGAAGGACATCACAGTAGTGGAGACCAACTACACTGAGTACGCCATCGTCCTGAAGAACAAAGTCTTCAACAGAGAGTACACACAAGTGGCTCTGTACGGTGAGATCACACGCTATTTCAGATCATTTCTATCTAAACCCATTGAACTTATAGTGGCTTTGTCCCAAGCCCCGGTGGTCAAAGATGGCGGGCGCTGTGCGTCAATGACTTTTTGCTCACTGGTGTTCGTTACCATCATGGTCGTTAGCTTTAACCTATTTGTTAGGTCCCCTATAGGCTATGGAACATGCGCAGTTGTGTTTCCCCTATAAATCTTTGCGTGAGAGCAGGACGTTCTGACCGTTCTGACCAATCAGATCGGTGTTACAGTGTGAGCAGTGGTAGCTGAAGCTAAAGCTTAAAAAGCTGTTTTATACAAACTAAACCTTTTGAACCGGAAAAAAGTTTATGATATGAAACTAGGTAAGAATTACCACAAAATCTGACAGTTCTTAAAGTTGTAGATGCTGGTTCTGCTGAACACGAGCAGTTTGTGTTTGCATTGCGCGCTAGAGAAAAATGCTTTCTAGCCTGTAGGCATTTTCTTGCTGCAGCATCAGTGGAGCGACCACTGTGGCTGATTTACAACAGCTACAAGCAGCAATGTCCTATCCATATAATATTATAGATCCATGGTTTGTCCTGTCTGTATGTCATTATAAAGCTTTTTACACTCCAAAAACCAAGAAATGTGCTGTTATTCCGTGACAACAGAAATAATTTTGTCATTTAAAAAATGTGAAAAGCCTTTATTTCCCCATTTGAAAAATGTTCGGACATATGTCTGCTATATGTCCAGGTTGCACATGCACAGATTCGTTGGGGCAGCACTGATGTTGCTGGACCATACTTGGGCAAATGTTCGCCCTTACTACTCGATAGTGCACTATTCAGAGTCACGCCATTTTGTAGCGTGTGAGCATGTCCTGCAGGTCAAAAAGTAGTGCACTCAAATTTCCACCAATGCATCTGGAAAAGTAGTGAGCATCGATGGTCTCTAGAATGGTCAAAATAGACCACAATTCATTGTGAGAATGAGAGAACCTAAGTGGAAACAACACGACTGAATGAAAGATGATAAAAAGCCACTTTAATGCACTATAGGCCCTTTTCAGGCAGCGGCTACGCTAGCTCCGGTTTGCTTGATACCTGTGGATAGTTCCTTCTCGTCCCATTCATTCCTTGTGGGGAAATTGCTGATCTGCGCTAATATTTATATATAATCACTGGCAGTGAGTTCAGACCTTAATGGATGTTGTTGATGTGGCGCTATTTACGGAAAATAGCTCTAGCTATAATAGCATTTAGCTCACTGCTGCTGTTAGCATTGTTGGATATATTTCCAAACTTGGGTCACTGGACCTTTGTATTTATAGTTGGCACAATATGTCTGTTTAACTCCACATTTGTTGCTGTAATTGTTAAGCAGTGAGTGATTAAGCTGTTGTTTTTGTAAAGTTGTACCTACATAATGTCTTGTGATTGTTTCTCTGCAGCTCGCAGTTTGAAAGTGAAAAATGAAGTTTATCAGAAGTACAAAGCTTTCGCCCTGTCGCGTCACCTCTCCAGAGACTCCATCCTGGCCCCTCCTCCTGCCGGTGGGTCATTTTAACACTTTATGTTCTACTGAGCTTTGGTTTTGTTGTAACTAATGTCATTTACCTCTGCCAACAGAGAACTGCCCGGCAAACGGATACTAACAGGTCCCGTCTTCAGATTTGATTTGACTTTTTCTCAGGGTTTCCACTTCTTTAAGCCCACTGTGTAACATTTTGACCGAAAATAGATACAAATAAAAGCATTATTTATCATTAAACTGTTTTATTGCACTAAGTAAATCAAAATCTTTGTTTTTCCGTTCAGCAGACTTGCATGGTCATATAATTGAATGCTTTTCTAGCTTGTTTTCACAGCTTGTTTGCTTAGTTTTTTGTCCACATTTTCTATCGACATGAAAGATTCAATTGTACAACTTGTACTTCTATGAACATTGAATTGTGCAGGTGACTTTCCACCTTCAGAAAGTTTGTGTCACTATAAGTTACTCTTTTTGTCAAATAATTCAAATATGAATAAACTTACCTTGTAATAAAATACAAGTCTGTTTTTATATGAACAAATGTGTCCTTTTCATTGCAACAACATCATGTACAGTGAAAGCTAAAGTTATAAGTTAAAATAAACAGTGCATCTAAATGCATTAAAATACAAATGATTTAGTCTGGGTTTCTTGGGGGAGAACACCCAAACCACCAGTTACATTCTACTGTTTCCAAATAAAAAAAAATAATAAATGCAAATTAATGTTTAAGATTACAACTTTTTAAATCTTCAGCTTTACTCTCAAGAAATTGTTGGCATAATCATGCAGCTCAATTTTTTTTTTTTTTTTCTCTTTTATAGAAAACGCTGCAATAATAAGAATTTGTCATCCCAACAGTGGCTGTCTGGCTCTTCGCTTGTTTGGGTTTGAATATGACTTTCAGGAAAAAATAAATGCCCACACTTAATATCGAGCACGATATCACAACAAACTGGAATATACATAAAATGAAATCTATTGGGTTACACTAAGGTTTTGGCTCCACACAGTGGTGGGACCAGGAAAGACACTGGAAGAATCACTCTGTATTGATTGTTTAGTTTACTTTGAGTGCCAAAGTCCAGTAAAGAGAAAACACAGCGTTTTGGCACATAACCCATTTAAACAGACTGTTTCCATGTAACAAGATGCTTCAGACTTGTGTTATTTTGATTTTCTGTATCGGTTTTGGAGCTTGTAAAACTCATGGAGCATCTTTTCTCCAAGACTCCTCCACCACACCACAGGATCAGTTCAGTCTGGAGCGAGTGAGTGTGAGCTTAAAGAGCACACATTACATCACATTTCACCTGAACTGTGTGTTGTTTACAGTTTTTGGGCCGGTGGTTTGAGGTGGCCGTTGTTTCCACATGTCCACACTTTATGCAGCGTAAGACGGGAAACCCTGCTATTGTTGAACTGAACCTACAGCTCAGCCACACAGAGGGAAACATCACTGTGACCGCCACGGCTTTCAGGTAGTTAGACCCAAATGTTTTTAGACTTGAACATGTTTAGACACACACAGTACACATGCATGAATACACAGGCATAAATACACAGGCATAACTGTAAGGCGAGATGCAGGTATGTATGGAAATGTATTCTGATGTTGAAAACTGCAAATAGTTGTAACAGATGGACAACTTGCAGAGAGACACAGTCAAGACAGCACTTTAAAAAATCTCTCTTTATTTCTCTCCTTTTCTCTCTTACTTCTCCCCCCTCTTTTCTCCTCTCTCCCCCTTCTCTCTCTCTTTTTTTCTCTCTCCATCTCTCTCCTTTCTCCCCCTTCTCTATTCTCTCCCTCTTCCCCCTTCTCTATCTCTTTTTTCTCTTCCTTTCTCCCCCCTCTCTATCTGTCTTCCTCTCTCCCTCCTTTCTATTCTCTCTTTCTTCCCCTTCTCTCATCTCTCCTTTCTCTCTCTCTCCCCTCTCTCTTTTTTTCTTCTTCTTTCTTCTCTCCACTCTCTCTTTCTCCACTCCTTTCTTTTCTCTCATCCCCTTCTCCTCTGTTCTCTCACCCTCTTTGTCTCTCTCTCTCTCTCTTTTTCTCTCTTCTCCTCTCTCCCTCCTCTCTCTCCTCCACTTACTATCTTCTATCTGTCTTCTTTCTTCTCCTTTCTTCTCTGTCTTTCCTCACTCCTTTCTTTCTATCCTCTCTTTTCTTCCCCCTTCTGTTTTTCTGTTTTCTCTCTTTCTCTCTCTTTCTCTCTCCAGCTGTCTCTTTTCCTCTCTCTCTCTCTCCCTCCTCCTCTTCTTCCCTTCCCTTCCCTCCTCCTCTCCATCTCTCTCCTATTCTCTCTCTCCGTTTCTTCTCTCTCCATCTCTCTCTTTTTTCTCTCACTCTATCTATTTCCCCAATCCTCTCCTTTTCTTTCTCTCTCCTCTCTCTCGCCTCTCTCTTTTTCCTCTCTCTCTCTGTGCCCCCCCCTGTCTCTCTTTCCCCATTTCTCAATTTCTCTCTCTCTTCCCCTCTCTCTTCTTTCTCTCTCGTGTGCGCTCTCTCTTTCCTTCTCTGTCTTTCTTTCTCTCTCTCTCTCTTTTATAAATTAAAAGTCTAAGTTTAAAATCTTTGACTCACATTGTCAAGTTACATCAGCACAAAGATTTCACTTAATTTAACGTATTGACCTGATGACTTTGAGACTTGAATTCTTCACTAACACACAGCTGGACATATTTATGAACAGAATAGTCCTAAATTGTAATAAAGCTCTTAAGTTTTGGATATCATGTTGCCTTTAAATCACTTGTTTCGTTTTTCTTTTATAGAAATGAATCTTGTAAGTCAACGTTCACAAACTACAGTCTGACAGAGACTCCAGGAAAGTTCTTCTACCACGTCCCCAGTCAGTTTATAACTTTTTATCCATGGATATAATTTTATGTGAAAACAGTTCTCCGCATTTTGCATGAGTGGCAACATTATGAGAACATCTGATAAAAAAGTGTTTCTTAGCCTCTTTGACCAATTTTTGTCCCTGGGATTCACAAAAAACGACTTTATGTGACAAAAATGAAACTGAAAGTAGTTATTTTCTGTTGCCATGAGAACTGTGAGAGCTAGCTAGTCTGTTTATTAATGAAAGCAGGAGAATTAGGTCATTATTACTGCATAACAATAAATTCATCATCAAACAACTCATAGACATGATAGTTAAAGAAAGAAATGTTCCATGTTTGGCTGCCTGTGATCCAAAAATCTGTATCAGTAAGAAATGTAGAAAAGCTTCTAATGTTTCGTTGTTTATCCGTTTTTCTACCACTGTTTACTCAGATACAAACTGAAGATTAATAGATTTAGTTGATCATATTGTTATCAGACTGTAACTGCTTTTTCACATTTTTATCAGCTCTTTTAGAAGAACATGTCACTTTTTACCATTAACTCCCATTTATTTTTGCTACTCACTGCTGACATATAACCTCTGTATTGTGTCTCGTGTGGTCAGAGTTCAGCGCAGACGTCAGAGTGAAAGTGGTCGATACAAACTATGTGGAGTACGCGCTGATGCTTCTCCTGAGCACAGAACGACCTCAGGAGAGTCAAACACTTATCGTGAAACTTTATAGTGAGTTTTGTGTCTGAAAAAAAAACATTTATAAGAAAGAAGAAGCGGTGTTTAACCCTTTAATGTTCTGCTCAACCATTCGGTAGATCACATTTTGAGACACTGTATCTCACTGACACATGTGTTGAGCTGAACTCAACCTGATTGGGTTGTCTCTACCACTCGGTGGAGATATGCTTGGCATAAAATATCCAGTAGAGGGCACTCTATTTTTTGACAGTGGGAGTTTCACTCTTTGTGACTCTAGCAAGTTAAAAACTGAAAAAAATCCCCCTGATATGTGAGCAAATTCTGGCTGCATTTTTGAAGGTAAAGAGTTTTTTTCAACATATTCCATAATCTAACAGGTTACTTAACAGAATGATATCACTTGATACAACAGAAAAACATTTTATTAAGGTCAAATAATTTTTTGTAAACATGCTTGATCAAACGGTTGAGATGTCACTCTATGGTAAACTTTTGCATGGAGAGACATCTCAACCATATGGTAACAGTTGGTGAATTTATGCTAATTTCAGTACATTTTACTATTTTCCATGGAATAAAAACACTTCTGTTCATGCATTGTTGTCAATATGTTATAATTACAGTGTTATTATAGTGAAATTACTTAACGTGTGATTTTTGTATTTAGTTGACAAACATGCAGACATTTAGCTATAACGGTGCTTTTTTCAGTGCTAATTTCTTTTGTTACCTTCTATTTCTTTGTTTTAGAAACAAAGAAATAGAAGATTCTTGACCTGGCTCACGTCAGATGGATCTGTGTTTAACTCTGATTTGAGTTTTTACACAGTAGCCATCTGGAACTTGACTCGCTGAAAGTGTTTCGGAAAAGGTGGACGTTTAATGAAATCATCGAGCTGATTGGCTGTGTGTCCGACCTTATTTGTGCTTAACCAATCACAGCAACCAATTATACCGGGGTATCCCAATGTCCATGTGGAATAAAACAAGTGTCTCATACACACACCTCTGCTCTTCTTTCAAAGACAAAATACTCTGCTACTCTGCTAAATCAGAATCAAACGCAGCAGAAACGCGTACATCCACTGAAGCTGCCATCTTTGTTTTGTGTGATTCAAGAGTGGTATTTCTTATCGCAACCAACCCCCCTCAACCCCCCCTGCTGTGATGTGCTTGGGCCGTCAATCCACTGTGTCGGACTCCAAACCAATCAGGCAGCTGGAAGGCCAGATGGATTTACTCGAATTTGTGAATTCATAAATATCGCGAGACAATCCCTTTGACTGGCCAGGTTAGAAGGTCCTGAGCCTGCTTGCAAAACTGGGAATTAAATGTATCGGCTCAGTTCGTTCATACTGCGTCAGTGGAGCTCACTTGATAGATAAACATAAGGAGCTGAAAAAGAGAGGAGGTAGCACTCTTGAATACAAGTCCACTGAAGATGTACTTGCAGTCAAATGATCAAAAATGTGTCTCTCTCCTCAGCAATGCCTGTGGCATCATGCCTCTCACTAACAGTGTAGCAAAAATGCAAAAGTAAAGATTGTTGTCCAATGCCCATCACTCATTGTTGACTATAATACGCACATGGGTGGCACTGATGTTTTCGACATGCTGGTTTATCTGTACAAGACCCCAGCCAATACATGAGTTCTTTGAAGATTTTACTGAGTTGAATAGGCCCTCAAGTGTCATGTTTTATTACTTTAAGAGAGGGAAAATGCAAAAGTGACACATATGTATTTGAAAGTGCAATTGTCGCGTAAGTGTTGTACTTTAATGCAGAAAATGGGAGGGAAGTTTATTTAATTTTAACCGTTTTAATGTATTTTTACATTTTCTACTTTATTTTTTGTATTTGTAGGTCTTAAATAGCAATTTATTGTTATTATACATTTATAGTTATGTATTAAATTCTTTTACCATCAAGCACCATCTCGACCATTTGGTAGAGGCATATATTTTTAAAACTGGGGGGCTATATAAATATTTTTAATTGATTTTGTTATTAGTGACCCAATAACCTAAAAAACACAAAAAAATAATTTTTACATTGTGTTTTTCTTGGAGTGAACATTAAAGGGTTAAGAGATGTTTATTGTTCTCAGGTCGGACTAAAGATGTGAGCGCGGCGTCAGGGAGAAATACAAAACGTTGGTGAGAAAACACGGGATCAGTGATGCGACCATCATCGTGAATCAAGACAGAGGTAAACACACTAGAACACACTTCATCAGATAGAAATTAAATATCAGACTTTTTTTTTTTTCTAAACTGTATTTTCTTTCTAGGCCAGTGCTAACAGATGAGACTCTACTGCCTTTGCTTATCAAGTTATTGTAATTAAAAAGGGAAAAAAAAATTTGTATGCATGACTGTTTTTTGCTTTGGCGGTGGTCATACCAGCTTGTCAGTGCCTGATCCTGGGCCTGGGCAGTACTTGGATGGGAGACCGCTGGAACCTCAGGAGCCACAGTGGAACACCTAAAGGAGAAACTGTTTTGATGTTCTTAGGCAAGACACTTTATCCAGATTGCCTAATATGGGTCTGATGTGTGTAAATGATTGGTGGTGGTCAGAGGGATGGATGACGCAAGGCAAATGTATTTGTATAGCACAATTTATACACAAAGCAATTCAAAGTGCTTTACAAAGCAGGAAATGATATTTAACAATGACAAAAACAAAACAAAACAAATCAATATTAAAAAATATAAATAATCATCATAACATTTACTTTAAAAGAAACAAAAAATGCAGGCAAAGCTTTTTCAGTAATTACTCTGGTCCACGTTTAGTCCCGACGTCTTGTCCATGTTTAGTCCTGACTCTGGTCCATGTTTAGTCCTGACTCTGGTCCATGTTTAGTCCTGACTCTGGTCCATGTTTAGTCCTGACTCTGGTCCATGTTTAGTCCTGACTCTGGTCCATGTTTAGTCCTGACTCTGGTCCATGTTCAGTCCTGACTCTGGTCCATGTTAGTCCTGACTCTGGTCCATGTTTAGTCCTGACTCTGGTCCATGTTTAGTCCTGACTCTGGTCCATGTTTAGTCCTGACTCTGGTCCATGTTTAGTCCTGACTCTGGTCCATGTTTAGTCCCGACTCTGGTCCACGTTTAGTCCCGACTCTGGTCCATGTTTAGTCCCGACTCTGGTCCATGTTTAGTCCTGACTCTAGTCCATGTTTAGTCCTGACTCTAGTCCATGTTTAGTCCTGACTCTGGTCCATGTTTAGTCCTGACTCTGGGCAACAACGGGAGGCTGGTCCCTTTAATGCTTCTGAATGTTTATTATTTCATTGAATGTGTACTGTTTTATTTTTCATTCATTAATTTTCTACAGCTTAATCCCGTTAGGGGTCGCGGGTGACTAGAGCCTATCCCAGTGACTTTGGGCCTTAGGCGGGGAACACCCTGGACAGTGGCCAACTTGCCGCAGGGTTAGATGTTTTATTTTTATGTTTGCTAAATTAATAATCTTGGAAAGTCCTCAGAGACGACTGTTGTTGTGATTTTGGGCTATACAAAAATAAATTGATTTGATTTTAAATTTATTTGAAGTCCTCAGAGTCCGAGATGGTTCATGCAGCACTAACATGTTAGAGATGTACTTTGGTGCTATGGAGAGACTTGAACACAAGCAGAGCTGTTTTAATGTCAAGGTGTATGTTCATAAATATACCATGACTATTTATGCGTCATGGTATATAAATACTTTTTTGTGAGGCTGTGTTAGACATTCAGTATTTGCCTGGGAGCCCACGCTTCAGCAAATTGCAAAGAATTGGTCTGGTCTGGTTTTCTGCCTAAATGCTCCAGTTCATTCAACATTTGAGCCATAAAATACTGAACCAACAAACTGAAATAGACCTGTTCTTCACACCAAGGCTTTACATTATCTCATTATTGTATTCGTTTTTTATTTTGTATTTTACATGAAGCTTATTAAGTTGCCATTTAATTTGGGACCCAACATGTTAGCTAGTGCACTGTCATCTGTCATGCACAATAGCTAGCATTACTGTTTGCAAAAAATAACCTTGTGAAATCTCCTGTATTGATTCGCAAACAGCCACAGAAAGGATGAGTGGTACTTTGCTCTGTTTGTTTTCCCCCGCACACATGACAAAGGTCGTATCAGCGGGCTCTGGTCTCACTCGGGACAGTCGGGACCAGGACAGAGCTAGCAGCAGAGCTAACAGCAGGATGGACAGGACTCTTCTGTGTGTGCTGGTGCTGGGGTGGACATGGAGCCTACACGCCGTCCCGCTGGTGACAGAGCCGCTCTACACCACACAGGAGAACTTCGATCTCAGTCGGGTCAGTCGTCTTATTATATACTTCTTATTGTATTATTTCAAATTATAATAAAATAAACAACTTTAGGCTAAACAAATATCAGTTAGCCAATGGCAGATACAATCCCATGGAACTATTTTACATTCCACATCAAAACTGAGAAAAAAAAGTGTTTAAAGTTCTGACAAAGTTTAACCCGGCTCTATTAGGTTGATTCCATGATATTTGTGATTTTCACAAAATCTTAAGAATCTAGTTCCCGTCATACAGTTACAGACACTCATGATCAGCCAATCACATTGCAGCATTTGGGTGGACTTTCGAACCAAAACAAACATGGCGGAGTATTCTTATGGGTCAAACAATAAGTTTAATACCGTACTTAACAAGCTCACCACCATCTTCTGCACAGTCAACCAGCTCTCATCCCAATACTGTACATCAATTCTGATGTTTACCACAAAATTTTAATTTTTGTCTTGTTAGAGTCTTGTCTATCTCGTAGATCCAGGTTACTGAAGTATTTCAGTGTCCTTTTATTGTGGTCAGCCTAGGAATTCTTGTACAACATTCATGCTGTCTAATCACTTTTTTTCCTGACATGAAACATCTAAGGTGGGATCGATTATCTCAGTAAAGAAGAAGCGTTCACAAACACAGTTTAACTCATATTTGCAAACTAAAATTGAAAAATATTATGTTGTGTTAATTAAAAATATTTTGTTCAGCTCATGAAAAATGGGAGCAAAAACAAAAAGAATGCATTTATAGTCTATTTTTGAGTTTTTGTGAAACCGTTTTCTATTATTCATCAATTCTTCCTTATGTGAGTCAGATTCGTAAATCACACCATTAGCTTGAGTCAGCTTCTCCACACTGCTGTTTATGAAAGGTTCAGCTGTGGTCAGTCACACTCACAGTTCCTCATGATGTCAGTGTGACTCTTGTGTCAGATGCACACTCTCCTTAACTTACTCATGTTGTTACGTTTGTGTGTTGTCAGTTTTTGGGACCTGGTATGACTTGGCCGTAGCTACAAAGTGTACGCACATGCAGCACCGCAGAGGAGACGCCGCCATCGGCAAACTAGTGCTGCAAACAGGGACTGGACAGAAGATCAAGATGACTCGCACTATGCTCAAGTCTGTATTAGAAATATTTCACACTTCTATACTTGATACATAACTTCATTTAGACTAAACCAGGCATGTTCAAACTGTCACTTGGGGGACATTCTTTCTTTGTTCTTAGGCTCCTTAAAGAATTGTTTAAAACCGCAATGATAGGTGCATTTTTAGTACTAACTTATAGTGCCAATATCTAGCAGTCTCCTTAAAAGAACACCATCTTTTAAATCCTACCTAATCATTAATTGGTAATATGAGGAGCTGCAAAGCTGGTGTCGACTCCTTGTACAGTCAGTTTACACCAGTATCATGTCAGTGCTTAAAAAGTCCCAGAAACTACAACTGTGAGCTGTTTTTGTGCAGACAGCTGTCGTGTGTGGAGATATCTGGAGAGTACGAGCTGACTTCAACACCAGGGCGATTTGTCTACCATGTTGCAAGTAAGTCATGGTTAATATTAGAGCACCGATCCAGCTTTTTGAATTCTAGTGCTGTTGTTGATGCCATGGCTATCAGAGATACCAGATATCAACAGAAAATAGCTTTTTTCCATCTCAAAACATTGTGTTATGTGAGATATTTTTGCGCAAATAACTTAAGAACTTTACATGAATACAGTTTTAAAAATTGTGACGCCTTACACTGACGAGCCTGATCTCACAAGAAAGCGTACATTTACCACAACATTACACAATATGTAAATTTGGTATGATTAGCACGAGTTCACGGCCGTCCTGCGTAATTATAGTACGCGTCACAGTCCCCATTCATTTCAATGGTGGTTGTTAAGACGTGTTCTTATTTATGAATATTCATGAAATCCTGATTCTAATCTTAACCTGCCCCAAGCCCCAGACCTAATCTTACCAATTTTAGTAACTTTATGCCTGAACTTACCCGTTTCACTTGAAGAAAACATCCCCACGTGGCTTCAACCAAAACTCGTGTTTTTTTTAACGCTGTGAAATCTCGTGTAATTTTTACTCGTTTTCATATCGTGCTAAATGCACGACGTAACATAAGTACTAAAAACAGCTGTGAAGTCGTAGTCCAAATACGCTGTTTTTGTGTCGTGGTAAAAGTACGCCATCTAGTGAGACTGTGTTGCACTGACAGTGAGGTGGGTTCAGTTCAGGATGTGCGGGGTTTTTGCGAAGTGCCTTGCACACCGGTCGACTGCGGTCCGGATTTGCTCAAAGCCATACGTATTCACATGGATTCCCACGAGAATGCTCGTATTATGACTTGAAAGTTGCATCAGACCGCTGCGACCTCTGCACAGTCGTGTGACTTTCGGGCGTGCACTCGCTCTGCTCCAAGGTCTGTGTACAAGAGCACATTCGTTTCAAGCACTTTCTAAGTCTTGTGGGTCACGCACCGAACTCACACTCAGTGTACATCAGGCCTAAGATGATCTGGGTCAACATCAATAGTGTAATTGCTGTCGAATTACAGGCACAAACATGAGATCTGGTGAATCTCCATTCCCAGTATCTATTGCATAACTGGTAAATAAAGGTTTCCATTGGGTTTATCTTTATTTTGCTAGGCAAACACACAAAAACAATAATTGCTAAAACAAATGCATGAAAAATTATCTCAGTTAATGAAACATTTATGTTTTTATGCTTTGTTGATAAGGTTCTCAGATATTTCAATGTAAACCTTTATCACTTTTATGGTTTACCTGGCACACTATATTTACATGACTTAAAGAATCTTCAAAAGGCACCAAACTCTTTCAGTATTAATATATTTCTGTTTCTTTAGAATGGAACGCTGACGTGGACGCTTATGTCGTCCACACAAACTACAACGAGTACGCCATTCTGATCATGAACAAGAAGAAACCAACAGGCGAGAGTGTCTCAGTCAAACTTTACAGTGAGTATAATGATAAAAACATAATGAAACATAACTCAGAGCTGTTACATGTGCATCCTAATGACAGGCCGATCCAAAGACATAAGACCCACTGTCTTAGAAGACTTCAAGACTCTGGCCAGACAACAGGGAATCGGCGACCAGTTTATCACCATCAAACAAAACAAAGGTAGTGCACAAGTGTCTGTGGATCGTACATAAGTCTGACCTGTTCTTATCAGTGTGAGGTCTTTATAGGAGACTGTGTTCCTGGACAACAAGTGGTGCCACTTCCACGCAGACAGAGCCTCCGGTAATGTCATGTCAAATAATCTGTAAAACATCTGAGATCAGATATGTGGTTTATTTACATTTATGCATAATTGTTCAGTTAAATGATCCTCTCAGATAGGTCTTGTCCATTCGGGCTGGGTGAGGAGCCTCATGATACAATATGTATCCCAATCCTGGGTCACGATACAATACATGTCCTGATACATGTTTATCTCAATACAATATGTATCAAGATATATTTTACAGACCAAAATGAGAAAATTTGAAAAGTGAAACAAACAAACAAACAAACAAACAAACAAAAACTAGTAACTAGAAAAGTATTGTATACTTCCTGTAAAATGTTTTCAACATGTTTTTCAGAAAAGGACATCTTAAAAACAATGTTAAGAATGTAGTTTTGATTATGTAGAATAACATAATGCATAAGAATTGTATTTTTACATTGCTTTTAATGTATCGTACAAGCAGTGTTGGGCAAAAAGTATTGAAAAAGTCATTAGTTACTCATCACTTAATACTTTTTAAAAATGTAATTAGTTACATGACAAAGTTGCTGCCCCAAGTAAGGAACTTAGTTACATTACTTTTGGATTACTTTATAATATCGCAAAAAAATCGAATAAATATAGTCTTCTATGTTTAATTATTGGCATTTAAACATTTAATGAGCTGCTCTCTATTGACTCTTCCAGACACAAATGGTTTCACAGGAAAGAATCACACTTCAGAATCAACCTTTGATCTCACAGAGAAAACAGAATGTGTTCATTTCTGAATACTTCTTAAAACAATACAATATGGTGACCGTAGCACATTTGACCAGAAAGCTACACACAGGATAACACTGCTGTTTGATATATCTGTAGAGGAAAAGAGAGATCAATGAATGGTGTATTGTAAAATGTGTAGAGCAATAATAATGATTGACATTTATTCCATGACAGAGAGTTCGGAGGTCTGTGCTTCCTTCGTTGGCTCCTGCTGAGATCGAAGGCTCTGGTAACGACGATGACATGTCTCTCTTCAATGGAACTGGTACAAACACAGACTTACACACTCACGCTTCTAACAGACCCTTACAGTAGTTTTCAGATTAGTACTTGCATATCAGAACAAAATCAGCTGGTATTTTATAATATTCAAAGCATTTCTTGCATCCCCACCAACAAACCATAAGGCCTCTGAAACTGCCTTAGGTCCAATTTTCCACTGGACAGTTAAAGAGGAGACAGTTGTAATGGTCAATTATGTATTGTTCCAAACACTGGGAGGTTTGATTTTTCCCAGTTGAACATTTTGAGTTATACCTTCAAAGCGTTCTGACCACAGACCTACAGTAAATGAGTCGACCTGCAGTGTCAATCACTTCGCATCAAATCTAGTCCAGTTTTGAAGGACTCCAGAGCTTTTCCTTTGTATTTTGTCCTATTGAGGGATTTTTGGTCGACGTCACTTTCTGCCCAAACTGGACGAGAGTTAGCTGTTTGGATCAGGTCAGAACTGCTCTGACAGACGTCTGGCTCCTGAAGCTTGCAGTGTTTTTCTCGTCGTTTTTTCACTCACCTGAATGTAAAGTTTAAGGGTCGTAGGGTTGAATTTCATTGACAATGTTGAAGTAGCAGCAGAACTTTTGTTTTCACACATTGATAAACTCTTACATTTCGCTGACAACAGCCTGGCTCGAGTTGTTTCTCTGGCTTGGTCAATTAAGCGGCAGCACTTTCTGCATATCAGGTGTACGCATCGCCGGTGTTGATAAATAATCCCTCTGTAGTCGTTAGCATTAAAAGTGGGTTAAAGAGTGTAATTAGCACAGAAAATATTACATACTAAAGACCTCATACGTCATGACAAACATTTTATTTATTCATTTTTAAATGTGATTTTGAATGCTTGTTGTAAATATAATAGTTTTATGTGAATCATGAAGAGTTCAAACCTGACGACATCACACTGTAGAAGACTATTTTCAATGTTCTCACTAGAAACACATTTAAATTAACCAGTAAACAAACATTTAACACAATAAGTGTGTTCTGGTATGCTACTGTATGTGGTTTCAAAGTTTCTTTACATTTTTCATCATTTAGAATCAGGAAGTGCACCTGTAGGCTACACCTAAAAAAAAAGACTAAACGGGGATTATAAAGGTCCATAAAACTTAAATAAAGCTTGTGTTGAACTCCACAGAGGCCTGTTACGCTGCTCCGGACACTGGGCCGTGTTTCGGGCTCAAACAGCGCTTCTTCTACAACTCCACGTCCATGACCTGTCAGATGTTCAAATACGGAGGCTGCCTGGGAAATCAGAACAACTTTGAGAACGAGAGAGAGTGTCTGCAGAGGTGTCGCACTGAAGGTAACACTCACTGTACAGAACAAACATCGACTTTAGAGGGAGAACAAGTATGTTAATGTATCTAATGAAAGGACAAATGTATTTATGTAATGCTGCAGAAATGCTAAAATTAGAAGGATTTATGGACGTCAAAAAACTGTTCAGAGGATCTTTAAACACAATGATTTCTGTGGGAGATTGTTAAACACAAAAGCAAAAAAAATGTCTGCCTGGAACTGTCAGAATATGTATCGTGACTTACTCTGTGGGACCTGACACAGACTTTGGAGAATTACTTCTGGAAGCATTTTGAAAAGGTGATTTTTACATTTGTTTCAGGTCCGTGTCACGTTGATAAACTCAGTAGTGGCTAAAATACAGTCTTTTAACAGTTCATTTATGTCTTTAAGCTAAGTTAATAATGCTAAATATGCTAGCGTGTGCACCTCTCGTTAGTGCTTCAGAGGCGACGCAACATTTAATGGTAATTATTTTACTAGTAATGCAGTTTTGTTAGATTGGGGTCGCTATTTTGGACTTTTTGTGAAGGCTTGGTTACTTGGAGTCAGTGTTGGAAGTAACTCATTACAAAAGAAACTAGTTACTGTAATTCATTCCCCTTTTCAGAAACGAAGTAGTGTAGTTCTACTTATAAAGCTGTTGACACAATATTACTAGTTACAATCTGAGTAACTCAAAGTACTTACATATAAATTGCTTTTATATTCTATTGAAAGAGATACTTCAGGATCAAAAATACTGTTTGTTTGTCTAAATGATGCACGGTAGCAGAGTGTTTAGAGCTCTGACTTTCCAATAGGGGAGATCGTAGGTTTGACTCCCGGGTCGGACTACAGTATATCAACATCTCACGATCTCTCTGAGTGGAGTTTTTATGTTCTCCCTGTGTCACTGTGGGTTTTCTCTGGGTGCTCTGGTTTCCTTCCACCTCCAAAAACAAGTATGCTAAAGTTAATTGGACATCACTGTACATTGTGACTGTGAATGAATGAGAGAGTGAATGATTGTCTGTCTAACCCTGCGACAATTAGCCCACTGTCCAGGGTGTTCCCCGCCTAAGGCCCAAAGTCACTGGGATAGGCTCCAGTCACTCGTGACCAAGCGATAGAAAATGAATGAATGAAAGATCTAAAGATGAATAAAATATTGTGAGGAAAATGTGTAGTGACATCACATTTTCATAAATGAATCAGTATGAAGTGTAAATGTAACAGAATTAGTGTTGTTCAATGTCCCAAATGTGTGATTAGCTCAAATAACTGACAGCAGTGCGACTCAGTTACATTTTTGAGACATTGCAAATTTGTCTCCCTAAAACAAGTAATACATAATGTTTTACAACTTTGCAGTAACTTTCTCAACACTGCTAGCTCTGAAAATCTGTTAGCTCTAGTCAAAGGCTTTGCTAAAACAGGAAATAAAAGTTTTGTGTACAAAAATAGAATAATCAACAGCAGAACAGTTTAGCTAAAATTCTAAAAAAAAAAGAACAATTTAACATCAAACTGCACCTGCACGACTGGGTATTGTCAAAAGTCAGTGATGTTTATTTAGTGTCAGTGATGTTTATTCATGTCTGTTGCTCGTGTGCAGCTGTGTGCCGTCTCCCCCTGGTGGCTGAACCCTGCACTGAGCCGTCCTCCACCTGGACCTTTGACTCCAGCGTGGGTCTGTGTGTCCCGTACAAGAAGGGCTTCTGTCAAACCAACGGAAACAAGTTCTACACTAAAGCCGAGTGTGAGGAGTACTGTGGGATGGTCAAAGATGGTGAGACTTACACTCTTTAGGTTGTGAGCTCATAATACACTATTGTTCATAAACTTGTTTTGTTTTGTTTGTCTTAGATGCTGAACTTCTGAAAGTCAACTGAAAATGTGTCGCTTTGACTCAGATAATGCAATGAATAAACAACAAACTGATATGTTGTGATAAAAGAGGAATAAAAAAGGTAACCATGTAACGCATGTGTCCTCATTACCAATGTGTCAATGTAAATTCTCAGTCCAATGGAGGTTAATTTAATTTTCCAGGGAGTGCTGTCAAAGTGAGAAGAGTAAATAAGTGCTGAAAAACAACAAAGCAAAAACATGTTGGTCAGGTTAAACATTGGCAAAAAAAAAGGTTACAGTGAGAATGTGTCTCAAATCCGCCTCAGCATTAATACCGGGTTAATACAGTACGGTCGGGCCGGTACTTATATTGGAGTCCTTCTTTTGTTTGTTTTAGAGCAATGAAAAAAAATAGGTTTTAGGTAAAACCTGTAAAGAAATAGACATAAACAACCTGAAATGATGTTTTCATCAACCAAAAGCGCAACCGACTTGATCCTGTGACCTGAGCTCCGGAGAAGTTCCTTCTGGCTTCTCACTTTGCCCGAGACAGATCATCCTGTTCAGGGGTTAGTGTGCGGAGCCATCCCACAATAAGAACTGCAGATGCTCATAAGCATTTTGTTTTCCTGTAGATAGATACACTATGCGACCTGGGATACATACTGAGACCAGATGGGTTCAGGGCAAGAGACCGTGGTCTGCGACGAGGCTCCAGGCGCTGGTTCAGTTCGACACGGATGGAAGAATCAGGGGGAGAAAAAGCCACTGAACCGAGCTATTGTAGCCAACTACTAAGGGCTGTGTGAATACCTGGGAACACTTCACTGACCGTGGTGAGGAGGTGGAGTTTCACGTTGGAAGTTGGATATTTGGCTCCGCAACTACAGCAAGGACTTCCTTTAAATGTGGCCCGCCCGCGTAAATTACTCGCGTTTTATTAAAAATATTAAATCTTGGAAAACGAGCCCGATCTCAGAAGAAAGCGTACATTTACCACGACATTACACAATATGTAAATTAGGTATGATTAGCACGAGTTCACAGCTGTTTTGCGTATTATAATACATGTCACAGTCCCCGTTAATTTCAATGGTGGTTGTTAAGATGTGTTCTTATTTATGAATATTCATGAAATCCTGATTCTAATCTTAACCTGCCTTAAGCCCCAGACCTAATCTTACCTGAAGAAAATGTCCCCACGTGGCTTCAGTCAAAACTCGCTGTGAAATCTCGTGTCATTTTTACACTTTTTCATATCGTGCTAAAGCACGGCGTAACATAAGTACTAAAAACAGCTGTGAACTCGTGCTCAGAATACTCTGTTTTGTTGTTTGTGTCGTGGTAAAAGTACGCCATCTAGTGAGACTGTGTTGGGAAAACATATGACCAACTGCGAAATTAAAATGATAATAAAAGTAGACTATTGTTACATGATTTCTAAAATGTTATTGTTTTTCAATTGGCTATACTTTCCAAGATATATATTTTTTAATAAAGCACGAGTAATTTATCGACAGTCTCTCAGCACCGTATATACAGTAGCGACACTAATATATACCTATTACACAGGAATAAACTAGCACTGATCTTAGTAAAGAGTTTGTATTGCACAGATTCATGTCAGTGTATGTCAACCAAATGAAATTACTTACAGTTAAAAACTACACACAAACCAAACTGAAGCTAACATATTTATTTGTAACTTAAGACTTGACATTTATTCGGTTTGTTTACATTTGTTCAGACACTCCTCTTCATCTATGAAATTATTCTGGTTTCCTAAACAGCCTCCGTAAACAAACTCTTCACATTTCTGTGTTTGGTGGTTGAAGTTATGACGGCGTATGTGAGCTCGACACGGGCCGGTCTCTGAAGGAAGCTGACACACTGAGGAAGAGACAACAAGTTAAGACAAACACATCAGATATGTTATTATCTGTGTGGTCTTCTGGTAAATATCTGTTGTATTGTAGCAGTGAAGTTGCAATGTGTGAAAAGTACTACTGAATAAAAGTTGAAAACTACATTCAGTTTTATAAAAGAATCTATGTCATCAAAATAAGAAATTCTATCAAAAGTGCAAAACAATTTAAATTAGGGCTGGGAAAAAATGTGAGAGCTTGAGATTACGTCATGTCAAATGGTCAATTATTTATTAATTATTATTTGTCAGTTTGTGGTTTGCAGAAGAAGTTTGAGACAGGATTGACAGGATTGGGCCTAAGTAATTTTTTCTAATAAATGAAACATAGAGAGATTATCAGTCGATGTCAGTTTCTGCTCCACTGCACACGTCGCCTGTAAGAGACGCTGTCTGTTTAGTTGGCTGGGAAAGCTTCTTTGATAAAAAATGACAAAACAGCAGATGATGCAGCTGTTTGGATCCGCTCTGAATCGGTCTGACAGACGTCTGGCCCCTGAAGTGTGATACGGTGTTTTTATGTGTTTTTTCACATAACTTTTGTTTTCACACAGTGAAAAACTCTTGTATTTAGCTGACGACAGTGCTGGTTAGTGTTGCTGCTACAGCTTGTGTCAGTCAGTCACACCTTTCCCCCCTTGTTGATAAACAAATAATCCCTCTATAACAGGGTCTCCAATCTATAGAGGGATATTTTGTTTATCAACACGGGCGATGTGCGCGCACTTGTTATGCAGAAAGAGCCGCCGCTCACAGACACAAACAGTGGAAACAACTTGAAAAAGCTCCGTTGTCAGCTAACTACAAAAGTTTATCATTGTGTAAAAACAAAAGTTATGCTGCTAAATCATTAATTGTGAATGAAATTTGATCCTACGATCCTTTAATGTTGCACGATGGAGTGGATAGTGCTCTGGCCTCACAGCAAGAAGGTTGTGGGTTCGATTCTCGCTCGGCCCGGATCTTTCTGTGTGGAGTTTACATGTTCCTCCCCATGTCTGGGTGGTTTCCTCAGGGCATCAACCGATAATATGTAGGTTAGGAAACATAGTGATAGTAGTAAGCTGCCCCAGGGGAGGGGGGGTTCATCACTCTGTGAAGCGCTTTGTGACTCTGTGTCTGTGAAATGCGCTATAAATAAAGATTCCTTACTTATTTTACATTCAGGTGAAAAAACAAAAAGAAAAATACAGTCTCAAGCTTCAGAAGACAGACGTCTGTCAGACCAGTTCAGACCTGATTCAAACAGCTGATCGTCTCGTTTTGTTGTTTTATTCAAAGACGTTTCCCCAGCCAACCAGATGGAGAGCAGGTCTTTCTACATAAAGCATGCGCAGTAGGGCAGAAAGTGACGTCAACCAAAAATCCCTCTATAGCAGCACCTGCCACGTAGCTCCTAGAAGGATTTTTAGATCATACACATCACACTCTATTCAGTTTTTAGTTTTTCACACGTGTAGTAGTCTGTTATTATGATTCTCAAAAAAGCTGCAGGACAAAACTAGATTACTCAAACATACAAGAATCAATCACAATACAACTTTGCCTAATCTAATCTTTTTAGTCAAATCTTAAATGTGGTCTAAACTTGTCATGTGCACTTTATTGAACATCCCATAATTCTTTCTACTTTACCTGGAACCTCAGGAACATTGGCTCTATTTTAGTTCTTGCTCCATCTCTAGATCGGCTCTGCATTTAGAAACACAGAATGAGTTTTTACTTTCTTAAAAGACTTATATTATAGCATAAGTGTTTAACGTGAGTATTAACCGTTGGATCTCTGGCGGGACAGTGCAGGTGACACTCTCGGCGCGACACAAACCGGTTTCCGTTTCCTTCACAGCCTCCGTAGACGAACGCTTCACATTCCTCAGACGTGGAGTTGTAGAAATATCGAGGCACATTCATGCGACAGGACCCGTCTCTGGAGCCTGGACACAAACTGACACAGACAAACTCACACTGAAGACTATATATGTGTGTTTATTATTTAGTTATAGTTTGAACATGTCGAGTTGAAGTTGAATATATTTCTTTTCCAAAACATGCTCATAAGGGAAAGTCTTCACGTTACAGAAGTCCTGAACAGTGGCGGAGCAAGATTTTGGGGGCTCTAGGTGAACTTGTTTGGGGCCCACCCTTATTAACAAAAACATACCCCAATTAATAGTGATTTTGAATAGTTACAGCTCTGCTACAATCCCAAATCCTACATGTTTTGTTTAAGAAAATACTATTGCAGAATACTGTGCAAAAGAGCAGCGGCTGTGTAACTCAAACGTGTATAAATTTTTCTAAAAACAAGTTTAGAGCTTCAGTGATAGGAAACACGTGACATGGCTAAAAGTAATCAGATAGATTATTGATGGTGCTTTCCAATTAAGTAAGTCAAGTAAATTTGTCTCATTTATTGCTGTGAGTCATTGAAGGGCAATAGTTTGGGCGCTACAATTATGGGGCCTCTGCCTACACTTTGCTAAAGTAGCACCGCTCTGATTGTGATCAAGTTCAGTAAGAAGATTTGAAGATGGTTCCCTGATCGCTCACTGCTGCTGACAGACGCGTTGAAGGATGGTTGAATGAACCAGGGTACAGGATCCTTGGACCACTTATCAAGGGCTACTTGGAACAATTTCAAAAGCTGGTTAATATTATCTATGTAAATGTTATGTGTGGTCAATTTGAGCTTTTGAGCATACGCATCATGAAAAAAAAAAAAAAAAAAAAAAAAAAAAGAATTACAAAAGAAACAATTTACACTATTGTATAAAGAAATCAATATAATTACCAAAGGGAGTACTTGGAGTATGGACAAAATTTACTTGGGACAAAAAAGTTGAAAACCACCTACTGTGTTTCATACATGAAAGTACCAAGAACTAAGTCCCCACATTCCCTTAGCCACTGTGTCAGAGGAACTACCCTGTGTTTTTTTTTTTTTTCCTTATGCTTAACTATGATGTGCAAAAGCTAAAAAAAAAAAACAACAACAAAAAAACACTGAAATTAACAATAGTTAACTATAGTTACTATTGACAAATGTAAACATTTATTTTTGGATTTTGGACAGATTTTAAAACATTTTTCTCAAGGAAAAGGAAGTTTATCTTAATGTTATAATATATAAAACATGTTTCCAAACAAAGTTAGTGTTGTAAATGTGCTTTTGTCACCAAAAGGTTCCTGGTCTGACTGGAAAGTACCTACCCCAGAGTAGGAGCTAAAAAGTTCCTAAAGTGTGGCCCCAGTCCATAGTTCATAGTGTGAACACACCTAAAATGGGGACTGGAACTAAAGAGAGTACTAGGAACTGAAACAAGTTCCTACAGTGGGAAAAGGACTTTTATTAACTGTTATTCAACCAGGAAAGTTCTGCTGAGATCAGGGGTCCTGGGGCAGGGTGCAAGGGGAGCCTATTGTACATGTTTCAGAAGAAGCTTGAGCACACGGAGAACACATGCAGAGTCCACAGAGAAAGACCCAGAAGAACTGACTGCTTTGCTATGAGACAGAGCACTAACCACTGTGCCATCGTCTCGCCTCTCATCTAATGATTGAAAAGTGGATCATTCCAGTGCTTTTGGTGAGCCAGGATCCACCACTACTGTTACACCACTTTAAGTGCTTTAAGTAAGGGCACTTAAAGCACTTAAAGCTCAAAGCACTTGATCCTTCTATGTGTTAGTGAGAAATGTATTTACAAACACCAGTTCCATCATTGAACACTCACAGCTAAAGCAAACCTACCATCGAGTGCCCGGAGTGTGGTCCTCTGTGGAGAGATAAGTGGTGTGACCTGCAGCACAAAACACAGTGTGATGAAGTCCCCTTAGACCACAGGCTCATGTTCAGTCAGGTAAAGGTTCTTACTGTGTCGCTGCCTCCAGGGTGACACAGGTGTTGACACTCTTCTGCTGAGTCAAAGCGGTTTGCGTTTCCTTCACAGCCTCCGTAGATAAAAGGCTCACATCTCTGCGTCTGTGCGTTGTAGAAGAGTTTGTGGAATGCTGCTCTGCATGGTCCGGTCTCTGGAGGCAGCTCACACACTTCTGAGCAGAAGAGGACCAGGGTGAATGCTTACACGTTTACTCTGGTATTGTGTTAATAATGATTATGACTTACCGCTGGATTTAGGTTGAACTGCACGACAATACATCTGACAAGACATGGCAGACTTAAAGTTGTTGAGGTTGCCTTTACAGCCTCCATATATGAAAATCTCACATCTCTCAGAGGTGGCGTTGTAGAAATAACGTGGGATATATGCCATACAAGGTCCAGACTCTGGAGAAAGATCACAGACTCCTGCAACACAGATCGAACGGACCAGAGGTGAGTGAGAAGCAGCATATTGCAGTCAAAGTTACTTTATATTTGCATCACTCAGTGAACAAAAGCACTGAACAAAAGAGGCCTGCAAATTAGCACCTGGATCATTCAGGTCCCCCACAGAACCAATATGTATCACCTCAAATTTTACATGTTGTCCCATAAACAATTTTGCACGTGAGCAACTGCTTAATATTCTCCAGTTTGAGTAAAAACAACTTTCAAATTTTACAAAGGCAAAATTAGAAGAACTACAAATGAATAGACAGAGAGGTGTAAGAGTACTGGTACTTCATTGATATATTAGTTACTCAGTACTCTGAAAAACATAGCTTTTTAGTTAAATGAATAAATGTACCAGTATACGTGAGAACTGTCCTTCTCGAACTGACTCACTTAGAAGTCTGTTTGTTTTTCTTGAATAAAACAAAGGCTGCAAATGATCAAAGTTTATATTAAAAAGGGGTAACATGAAGTGTCTTACCCTGAAGAAAGCGAGGACGCAAACAGGCCCCAGAGACAGATCTGGCTTCACCTGCAAGAAAAGACAAACACATCAACTTTAGATACAAACGACACAGATTATAAAATGACACTGACCTCTTGGACTGGACCAGGATGGCACGTCTCCAGACACGTTTTCTTTGAACCAAACCTGTTCTGGTTTCCTCCACAGCCTCCGTAGATGAAGCTTTCACACTCTTGTGACGTAGAGTTGTAGAAGAACTGTGGCATGTAGGCAGTGCATTCAAACTTATCCAGACTGTCCTTTGGACTGAGGTTACAGTAGTCTGGAGTCTGCACAAACAAAACACACACAAAACGTTCATCTTTCATGTCAAAGTGTTAAGAAGTGACTGAATACAATCCTGAAAATGTGTGAAATTATTATTTTTGATTCAAGATGATCAAAATCACAATAGCTGCTGCGACTGACTCTTTTCATTAGAATAGTTACTTTTCTGAAATCAGATTAATGCATTTTGATATTTGAGATTTAGGCTTCAAACGTCACATAATTAGTGACAAAAATAGAAAACACAGGTCAAATGTGGCTGCACCACATTTTTGGTCAACCCAACCATGAGCCTAGTGCACTATGTTAGTTATGTCATTCAGCAGATCAGCAGATCAGATGTTATATCGTCCTGTCTTATGTCCTGGTTCACATTTGTGCTCTAGTTCTGTTCCAGATGTGGTTCACACTGAAGTGACGGGGGTCAGCAGGGCTCTCATGCCCCACCCACCTCTCACTACAGGCTGGAAGACCTAATGCATTAAACTTTACGCTCAGCAAAATTACTGGTCCTAACCCCAACTCTAATCCTAACCTTTAAGTTGCATTGCACAAAGTTTTAGAACAATGGCGCCAGTTTGGCGTTTAGTGGCATTGCACCAGTCGTTAATACTAAACTCTAGTCTGTACAGAGGGGTGTGTCCGGTCCATACAGAGGTGCGTCCGGTTCGCACAGAGCCAGACACTCTTTCGAGGAAACTTAAGTGACCCACATAGGCCTGTTTTAGCTCTATGTTTAGTCCTTTATTTGCTGCTCTGACCTGCTTAAGTTCAATTCTGGTTAATGATTGACACTGAATTTACTTAGTCCTATTTTTGTGTGTTTGTGTCTACATTTTCAACCTGTTTTACCCTTCCGTAGGTTTGCCAAATATAATCCAATCTCATGGATCTCTTCTCTTTGACAATCTGCTTTTTTCTACTTGATGCATCTGTCCAACACAGTCTCACAAGAAAGCATACATTTCCCACAACCCAAAAACAGAATATATGAGCACGAATTCATGCCTTTTTTGGGGTAATTATGTGACGTTGTACATAAGCTATAGCATGACATGAAAAAGAGTAAAAATGACACGAGATTTTACGGCTTAAAAACACACACAAGCCATCTTAACAACCACCATAGAAATTATCTTAGGGGATCGGGTTGTTCTGTCTGGGTTAGGGTTGGGTTTTTTTCCAATTTGCCGAGTCACCTTTTTTTATGGCGACTTTTGGTTTCTCTTTTTAAAGTCTATTATGAATTTTGAAGGTTGTGTTTTTTTGGCTAGGGTTGGATAGAACGACTCATAAAAGTAATAAAAGAGGTGAAATTTAGATCAATTTTGGACTGAAACGTGTATTTTTAGCAGCCGTACCTGTTTGTCTCCATCGGCAGACTGTCCCTGTGGAGTCCAGCACACCAGCACCAGCAGAACGATCAAACACTTGTCCATGTCTGCAGCTTTCCATCCCAGTCTCCCTTCTACTCTTTTATAGTCCTTTTGTCTTCCTCCCACTCTAAACATGGGCCTCTGACAGTGAACTTTAGAGTCAAATTTGCATAACCTCTTCAACATGAGGTTTTGCAAACATGACCCGGCGGCTTCTCGTATACGTTTACCAGATCTGCTTTACTATCAGACTCCCACAAAAACAACATTTCACATCCATGTTATGATTATTGCACAAACGGAGACTCGAGAGCTGAACTTCACACTGATTGGTCACTTTGAGAGAGAGAAAAGTAGACGGAAATCATTTTATGACGATAAAAATAGTCTTTGAAACTGACTTTGGATTTCCTCAAGACTTTTTTAGAATGTAAAAGAGGCTCAGGGCAGAGGCAGCATTAAAAAAGAAGATTATGTATTATTTGCTCCATTTTTGTCTTTGACTCATACTATTGACAACCTTTACTTTGGTATATTATGCAAATCAAATCAATTTATTTTTGTATAACCCAAAATCCCAACGACAGTCGTCTCTGTGGACCTCCCAAGATTATTTTAGCAAACATGAATGGTAGAAAACAAAAATCGAACCATAAACATTCAATAAAACAATAAACATTCAGAGACAGTGATTGATCAAGCATGCAAAATAGATTACTAACAAACAAGCAAAATAATAATTGTTTAGAGCATCCCCTGTCCTTAGACCCTCCTTCTCGGCAAGGAAAAAAAACTGTCAGGGAAAAAGTGAAACCTCGAGGAGAACCACAGTGAAGAAGAGATCCACTCCCATGGACCGACAGGCTGTAGATGTAACTAAGACTAACGCAGATCTAATTGCAGAAATAGAGTTTAAGTCTGTAGAGCCAAAATCAATTAGCAGAGGGAAACAACTCGTCTAGCAGGACCAATAAAAGCTAATCTAGTAGGAGGGAAGGGGTCCAGCATCAGTGGTCCGACCCTCATCAAGGGAACAGCAGCATCTGAACGGTTACAGCTGAGAAAATCTTTCCCACAATGTAATGAGCATCGATGGTCACTAGAACGGTCAATATAGACCGCAATTCATTGCAAGAATCGGAAAAACGAAGGCTGTGTCCGAACATTCACCTCATTCCCTATCCACTCAATCACAGTCCTGCCCTGTTCAGTGGACTGTTCAGTGCACTCTTTCATCTGGTCTTTTGGAAACGAAGAACACTACTTTCAGCGGACGACGGTCATGTGACTCTCCTGCTTGAACAACAAGGGACAGAAGATTAAAAATGAACTTTAGGAATAAATACTGGTCAAGTCCTTCTGACACGCACATTAGCATCAGCTGTTACCTGTTTGTAGAGACAAAACACAAAAAAATGTAAATTCTGTTCATGATGCATCCAACATAATCCAAGCTCACTCAAATGCATTGAATAAACTGAGTTTCTTGTTTACCCCACAGCCTGACCCTCGTGTCACAAACACAAACATGGAATTATTATTCAGATCAACACCAGGAAGAAAAAGTACAATTTAGATTTTATCTATTGAAGGAAGCTTAATGTGTGAATAAAATTCAGCCTGGACCTGCAGTAGAAACACTCACCTTCATTAACATAAGCGAGCCAAACTGCTCCAAAGTGAACTGGGCTAATGGAAACATGGCTTTTGTTCCACCTTGTGATGTCATGAGGTTTATTATACACCTTGTCTCCTATATTTCTGTGGCAATCTCACTGAACCAAAGTTTTGAGAAGCTGCTTTGACTGAACTTTTTGACTGAGGAGCCAATTTCACACAACGCATATGTTTGTTACATTCTCTGCAGAAGCTGCCTTCATATAGATTATAACATGAGACAGTCTTATTGGTGAATATGAGTTTAGCTTTTGAGTGAATGTCAGTTTTCATATATGACAGTCAGGTCAGTCTCTTCATCTGTTTATTTGAAGATCAGTGATAAGGACGACTTTACCAAACTTGTGGGAGTCACAAGGACATGATGTCTGACTCACTTCAGAGGAATCCAACTTACTCAGACAAACCAACATTCATCATCTCACAGAACACATATAGAAAATCTACTTTTGAATATTTAATCCTCCTCTGACATTGCTTCTTCATCACACATGCAGCCGGAGTTGTGTCAGAGATACTTTTCTTTCTCATTATTCATTAAAGTTGGGGTAACTAACTGTTTTACTCATAAAGTAGTAAACTTTGGTTTCCAATAAAAAGCACATAAGTGCAGCACCACTGAGTCCTGTATGAACTGAAAAATAAATATTATTTGTTCTGTTCAAGAGCGGATGCTGCGCTCTGATTGGCTGTACTCCGTGGTCCTCTGTAGTTTGACTTTGTTGTTTGTAAAAATAAGTTTATAAGCTATAATTGCAATCAAAATGAATACATGTCAATCTTAGTCATGTGTGGAAGGATTTATGAGAGGAAGTATTCAGATTTAAAACCTAAAGTGTGTTTGCAGTGTGGAAATCAGCTCCCTCAAGTCTAGGCTGTATTTGTGACAAAAGCATGGAGGAAACGGCAGACTCATTGTTTAAATAATGTTGAATATTTATTTTTCATGTCTGGATACTGGCTGATGTTCAGTTATGGTGTCTTATAGCCCATGAAGGCTGGGCACTTGCATGTGCAAGACACAATGTGGGAATATGGCCTGTTTATTATAATTTGTTGTTTTCATTTGCATGTTTGACGTTTATTTTGCATATTAGTTTGCATATTTTATTTATATTATATATTATATATATATATATATTATATATATATATATATATATATATATATATATATATTATATATATATATATATATATATATAATTGTGTGTTTGATTTGAATTGATTTATTTAATGCATGTTTTAAGTTTGGATTAATTTGCTTTGGACAATTTTCTTTGAGTTTTGAGCACAGGCCACACCCACCCAAAGACACTGGAGCAGCGCACCTGTTGTGAATCTGGCTTATCAGTGTGGCGCGCTAAGGGACACAATGACCTGGAACAGACAGAAAGAGAACAGGGCAAGACGGCACGGACGAAAGGAGCAAGAGCGAGGGCACGGCAAATGCGAAAAGACACGGCAGGGACGACATGAAAAGGTGAAAGACGGCTGGAAGGACTCGGGGCACGGCAGAGCAGAGACGGTACGCGACACGCAACGAACGACTCGGCACGAGAAAGACTCAGGGCACGGCAGAAGCAGCACGGGCGAGCGACCGAGGACCAGACCACCCCAACACTCACTAAAGGCCTATACAACGTAACCTGGGCGCTGTTTAGAGCCGTCCAGACCCGGTGAGTGTCGGAGCACGGGGTGGGTGACATGAAGTGTACATTTTTCCTCCCCACTGGCAGATCTCCTCTCCCACGCAGGCAGAGGCGGAGTGTGCTGGCGTATCACGACGAGGCGAGACGAGACGAAACGCGGTGACCTAACTTCCTACAGGCGCATTCTACTTTCTGGACGGCTCTAAACGGCCGTCCAGCTCGGTGAGTCGGCCCAGCCTAGGGTGGGTTTTGCCTTATCGCCTGTTTTCTCCCCCACTGGCTGTGTTTGTCCCACAGACGGCGTAGCGGCGGTGCCTGGTGGAGCGGACGGAACTGCACGAGTCACTTTAGCCCTGCTTCTTTTTATGGACCTTTTAGCTTTTTAGTAATTAGTTTTTTTAGTACATTTTTTATTGTGTTTTAATTTTTGTAATAAATTCTTTAAACTTTTATTCTCTTGGTTTTAATTCATGCTCACCCTTGTTTTTGTATGTGTTTTAAAAGTAGAGTCTAGCCTCTCTAACCTAGGTGGGTGTTGGCAACTTTTACTTAAACACATTTTAATTGGCTAATTTTTATTTAGTTTTAAATATTTATAGCCTCCCTCGGCACAACAATAATAAAAAAATTATTCATTCATTATTCATTCATTCTAGTTTTATTTTCATAGTAGTAGAGTAAAGAGTAGAGTCAATTTAAACAACAAAAATACACGTTGAGAATATGAAATGAACATTTTTTGCATCTCTCCTACAGATATGATTTTGTTCAATTATTTACAATATAACAACGTTTTATAAAGTAACATGAATTCATTGATTATCATCATGGAATTCAAGTGGTTTCATGAATGAATTCTTTCATGAATAATTAATACATATTCATCTAATGAACTACATGGAAATCATGTTAGTAACTTTCACTTTTATACTTTCTCCCACTCCTCTCTCTCCTCTCTCATAACTTAAAAGTCTAAGCTAAAAATCTGTGACTCACATTGTTGATTATATCAACATAAAGATTTCAATCATTTAACCTATCGGCCTCAGGATTTTTTACAGTGCAGAACATAGCCCTTCCAGAAATTGAATAGCCCAGATGTATATGATATGTTATCCCTTTCTCTCTATCTCTTTCTCACTCTCACTCTTTTCTTTTTTCTTTCTTCTCTCTCTTTCTATTTTCTTCTCTCTTTCTTTCTCTTTTATCTCTCTCTCTCTTTCTTCTCTTTCTCTTCTCTCTTTCTCTCTTTCTTTCTTTCTTCTCTCTCTTTTCTCTCTCTTTCTCTCTTCTTTCTTCTCTCTCTCTCTTTCTCTTTCTTCTTTCTTTTTATCTCTCTCTTTCTCTCTTCTCTTCTTTCTTTCTCTCTCTTTCTTTCTCTCTCTTTCTTCTCTCTTTTCTCTCTCTCTTTCTTTCTCTTTTCTTCTCTCTCTCTTCTCTTTCTCTCTCTTCTCTCTCTTTTCTCTCTTTCTCTCTCTCTCTCTTTCTTTCTCTTTTATCTCTCTCTCTTTCTCTTCTCTCTCTTTATAACTTAAAAGTCTAAGTTAAAAATTGTGACTCACATTGTGGATTATATCAACACAACATTTAAGTTAATTTAACTCATTGTCTTTAGGATTTTTTTTTACAGTGTGTGATATAAAATCCCACATGGAGCCAGAAGGGGCGGTATTGCACAGTTTAACAATCACATTTTCTCACCATGAAGTTAAAACACACAAGAGAGAATCACACTTAAAGATGAGTTCATAAGATCAAGTCAGTTTTAGTCATTTATCCTTTTCTCCACAAACAATAGTCTCCGAGCGGCAGAAGAAAAATGACTCAGAGCCGCGGAGAAAATCAGTAAATAGACATGCATGTTCTCCCTGGCCTGCTAAGGAGCCAGGCTTCCTGCTTTTAGTTCCCAGAGTTCCCGGCGGCTGGCAGGAGAATGCTGGGAATATCCGGAGAGGAAGGAGAAGTGACATCACAGCGCTGACCTTCCGCACCGGGCCGTATCACCTGGAGCTGCTGGTCCGGCCTCTGGAGGGAAAACGGGAGAAACACACAGAGGAAACACAGCGCAGACCTCAGAGTTTCCACCGAGCTGCTGCTGCGGCGGCTTTAGAAGACTCACTTTGTTATAAGAGCTGTTTTTATATTTTTATCATTTGTAAATGTTTGAAAGTTTGTTGTTAAAGGGCAAATACAATAACTTGTTTAATATGAGCATCACTTTGGAATCTCAGGCCTCAGAACCAATGAAAAAGCACAAAGAAAGTCATGTGTTTCCCACTTCAGAAATTGAGTTAGAGCTTAATCAAATTTGTGATAGTGGCCCACAAATCAAATATTGAGATGTGACTACACTGTAAAAAATCATATGGCCAATGAGTTAAATGAACCTAAATCTTTGTGTTGATTTACAATGTACAGTAAGTCAAAGATTTTAAATTTAGACTTTTAAGTTATGAGAGGGAGAGAGAGAATAAAGGAGAGAAAAACAGAGAGGAGAAAGGAGAGAGAGAGGGTGAGAGAAGAAGAAAAAGAGTGAGAGGAGAGAGAGAGAAAAAAAGAAGAGGTGAAAAAAGGATGAGAAAGGCAAGAGAGGCGGTAGAGAGAGAGAGAAGAAGAAAGGATAGAGAGAATAGTGAGAGGAGAGCAAGAGATGAAAGGAGAGGAAAGGAGAGAGAAGGAGAAAAAGAAAGCGGGGAGAGAGAGACAATGAGAGAGGAGAGAGGGAGGGAAGAAAAGGAGGAGAGAGAAAGACAGAGAGAGAGGAAAGTGATAGATAAAGAGAGAATTTCAGACAACTCATAAACATGAGTTTAATTGACATAGAACTTTAAGGCAGAAATTGTACTTGCATTTTTAAGTTGAACTGCCTTATATTTTTTACAGTGTATAAAACCTCAAAAATGCACCAAATACAGCAAATTACTTAAATGTGTTCAAAATGTTCCTGGGGAGAACAATTTGACCCTGCCCACTTTAATAACTTTGTCACTTGTGTTTTGATGGAAAATGTAAAACAATGATGTGGACATATTAGAATACGCTACATTAGACTTTATAGCCTTATTTATAGAAGTTATGCAGGTGAACATTCTAATGTGAGTGCCGGAGTGAGAGTTAATGAGAGAAAGGACATTTTCTATTGTTAAGAGTTCACAAACAGCTAAAACAGGAAAATAAACTACAGTTTGATAACAAATTCAACCCACATCAAGTATTCAGCCCCAGTCCATTTGAGTTTGAGACCTTTGATCTACTGGCTGCAAAGGAAATTAGAAAATAATCAGTGCAATCTCGCCTGATATGCTAACGCTGCAGAACTGCTTGAAACAAGTCTGGATGTTTACAATAGTCTAAACCAGGGCTTTTCAACTTTTTTTTTTTTTTCGAAAACCCAATTTTTCAGCAAGTATGACCTCTAGCTGAAGATAAGCGACAAGCCTCAGTTTTAGGGCCGCAAGAATTAGTGATGCACAGATCCAGCATTTTCAGTTCCAATACCTGATATCAACTGATACCAATGTAAGACTGCAATGCTTTATTTTTCTTATCAAAACATAAGACGTTTGGTCATATTGTTATGTAACTGTTATTAATAGTGCAAGTCATAACTTAAAACTTAATCTGAACAAAAGCTTGTTGCCTTCCGTAGACGCTGTATAGTGAGTGTGTAGAGAGTGTATAGTGAGTGTGTAGAGAGTGTGTAGAGAGTGTAGAGAGTGTGTAGAGAGTGTATAGACAGTGCAGTGTTGCTGAGGTTGCTGTACCATGGAGCTCCACAAGCAGGATCCAGAGAGCACAAATGTGTGTGAGGGAGCCTAATCTGCAGTCCTGAACAAACACTACACAGGGGAGTAAACTCTTCTACAATTTAACAAAACCAAGCTTGTTATTCTAAATCAAAGTTTGATCACTTTTTTGTTACATGCAAAGTAAGCTATTGGCTGATCATCACATTGTCAGAGCTGTATAGCCCTTATGACAGATTATACATTTTTCACTTTTGACTTAGTTTGATGTAATAGTCTTTGTGGTAAATTTATGAAGAAATTGGCATCTAAAAGTAGAAAATTACAGGAAGTAATTTAAAATGCACATGACATTAGACAATAAACTTCACCAGAACAACCAAAGTGGGTAAAAACAAGCTAAATGTTTAGTGAAATTTGACTCATAATCATGTTTACTACGGTTGTGTTCTAACCTGTCCAACGCACTTTAAACACTGACATGAAAAGTCAACTATAAGTCCATAAAATTGAAAGTTCAAGCCATACTTTTACATTGTAAGAAATACAGCTCCTCTAGGTCAAATATCTGTCCATTTTGTCGTCATGCAAGCTCGCTCAGAGTAGAAACACTGATTCTATTATTGCCTCAACATAAGAAAGAAATCTAAATGACAAAAACATCTTTTATTTGAGTTTGTTGTTGGTAGAAAAATGTTTTCTACCAACAACAAACTTTTTACTGTATCACTTTAGTGTGACAAAGATAAAACACAAAACATGATTAAACTGGCTGATTTCGTTATAATAGATTTGTCACTGGAATTTCCTCATTGTGGGACAAATAATAGATCTTACTTATTGTGCTTGCTAGGTAACAGTTGTGGAATTACCTCTGAATATGTCACAAAACACAATTATAAACCTCATCGAAACAGCCACATTGGGTGAAAACAAGCAAAAGGTTTAGTGCAGTTTAAAACATATTCAAGTTCACTACGTTTGACTGAAAACAGTGAACTAAATAATTTCGACTTGTGCTTGAACACAATTTATTCTTTTCATTTTCTGATTCAGGCGCAGGACGAGTGCAGCAACGTGTGTATCTTGCGGTGGAAGAATGAAAAGGAAACCGAGTGTGTGGCTGGTGGTACGTCATTGTATCAGACACAAAGAAGAAGGGATCCTCTGCTCAGCTGCTGCTTCTTCTGCCACTGTCTATTGTCCCGTCACACACACACACACACACACCCCTCCCCCTGTGTGTGCCCCCCTCCTCGTGTTGTGTTGGACATCACTTTCTTTCCTTCTCCAAGTTCAACTCTGATTACACGGCCGACCAACTGGCAGCTCCACCACGGCCCTCCTCCTCCTCCTGCTCTGGTCCAGCTGTTTTACTTACTCACCAAAATGTACAGAAATAAGTAATATATGATTGTGTAGCAAAGTGTAAAAACATATACATTTATTTTTCATTCATTCATTTTTTCTTCATTCGGGATGACAGGTGACGAGAGGTGGACAGTGACCAACTCATCACAGAGACAATCATTAGAGTCATTCATTCACTATTTTTCTTGATGCCACTGACCCACAGAGCAGACCTGGGCAAACTGCGGCCCAGGGGTCAAATGCAGCCCTCGACATGTTTTTAACTGGCCCCTGACACATTTTTGAAAAACAGAAATGTGTGACGAAGTATCAAGGACAAGAAAATACTGGGATAAGTTCATTTTGAGTTTAAAGGAGCCGTATGTAAGATGTGCAACTAGTGGTTTTAAAAAGGTATTACAATCACAAATGAACATGGGTTGCCAGATTGTGAAATGGCCCGTACATTGAAGAAGCTGCTGACCAATCAGGAACAAGATTTGCTATGAATCATGGGTAATACCCAGAAAAGTCACTTTCCCAGACACCCTCTCTTTGTCATGGTTTGTTCTCCAATTTGCAAATAATGTGGGAGGAGCCTAATGAGAACTGTGTAGAAACAAGTGCGTGAGCCTATCACAGACAGTTGTGTCAGTGTCCTGGTGCAACATCAGTCAAACTCAAACATGTTCCTGACTCGAGTTCAAAATTAACTTCAGGTTCTAAGAAACCAAACTGGCAACACAACTGAGAGTCATGTGAGGCTCATTCTGCTTTCTGATTGGATAATAAATGTAAACATCAACAAAGGGACATCATGTCCATTGCTTTTTAAGTAAGACTTGTTGACCTTGTATCTTTGGACACATATAATTCATGTTTATGAAATCTGACATCAAAATCTTACATACGGTTCCTTTAAAGCCACAATGTTATAGTATTAAATGTAAGTATTAAATCTTTGTAATTGTACAAGAAAAAATGTATGTATTTATTTAATGAAGGAAAACTGAATTATGAGGAAAAGTCAGTTTAGTGTATTCTTTTATTTGAATGGGACGGGGGTTAATTTCCATCCTTAGTCCCATTATGAACATAGAATTGAAGATTAAACTTTTTTTACAAGATTAAAATGGTAAATTTAAATTTCAATGGTGTACAAACATGGAGCACTGTTTTGACCAAATATTGACGTATTACATGATTTTCTTGTAAAATTTCTACCTTTTAAACTCTATTCTATTTAAATAATAAGTTTTATCTTCACTGTTTTTGTTTGTCTCTTATACTTTGTTGTAGAACTGAGCTGCATTTAGGAGAATTTGTTTAACCAATGTTTGTGGTCTGGCCCAAATGTAGGGTTTGAATATGTACTGTATCTCTTTGGATTATTTGTTTCTCAACACGGGTGATGTGCGCACCTGAAATGCAGAAAGAGCTGCGGCTGATTGACACAAGTTGTAGTAGCAACACTAACCAGCGCTGTTGTAACTACAAGAGTTTATCACTGTCCAGGTGAAGTGAAAAAAAGGAGAAAAGCACTGTCTCAAGCTTCAAGAGCCAGACGTCTGTCAGACCGGTTCAGACCTGATCCAAACAGCTGCTCTGGTCCTGTTTTGTTGTTTTTATCAAAGAAGTTTCCCCAGCCAACTAGATGGATTGTGTTCCTTGCGCAGTAGAGCGGAAACTTAGGTTGACCAATAATCTCTCTGTACATGGATGTTTTTGGAGGGAGGAAAAGCTCATCGTGTAACTTTTACCACAAAAAATAGACTTGAACTAAAGTAATACCAGAAGCTCTGGTGGTAAACACCTGGAACCCCTCACTAAGGATGATTCCCGAGGAGTTCCAGGCATTTCCCTGTGAATGAGACCTCGAGGAAAACTCATGACACATTTGAGGGAGTATGTCTCTCGACTGACCTGAGAACGCCTCAGAATTCTCCAGAAGAGCGAGGAGGTGTGGAAGGGGAAGTCTCCTTACTCAGGCACAATTTAAAATAAATGATGAAGAGGAAAGTAGACTTTTGTTTGTATTTCTATGTGTCCTAGAGGAGCTGTCTGTCTCTAAAGAAAGAAATATTGTTCCTTAATATTCCACATTCTGATGCTGATGCCTGCACTGATGCATCTGCAGAAAATGTCCCAACTTGTTTCAACTGGATCAAGCACTTGCATTTTCCACCTCCAGAAATGTACACAGTGTCACTTCAAGTACAATCTTGAAATTTTTGGAAAAGTAGAACTTTCTGATTTGATTTTATCAAATTGTGCACTACAGAAATGCAAAAGGTTGTCTTTGTTTTAGTGAGGTTCATTTAAAAATGGTTGTTTGACATGGACTCAGTTCCAGACGAGGATAAAGACTCTAAAAGCAGTGTGAATGCCATGAATGCAGCACCATTCCTCCTTTTGTGAGTTGAGTCTAAGTATTCTGGTCACGTCGTGTCCAAAGGTGCTGAGCTCTGCAGTCTGACTCACTTTCCTGCTTCATGACCTGAGATCATGTGATGCTGTTGTTTAGTGTGAATCTCCTGTGGGTCTAAATGATGACATTAAGGCACACAGCTCTGACTGACCTCAGCGTGACACACACAGACTCACAGCACATTCCTTTCCCCAGGTGGCAGAAGCCAGGGTCACTGCAGTGGCCTATAGGCTCAGCATCATTGACCCCCAGCAAGTGTCAGCTCCTAAAGCCTTTGTGTCGGCCCACGAGAGAGAGCGTCTCCAGGGAGCTGTTTAACCACTGCTCTGCAGGTCTACACAGGCCAACTTAGAGATGCTCAGAACATGTGTTTCCTGACCTGAGACAGAGTAAAGTGGACTATTGTGAGAGCTCAGTCTTCTGTAGGGCAGAGCCGCAGGGACACTTACAAACCCACTACAACTCACCAAAGACAGCGACTTTTACATTCACATTTTACTTCAAATATACATCCAAACGTCTGAGGATTACACTGCAAAAACTGTATTTCTAGATGAGGATCATATGTTCATGATATTTATGTTCATTTTGTTCACCTACCCAAGGCAATGTATTTCAAAACATTTTCTCCTTTAAGAGACCAATTATGTAAAATCTAGTTTTCTAAGTTTTTAACCTTGTTATAACTGCCTTGTCCTCGCCTACCACCTATCCCTGCCCACTTATGTGTATTTAATAATGATTATTCAAAAATATTAAGCGTTTGTGGTTCCAATAAAAAATATACATTTAAAATCTGCTGCTTGTTACATTAAAATCTGGCAAAGAAGCGGGGCTTAACACTATAAAGAGCGGGGCTTATCACTATAAAGAGCGGGGCTTATCACTATAAAGAGGGGGGCTTATCAGGTCTGCAATTTTTATTTCCTTCCGTTTTATATCAGTTTTGTGTTTTATGTGCAGATTATTGATCTACATATATTACAGTTTAGAAGACCGCAATAGTTAAAGCTTTAGTTAAAGCTGAAATATTTCATTGAAGTATTTTTCTTACTCCATTGGCAATTAGTTTTAAGTGAAAATCTCTTGTAAAGATAAAAATGTCTTTAAACACTAAAATATGCTGCATAACTTCAGTCATATTTCAGAACTGCTCAAAATAAGCAAAATTTTGTTTTGTCTTTTTGCATGCCAGTTATGTTGTGCTCACATTTCGACAATATTGTTCATCACAGATGTTATTATGAAGCTAATCAGATGTGATGTTGGTGTAATTCCAGTTCTTCAGTCCAAGCAGAACATCGGTGTGGCTCTCTCCAGAACCCTGAGGTTATTTTGGTTTAGCTGATCACCTCTTCTTCCTCTCTTCTCCCCCACAGCTCGGATTCTCATTCAGGCTGGGTGTGCTCCAGGCTCTGTGCGCTCCTACAGCTGTGTGAGCAGGGCTGGAGCTGCGGGACAATGGCCACTGAGGGGCTGCTTCAATGGAACCATTGAGTGTGCTCAGCCAAACAGAAAAGCATCTCCCATCTCACTTCAAAACCCATCGTTTCACTGTGTACAACCAGGCCTTTATTCTCCAGACTCACTCACATATGTCTGTATAAACACACACAGGTCAGCTGATCACATTTAAACATGCGCAGATACAGACACAGGACACGCCTCCAAAACCACATCCAACAGCACATCCCGAATTCTAAATATTTTAAAGCAGAACTAACATCACAATGACCTGCACGTTCTGCTATGGCTTCTCTGAGAACAATTTTTGCTCATTTCTATGTCATTCTTGAGGCGAAAAAACAGCACTCGCAGCCCGTTGTACATTGTAGACAAGTCGATGGTCTTGTCAAAGATTCTCTACGACTATGTCTACAAATGCAAAAACTATAAACTGTAGAATACAGCTTGTGATCAAGTTTATGCAGTTTGTCTGGCGGGAGAGTGAAAGTAAAACACACCAGCTCTGTACGGTCCAAATGACTGAGACCACAGGTAGAGGCGCAGTATTCAGTCTGTGAAGGGATCTATTGAAGACCACGGACCTGGAGCACATGGGAGAAAACATAGATCGCTCAAAACACAGAAAGGACATTGGACCTGGAGCATGCAGAGAAAACACAGATTGCCTGAAGGTGGACACAAACACGGGGAGGACAGCCCGCTATGACAGGCGCAGACATTTGGACAGCTGTTGCTCTCTGGTGGTGGTGTAATATTTGTTGTGAAGTGCTTCAAACTTTCATTTTTGAACACACAAATGTCAGTGGACTATACGAATCTTTGATCAGCACTCGAAGAGGCTTTAGGGAAGCTTTAGGGCACACACAAGGATGCTGCATGGCTTCAATTCCCCAAGAAAGCCGTAAGTTGTTGGTGAGAGCTGAAAGTCGACAGTAAAATGACTTTAGGAAAACAGCCTCTCCTCCACGATCGTCAAACAAACTCCAGTTTTTGTGAGACCTGTGAGGTTCTTATGAACAATTTATTCGTACGGGTCATTGTCACCATAGCTTAAGTAACAATTTTAAGTTGATCAAAATCTCTCCATGATGATGGTTACATATGTATTTTGGGCCTTTGGAGCATGTGTCACCAGCAGGAACTACGGCAACTGCCCTCGTCTTCTTCCCAACATATTGCCGACCCAAATTACCTCACTGAGACACCCTGGCTTTTTTTTTTTTTTTTTTAAGCAGAGTAAAATGTGCTTATGCTGCCTTATTTCAATTACAAAGTTACACAAAATTGAGAAAATATAGCTTTTTAGAATAATTCCCCCATATTGCAACACAATAAGGCAGAAATAGCAAACAAGTGTCTCATGGTCAAGAACATATATTTAATGAATTTTTGCAAAACCTTTTGAAACTTTACTTTGTATGTGCCTGATGTGCGTTTTCCTGGTGAGCTGATGGTCTGTTATTACCTAGAAATTAATTTCTGACACATTTACAATTTGTACACCAACAATCTCGATTTGTTTAACTGATACTGATCTACGTTTCCCAACAACATTGCTTTGGTTTTGTTTGAATTTAAAGATAATTTATTCATTTCCATCCATGTTCTAATCTTACTTATGTGCAGGGGGCAAAGAAGAAAAATAATGTTAATCACATCATCAGACATTAATAAATTACTGTGTTCTGTGTTGTTAACTTTAGCTGAAAATAAAATAAAACAAAACCAACAACGCACCTGGGAGTTGGCCAGGACCAATTAACTAGATGTAAGGCACGTAGGTTCGTTGTCAATAGTCAGAGGCTTAGTCAAAATTATCAAAAGCAAATATGACATTTATTAACACAATTTATATTCAACTGTTGGACAGCAGAATAAGTTAGGCAGTTCGTTGTTAGGCAGTCATTTAAGTACATTGGTTACCAGCTCATGTTCAGTTCACAGTCGAGACAGAAGCCCTCCACCTGGCTTCTTCAAGCATGGCTGGTGTACATTTAAAAGACAGGCACAAAAAGGTAAGGTAGCAGTGAAAGGCAAGGCGGCTACAGTGCACCCACAGCTCCATGGCGGACATCTAAAAGATTAAGTAAACATTACCTCTAAATAGGCGCTAAAACATTTGTTTACACGGCTGTAGGTTGCGCTACACACCTGACATTAGCTGGACGTCTCCGCAGAGGCTTGGTAGAGACGCTAGGCAGGACGCACGCCCGACCACCGGTACAGCGGGCGGCACACAACAGCAGCGTCGCAGCTTACACAGGCCCATGCAGCAGCACTGAGAGTGGTGAGCGAGCGGTGTCAACACAACAAGACAGGAAGTAAGAGCGTGAGTCAGAGGCGAAAGGTGGGAACGAAAGCGCTTTTATACGCGAGTGATGTCACGTTGACCAATCAGAAACATGTTTAGTTTTAGTGGCATATAGGTGCCCGCAGTCTATACTGTCACACTTAGTTCAACATTCATGAAGGTTATTGTGACTGTAAGATATACTTGTGTCATCTGCAAATAACACTGATTTTACCAGATGAGTTATGATGAAAACATCTTTAACATAAAAATTAAACAGTGATTGTCCCAGTACTGACCCTTGGGGACACCACAAGCAATGTCGAGTTTTGTTGAAATGAGGACATTGTAGATCACACTTTATATAATGTAGTAACTTAATTCATTTACTCTACACTAAGAATTGCACAAAAACAACAGTTTAGTGGGAAAATAAAGATAAATAGAAAGCCTCAACTACAATAACATGTTTAATAAACCTTAAACCTGACCACATAAACACAAATCCAGTAGGTCTGACACACTTCCATTGTCTTTGTTTTACCCTCAGTTGTTTTAACAGCTCCTCTAAAAATAGAATGAATGCATTCAACAAGTCATTACACTGAAGTGTGCTAATACTAGTGTGAAAGTGTCCTACATAGCCGTCCCATTCATCAGGACAAATACCTTAACTGAAAATCTGTTACTTTATACAATGAACTTACAATCCCATATAAACCTAATTTCAAGTGAACAAAATAGCTGCACAGCTGTGTCTCAATGTGTTAACAGCCTAATTCAGAGTAAGCCTTAAACAGTGGTATCAGCCACAGTCTGCTCTGTCACTGTGAGGTGGTTAAAGTGCACCAGCTCGTTAGCCTATATATGCCCTGCTCACACTGGACCATTGTGCCGGGACACACGGCCTAATCCACTGCTTCACACAACATGAGCTGTTCAGCAGATACAGATGGACCCGACCAGTCTCTCACAGGCCATATGGTCTTTAAGGTAGATCAGATGATTAAGCAGAGTTTTAATGAGACTTATTTAATTAACTATAATATAGAACAAGTGGATATGAATCTGTTGTTGTTGAAAATGTCACATATTGTGTCTGAAGCTGGATTAACAATAAAGATTCTTGCACAGCAGCCACACAAACATATCCCGTGATAACAGTTGGAAAACAATAGAATATGATTTATTTGTCATTGTCAGGTAAAACAATGAAATAGAGTTGGCTCCTCATAAGGCAATGCAATTTTACAGTAAGCTACATGAGTGGGTGATTGGTTTTACAGCCTGTGGATAAAAGCTGTTCTTCATTCTGTTCAACAGCCTGAAGTGTTTGCAGAAGGAAGAGCAGTGAAAGTCCACGTCCAGGGTGCGAGGGATCTTTATAAATATTTAATGCCTTCTTCTCCAAGCGGCTCCTGTAAATCTCCTGGAGAAGAGGTAGTGATGCTCCGATGGTCTGCTCAGCAGCCCGACCACACCTGCAGGTGCTCTTGTTTTCCTCTGTGCGGCTGGAAAACCACACTGTGCAGCAGTAGGTCAGGATGCTCTCTATAGCTGACCTATAGAAGTTTATGAGGAGATGTCTAGTATAGTTACATGTTTGTGGCGGCTCGTCTGCTTGTAGACCGCTACGTATTTAATAAGGAGAGAGAGACATTCAGCAAACAGTCAGGAGGAAGCACAGGATGTCAAGGTGGTAATAAATTAAACTAGTTTTCAAGTGGCCACACAGACACAGTTCGGGCAGTATAATGGTCCTATGCTGTTTCTCAGCAAGACTCTGTATGACAGGTCTATGGAGAGACGCACTTTCACAGCGGACCCAGGAGGAGGCTCTTTCATTCTTTTACTTCAGACGCCGTTTTACGCACAATGATTAGACAAGAGAAAACACAGACTCAGGTGAAAACCAAGCAGCACAAGAAGATAGACACAGAAAATAACTCTACTCATCCATGACTTGATCCTGTGACAAACTTTCATGTAGAGTAGTAGGGAAGACCACACCAATTAAGACGAAGACCTTTCCAAGACCACAAAGTCCCAAGGCCGAGACAAGACCAAGACTTTTATAAGTTGAGACCAAGACAAAGGCCAAGACCGTGGTCCAATTTTGTAATTTACACAATTATTGGTGTCTGCATGATCTTTTTGTGCAGTGCTTAGTCTAAACAGCAGTGACAACAGGTTACTGTGCTCCTGGTGCAAGTTTAGCAGAGTGTGGTGGTAGTTAAATGTGCTCTCTGTGTCCAAGACAAAACCGAGTCCAAGATCGAGTCCAAATGTGCTTGAGTCCGAGACAAGACCTTAAAAACTGTCTCAAGATCAGTCTTAAGACCAAGACCAATCACGAGCACTACTACACTAGTTTCTAGTGATGAAAACTTTATTTCTTGAGCCATAGAACTAGCAAAACTCCATCATAGTTCAACATATTCCAACTGCAATGCAGGGTAAAAGAAAGTTAAAATATGACAGAGAGGGTGCAGAAAAGTGAAATAAAGGCAAAAAAAAAGTGACGCTAAACATTGTCTCACATAAAAGTGGAATTATGACATGTTTTCTTGTGAACTTATCAGATTTTGTTTTGAATAGAACATGTGAGTGACATCAGCTGCTCACATAGCAAACCCTCGGAACATGGCATATGTGTTTCCCACACTAGGAATAGAGTTAGAGCTCCAGCTACTGGCTGCAAAGGAAACTCCACAAAGATATATGCTGATATGCTAATGCTGCTGAAATGCTCAAAGTGATCTCAGTGATCTACCTCTATCACAGATTACGTAGAGACATTCAGAACAATCTGCTGTCTTCAGTCCAGCCCCATGTGTCCGTAATGCTCTGGAATGACTGAGAGTGAAACAAAAACTCTGGACAGCAGGAGAAACAGAGCTGTGTGTCAGGGTGGGGCTGGAGGGGCTGGAGGGGGAGGAGAGGGGGAGGCTGCTGGAGGTTCCATATGGGCAGCCCACCCCTCGTATCCTGAACCCCCCTCCCCTCACAAACAGGCAGATGTCAAATAGGACGGGGCACAGGGTCACTCCGTGCAACAGAACAGCCAAATAACAGAACAGAGCTTCCTGCCAAACCAAAGCAACAACAACGACGACGACGAAGAAGAAGAAGGCGACACCTCCCCCAAAACACATGGAGACGCACGGACGCATTCTCCACAACACAAACATACCAGCACATGGCAACACGGGACAGTCCTCCAGCACGGGACATCTGCACTGGTTTGGGGGAATAATACTAATGCGTTATCTAAACAGTCTGTGCAGGTAAAGATCTTAGTGAGTTCAAAACACGGGACATTTTAGATTTAAATGACTATAATTAGACAATTTATTTAACTTAAAGCTGTGGTACTTAACTTTACATGTCACTGTAATGAATGTTTTTTTCTTTTTCACTAAGAGTATGCTACAGAAGTAAAATATTTTGTGCTTAAATCAGACTGCTGTGAACTGTCTGTATCTACTGTTTTAGTTCTCTTTGGTAGCAGAAAGCAGCGTTCTGATTGGCTGTGGGTGGTCCACCTTAGTTTCACTTTTGCATCTGTAAAAGCGGTTGTGGAGCTGTGATTGAAACCAAAGTTTAATGTGGACATCAATGTGGCGAAGGGTTAGTGAGAACCAAGAACTAAGACAGATTTAAGCACCTGTGTCTGTCAAATTAGCTTTACAAATAAATATGACCACTTCCTCACATTCTTCCTTCCTTCCCTACTCACTTGGTCCCTTCCCTCTTTTCTTTTCTTCCTTCCTTCCTTCCTCACATTCTTCCTTTCTCACATTCTTCCTTTCTTACTCAGTTTCTTTCCTCCTCCTTTCCTTCTTTCCTTCCTTCCTTCCTTCCTTCCTTCCTTCCTTCCTTTCTTCCTTCCTTCATTCCTTCCTCACATTCTTCCTTTCTTACTCACTTCCTTCACGCCTTCCATACATCCTTACTTATTTCCTCAAATTCTTCCTTCCTTTTTCACATTCTTTCTTCCGTTCTTACTCACTTTCTTTCCTCCTTCCTTCCTTCCTTCCTTCCTTTCTCACATTCTTCCTTCCTTACTCATTTGCTCATTCTTTCTTCCTTCCTTAGTTCCTTCCTCACATTCTTCCTTCCTTTCCTACTCACTTTCTTTCCTCCTTCCTTCCTTCCTTCCTCCCTCCCTCACATTCTTCCTTCCTTGCTCACTTCCTCACATTCTTCTTTCCTTCTTTCCTCACATTCTTCCTATCTACTCACTTACCTACCCTGCTTAGTTACCTTTCTTCCTTACTTACTTACTTACTTCCTTCCTCCCTTCCTTCCTTCATTCCTAACTTACATTTTTCCTTCCTTCCATACTCACTCAGTCACTTCCTTTCTTCCTTACTCACTTCCTTTCTTATTTCCTCTCCCTCTTCTGATAGCCATCCAAAACGGTCCACTTTTTCTTGATTAATTCTTCACCATCTGATAAAAAAAAACAAAAAACAAACAAACCCTAACCTTTAGTGTCAAATCAGCCATTCCTGTGAATAAAATAAAATAAAACAAAATAAATAAATAATAGTAAAAGGAGAAACATTACGAGAAGAAGCATACTTGCATTAGTATGAAGCATTAAAACAATATTCAAATGTGGAATACAAGAAAAATGTAAAGATCTATATATTCTCCTAACTTTCTTCAGTTAAGTGTTGGGCAGAAATCTCACTTTGTGCACTTGGGAGATTAAACATTACAGATTTTTATAGTAATTTTTAAGAAGCTTCAAACAAAATTTATTTCAATCTCCAAATCAGAAATTGCAATATTCTCATCTCTAGTTTAGTGATGAGGTTCACGGTTGCCAGATTTTCAGACAACAACAAGCGACCATGCGTGAAGCCGCTGAACACATGCCAAAGGAGTTAGAGTCATTTAAATGTTAAAAAACTACGCAGTGCTGGGACAATATACTATTTGGAAATAATTCTTAAAAAAGAATATTCCAGAACACCAATATTTTTGTTTGGATGATTATATTTTATCATATTTATTTAAAAGGCACAGTACTAAATTTTTTACAACTTAATATCAATTTCCCCTTGGACATAAATCTTGTTTTAATCTTGTAAAAGAGTTTGTTTGACGTTGTTAACATTGTGGCTATCTGTCATTAGCATACCAGCACGTCTCAATATAACAGCTGTGAAAAAAGCTTAAAACACGTTGTGGTGAACAAGTCAGAAACTCATAATGCATTTGGTAAATGAACAAAACATGTGGACTAATTTAGGAAGCTTTAATTATTTCTGTTTGTTTGCATTTTTAAACCAGCAAAAACCAGGTAAAGGAATAATGATCTTGAAATGTAAAAGTACACATGGTTTTGTAACAAAACAGGTGAAGCTGCTGCTGTCATCAGTATTATTTTACCAGAATCTACAGAGCAAGAAAAGAAAGCTTTTATTTACAGACATGGACTTTTCAATGCATTTATAAAATTCGGTCAGCTACTGTATTTATTTCACTGCATTATCAAGACATGTGAAACTGTTTGATGGCACCTGTGGAGGAGCAGCACCTGTGGAGGAGCAGCACCTGTGAAGGAGCAGCACCTGTGGAGGAGCAATATCTGTGAAGGAGCAGCACCTGTGAAGGAGCAACATCTGTGAAGGAGCCGCACCTGTGAAGGAGCAACACCTGTGAAGGAGCAACACCTGTGAAGGAGCAGCACCTGTCAGGAGCAGAATCTGTGAAGGTAGACTTCCGGTGGCGCTGCTCTGCTGGCGACCCTGGCTGTAGGGCTGCAGTTACTTGTTTATTGTTTCTTTTCTGTTGCATGTTTGTGCCTTGCTATGTGTGTGTGCTACCTGCTCTGACGATGTTCTCATCGTAACGGCTTTTCCAGCCGTGCCTTGGATATTGTTGTTCCGAACAGCTCCACATGTGCTCCTGTTGCCCGTGTAGCACGATGGCTAAAATTCATAACATCTTATCTGAGGTCAGATTATGTAGCGCTGACACAGCCTTATTCCGTAAGGCTATGTCAGCTCTCCCTTTCTTTACACCTTATACACGAACAACTGCAGGAGAAGTCAGTCTAATAACTATCTTAAGTTTATTGTTTAAAGATGACCAGCCTTCTCTTTATCTGAATGAAATCTCCTCCTTTGAAAGTGAAGGAGCAGCACCTGTGAGGAGCAGCATCTGTGAAGAAGCAGCACCTGTCATGTGACAAGTTAGACTAAACTAAATAATTCCACAACTGTTGCTGCAACCATATTGTTAACGAGAGGAAACATCCATTTACTTGCACGATCAAGAGAACATGTTGTCTGTAAATCGACTCTGCATTATTTGATGGAACATAACTTTTTGATGAGCAGAGGGATTCTGGTTTAAAACTCAGATCTACTTCCTATTATTTCCACTATTTAGTTTTCTTTCCATAAACTGCATGTGACTGATGCACAAAGACGAACAATAACGATCACAGATTTTGATTACTTCTGATTGAACATGAGCAGCAGATGTGTCTCATGCCATAGAAACCAAACAAACATTCTATTTATTTTAATAACTTGTTTCTTCCTGCTAATCTGGCAACCCTGCACAGGTGTCAGTCCCGTGTGCGTGTAAAGGTATGACTCCTAAACCCACACACAGGACTCTCTGTGTATCTGTGTGAAGGACTACACACCCGAGGGCAGCAGCAGCAGGCTTACTTTACATACTGCACTCACCGCTCCCTTTACCACTGGGGTATAAAATGGATTTGAATGAGAAAGGAGAAGGCCCATAGCAGAGGAGCACCGGGGGGAGGGGGCCGTCCCTTTGTGTAACAGGAGGTCTGCTGCTGCTCTGGCATGGACATGGGGTCACTCTGCAACTATAGGCTGCCTGCTCCATCCATGCCTTCCTCCTCATTAGCATAGCAGCTGCCTAATACAGAGCGGAGCAGGGTGGGGACTGGCCAGGTTGCTGCGTGCATATGTGTGGCTACATCGAGGGGGGAGGTTTTTAGGGGTGGTGTTACTGGTGGAGGGGGGTCCAGTCAATGGCGGTCCGTCTGGCTGGTGAATAGCAAAAGCAGGCCCCGCAAGTGAGACAAAAGGAAGCGCGACGAGGGAGGGGGGCCGCTGGAAGAATGAGGCTGTGAATGGAGCGCCTTGTCACTAGTGCTATGGAAAAGCAGCAACGAATGAACTGGGAGAATGAAAGAGAGGGAGGGGGGAGAAAAAAAAAGTTCAAAAAGGAGCATAGGGCAAGGAGAGGACCGGCCCAACCACCTGTCTTTCTCCCACTTTTACTCCCCTGCGCACACACTCACACATGCAGGCGGACGGGACGGGTGAGGAGGGGGTCCACAGTCGCAGCGTGTTTTTGTTTTCACAGCCTGGCAAATCCAAAGTGCCATATCAGCAAGATTTAAAGCTCCCTGTCACCCGGCAGCGACGGGGACTCCGGCCTGGACCAGGGCGTGACTGTTGTTTTGGTTATTGTTGATTTTAACATTAGCTAAATCAGATTAAATTAAACGTTATCTAAATAAATGTAACTGGTGTATGTGTATTGTAGGCTGCCACTCTCAAGATTCTAATCAGAATGACTTACTTATTTAGTCTAATGTTGAAAATACGTACATGTATTCAAGATGTTTTTATTCAGGTTCCTGAGTGTCCAAACTATGACCCCAGAGACAACTTCGGTAGTCCAGGAAGTGTTCACTGCTGTGAACTGTCTAAATAAAAGGTAAAATGTAATATTCTAAGTTATATTTGACACAAGGTCAAAGAAGCATAAAAGCATAATAGTCTGCTGTCTCAACACACTGCTTCAACTTTGTTTGCTGATTGGCCAATTGTACTTCCTGGTTTTCGCAAACCATTTGCAGTTCTGCAATACCTGACCTGACCTAGAGTGAAAAAAAGGAGGCACTATGTGCATGGAGCCATCCTGGCGGAGCTCCAGCCAATGTGTGTTACTCCTTTTCTCCATAAATTTGTAAGGAAAACACTGTGAAAGAAACTGAACTGAAGCCCCATGTACACAAATGTTGATGTCAGGTAATATCCTCCAGCTAACGTATTCCTGACCAGATTTATTAAGACCTGGAGATGCAGAGAACACTGTTCTAGAAAAGTTCGAATGTAAAGGTCCTCGGGGAGAATCTTCCATCTGAACTGTGCGACATGTTTGTGAAAGCTGCATAATAACATATGTCAGTAGATTTTAGCTGGTATGGGCTTTTAATGAGATGCCACAACCCAGTCAGAGGAAGTGAGGAATCTACACTTGGATGACCGTTAAACCCAATTTGTTTAGATTTTTTACATATTTGATGGTACATAAAATCCATGTATGTAGTGATCATAGTGACTCTCGTCAGCTTGACTCTGAAGTGAAGACACTGATTTCACAACAAACGTTGAGATTTCTGTGTGAAATCTGCAGCTTTGGGTCAAGCACAGTCACAGTTTGGTCAAGTTCCTCTTTTCACTAAAACTGTCACCACAGCTTCGGACGCAATCGCATTTTCATACGAAGGACACTATTCATTTTATTACAACCGACATAAAGCAAGAATAATGTAAAGTGGCTGATGCAGAGGTCACTATTTTACAAGTCTCAAATAAATCTCAAGTTTTTTACCTCAAATCCAAGTCCAAGTTTTCTGATTTGAGTTTAATTAACATTTAAATAAACCCAGTCAAAATCTATCTTACCTTAATAATGTAAATACAGACAACAAAAACAGTGTAATCACTTCATCATTATGACTAAAACCTCATTAAAGCTAAAATCAGCGTGAGTGTGAGACGGTGTGGACAGTCTGACTCCTCAGCAGAATTCCTGGGTGAAATGCCTGGTGTTTCCATGTGCACAGCTCCAGAGTCAGTCAAAGCACATGAAGAACCTATTAGGACCAAACGCCCGGCAGCAGCAGCGGCAGCTCTGGGAGACCTGCCAAACTGACTGTGTGAACAATGGGACAAACAACAAAAACATCCTCCACAACCTGGTCACTCGCTAACTTTACAAATACTCAGCTAAAAAACAAATGCCATCAAGTTAATGTCACTTTAAAGGAGAGGTGTACAAAACCCATGTGATACAAGTTTCTAATTTTGTCTTAGTTTGGTGCACAGCCCTTATGGTAAATATTTATAGTTTTACAGCAGTGAAGAAATTGACAAATAAAAGCTGAAAATTCTAAAGAAGAACCCTTCCACGTGTCGTCAAAAATCGACAATTTACACACAAGTGACAGTTTCCTGGAGGTTTAGCAAAATGAAAGTGTTTTATCATTTGTCACATCATAAAATTTGTGTCACTTCTGATAACAAAAGTCATGTTTCCATTAGCTTGGGTCCCTCAGAGCGATTCATTTCAGAGCAGTTTAGTTAACATTTTGGCTTGGATTATGTGTAGATCCAAATGTGAAACAAAAAATTCAATGGGGAAAAATGCAAATATGTACGGTGTGTTTTAGGCGACATGTGTCAGGATTTTTCCACCTCTTACTCTGTTCTGGAATGTCGCTCGAACTGGTAAATCCTATATAAGACAAACTAGGCCATACCTGTTTGTCAAAGTCTGATCCCGCCAGAACTCAGTCAGGGCCTGGTCAGTAGTTGGATGGGAGACCGCTGAAACATCAGGTGCCATAGGCTGGGGACAGCAAAATTGTGAGGTTTATATTGTTTTCTGTAAACTAGAGATAATTCTACAACTGGCAACCACATTGTAAATTTGCGCCAAAGTCCACATGAATGATAGTTTTGATTTGACAAATGATAATATAATATAATATCTTTCATTCATCTTTTCATTCATAATAGCCATGATGTAATAAAGGCTTTTTATTTTTCTAAAATAGACTGAGTGCCATGGTTTTTGTTGTCTGCCTCTCTTTACAACACGCAGACAACTGGTCTATATTTTTTCCAATATCTTTCATTCATTCATTCACTTTCTACCGCTTAACCCCGTTAGGGGTCGCAGGTGACTGGAGCCTATCCCAGTGACTTTGGGCCTTAGGCAGGGAAACACCCTGGACAGTGGCCAACTTGTCACAGAGTTAGACAGACAACATTCACTCTCTCATTCACTCACAGGGAAATTTTACAGTGATGCCCATTTAATCTAAACATGCATGTTTTTGGAGGTGGGAGGAAACCGGAGAAAACCCACAGTGACACGGGGAGAACATGCAAACTCCACCCAGAGAGATCGTGAGATGTTGATATGGTCCGACCCGGGAGTCGAACCCACTCTTTTTTGGGAAGCCAGAGCTCTAACCACTCTGCTACCATGCGCGTGATAATATCTTAAAACTTTTAATTTTGCTAAATGATTGTGTAAACACCTCTGCCATGCGACTCAAAAAGTGCTTCAAACCAATGTGCCCTTGTACACAGACCTAAAGGTCCCATATTACACAAAATGAAGTTTTTTAAGGTTTTAGTCATGTTAGAATGTTGCTATCTCAGCCAAAACATACTCAGAGTTGTGTCTTGCTTCATTCACAAATGTCTGAGTAATCCTGCTTTCTACTTGCCCAAAGCTGAAAATGTTTTGTTCCACCTTGTGATGTCACTAAGTGGTAGTTTTATATTTAACTGCTTTTAGCCTAAATTGAAGCAGTTTAAAGAAGCATTGGTACAATTCTGTATTATTCAAGTCACCAGTCTTAAGTTGCTGTACATTTACTTTTATTTATTTTTTTGTTCAGTTCTGATCAGAAAGTTTTTCAAATGTTTGAGTGGCAAAAGATTAAATGAGGCTAAAACAATAGCTGTAGCTTATAATTTGGACAATTGCGGGGCTGAAATTGTAAAAATGATTCTAGTGAAAGTGAATGGAATAGAAAGCACAGTAAAGCACTTTTGGTATTACCACATAGTGACATCACAAAGTGGAACAGAGTGTTTTCAATTTAAGTGAAAAATACTGAATAAACATGCAGGGTTTTTGTGTTAAACAAGTGAGATTGTAACAAAACACAACTTTGGATGTGCTTTTGGTGAGAAAATGACTTTGTAAATGTATCAAAAATGTGCATAATATGGGCCCTTTAAGAGCAGTGCAGGAATTCACGTGGACTGCAGCTGGTGTACAAGGCACTTCGCAAGAAACTCACACGTGTCCCAAACCGAACTCGCCTCACAGTCAGTGTACGGGAGGCGTCAGTTGTGTGTAAACTGGTTCTGCATTTTGACACTTTTTGATGACGTGTATAGAGATTCTGTTTTATTTTCTGGCTTCCGAGATGAGGGGTTATGTGCTTTTTACGTCTGAAAGTCTGGATTTTCATGTCACAATTAATGAGATTTCTGACTCAGTATTTGAAATAGATGGTAATAAAATTAAAACTAACAGTGAGAACTGCTGTTGTTAGTCTGTCCAAAAGCGAACTTTTAAGTTGTGCTCACTTTAGTTAGCTGATGGGATTTTAGCATTTTATTGAACAATAATGTGTTGCTCTTATGATAAAAACAACAACAAATTTCCCAAATGCAGTCATTTTAGTGAGCTCATGTGTTTTTGCCTGGAATCCAGAATCCACACTTCAGCAAACTGCGAAGAGTGGGTCTGGTCACCACGCCCTCCGCCTGTGTTTCAGACCAAATCTACATCGTACCGGGCAATCAGATTAGCTTATTAGCGTGACGCAGATGAAACAAAGGAGCTGATTGGTCGTCTGTCATTTAAACCAAAATTTAACTTCACTCACCTCACATTAAAATTGTTTTTTGCTTCACTCATTGATTCTGCAGAAATGCACGATGTTTTTCAGGTCCACGTGATATTTCTTTCATGTATTTTTTCATCGGGAGAAGCCATGTTGGATTTTACACGGCAGAGAATGCATGTCTTTGATTGGCTAATTCATCTGTCAATCACGGCTACAGAAATCCGAAAGAGGGACACGGTGACTAGATTTTCCAGGCAACATGTGTTTAGCTTGGGCAGTGACTTTTGACACAAGATTTCGAGCAGTTTTATTGACCAATTTTAGCGTTCATGTTGATTTATCTACTCTGAAAAACCTTCTCCCAAGTTCTCCAGGACCACATGAACGCAGCATAAAACTCAAAACCTGTAATTTTTTTGCTTTTACTTGACAATTTCTTTTAGTATTTGCAATTTAACATGTGATAATCTGTCATATGGGCTTTAAGCATAGTTTTACTTTTGTACTTAGTTGATCTGATAACTCATTTAGTCTCAGCTTCAAACAACTTTAGCTCAAGTTTACTCTTTCAGGAGGCATTTGGAGTGACAAAGTTCAAGAACCACTTACATAAAGCACTGTAACTGAGCAATTTGTGCCTCTGACTGACTTACACACAATTCTAGTTTTACATAGCACTTAGATTAATTACACTTTCATTGAGTATTGTCCAGGTGGTTATTAACTGCACTGGAATCGTCAGACTTGTGCTCTACACCCAGCCGCTGTCGCAACACGAACAGGTCGGACATGTAGAAAGATGCATTGTTGTGTGAGCGTTCCCACGACCCTCCCACAGTCGCACTGCAATATCAGTAGCAACACAGTACTTCCAGGAAACCGGCCCGGCACAGGCAGCTTTCGCAAAACAGGTGCTGGGAATTAAGAGGAGCGCAGCCAAGACCAGGGGGCTTCTAGTCAGCAAAAAGACTGCGAGAGAGAGGGAAAACAGCTCGGGTCACACAAGAAACTACTGACGATGGGAGATCTTAAAGGGGACGTGTACGGAGGAGGATTGTGACATCATCAGCAGAATGTTCGGGTTAAGTTCACATGACAGATTATAGTCCTTAATAGTTATTATAGTTTTACAGTAGTTAAGGTGCAATTTTAAAGAAATTCACAAATAAAAGTTGAAAATTACGGGAAGTAGTTTGAGTTGTAAAACAAAATTCGTCCACATATGTCGTCAAAAAGCAACAAAATGTAAAGACAATTTACACACAACAGCCTCTTTTCACGCTACGGGGTTCTGGTCTTGATAAAGAGAGATTTATCAAGAGCGGCACGGTGGCTGAGCGGTTAGCGCTCTTGCCTCACAGCAAGAAGGTCGCGGGTTCGATTCCCGCACGGGCCCGGCCTTTCTGTGTGGAGTTTGCATGTTTCTCCCCGTGTCTGGGTGGGTTTTCCCCGGGCACTCCGGTTTCCCCACCAACCAATAACATGCACGTTAGGGTAATATCCTCCAGCTACGGTAGTCCTGACCAAGCCTAGCAACAACATCTGGAGATGGGTCCCGAGCGCTGCACTGTGGCGATCACTGCTCCTGAGGAGATGCCCCAGAGGCATTGAAGGATGGGTCAAATGCAGAGGACAAATTTCCCTACGGGACAATAAAGTGTACCTTAACCTTAACCTTAGATTTTTGGTCTATGTCACTTTCCGCCCTACTGCGCATGCTCCATGCAGAAAGAGCCGCTCCCCATCTAGGTAGCTGGGGAAACTTCTTTGAATAAACAAGACCAGAGCAGCTGTTTGGATCAGGTCTGTACCGGTCTGACAGACGTCTGTCTCCTAAAGTTTGAGACAGTGTTTTCTCGATGTTTTTTCACTTGATTGTAGCTTTTAAGGGTCGAAGGATCGAATTTCATTCACAAATGTTGGTTTAGCAGAAGAACTTTTGTTTTCGCACAACGATAAACTCTTGTAGTTAGCCGTTTCCACTGTTTGTGTCTATGAGCGGCGGCTCTTTCTGCAGGTCGGGTGCACGTGCATCGCCTGTGTTGATAAACAAAAAATCAGTCTATATGTTTATTTAAGCTGATTTATCCGTTAGCATTTAGCATTGCGCCAATATTACGCACTTTTATAAACACACAGTCTTTCTCTGGTGAAGTATTTACCTCGTATGTGAAGGTCTGAACTAGCTGCCAGTGGTTATCTAGTTGAAATCCACTCTCTGCTTTGAGTTTTTACAATATTAATACATTTGAGCACATTTCAACAAACTCCCCATAAGCAATGAATAGAACGAAAAAGAACTATCCACAAGTATTGCACAAGCCGGAGCTAGCGTAGTTGCAGCGTGAAAAGGGCCTGTCACTCCCCAATCGAAGTCAGTGTTGAATTCGAGTCAAAAGTTGATGTGTGCATGCCCAGAACTTTCTGCGCAGGCGCATAAACTTAGTGTTTGACTACAACAACACCTACAAGGGCAAACAACATAGATGCTGCTATACTTAACATTAACTTTTTCAATGTGCTTATTTTAAGCTAGATATGAGCTTAATGTTTGTGAAAACATAATATTGAAATTTCGAGGTCACCAATGTTGGTGTTAAATTGAATGTGTTTTATGAATGTAGAAAGTATGAGATTTCACGGGATTTTATCAAAAATAAATTTTATTAAACTTTCTTAACACACTTTCTTATCTCATGTGGTTGGCGATCTAAAGTTACCACTACAGATAACATCTTTAGCAGTTTCTGGCAGTTTAAACAATGAAAATATAGTCAAGCTAACAACTAGCATGATTGACTCAATTTTGGCAAATAACTCCGATTGGAGAATGAGAGGGCCTATTGACAGTTTCCTGAAGCTTAATTAACATTTAAAACAAATAAGTGTTACAAGATATTAAGGAATTACCTCCACGTACATCATATGTGCTGGACAAAAGACCTGGGGCAGGCTGATTGACGAGAGGCTGCATTTTGAGCCATCGGCCACTTTGACCACCACCGATCATTCACACAGACCAGATCCATACCAGACAATGAAAGTGAAGTGTCTAGTCGTCGGTCTCCCATAGAGTCTGCAACAAGTCATATAGTTTGCTGGTGTTGCTAATTGGAAAGCCATGTTGGAAATCCTTTGCTAAGACACTTTTAGCACAACTACTTCAAGTCAGTCACAACCACGTTTAAATGGAGGTACTGATGTGGTGTTTCGTCAGAAAGTAAACAGAAAGTTAAAGAAAGATGTTAAAACATGCAAGGCGGCGCTAGCATCACGTTAGCATTTAGCTCACAGCTATCCTTGATTTTCTGTTTACTTTTCTGAGATACCGCCACATCAACAACCTTCTTTTAAACATGGTTGTGACGCGACATGAATCTGTTGTGCTAAAAATACACTTAATTTGCCAGAAAATGTCTTAAAAGAGGCAAAAAGTTTAGCTTCCCATGACTTTAACAGAAGACTTTCCTCCACAGCAGGCCACGCCTCTAAATATAATGCATAGGGTTCAGCTTCAGAAATAAACAAGAACAGCTACGAGAAATTATCTAAATATTACATATTTATTTAATGCAAACGGCCCTAAAAATAATACCTAAAACAGGAAGCTTGAGCCCACGAACACCATACATACCAAACCACAATATTTACTGATATGAATGTTAATTGCCATGGCAACAGTGCTTTATTTTTGTCTCTCTGGAACTGGAAAGAGGAAGTTCATTTGCAAATGAGTGGCAGCAGTAACACATTAAAGTGTCTATGACTTATTAATATTTCATTAGAACATTGTTATAATCAAGATTGAAGATTCCACCCACTTTAGTACTTTTTTGGGGATTAAAATTTTACTTCCCATTTATAAGTGATGACATCACAGTGCTAGCAACCATGGTGAGCCAAAACTCTTCAAACATAAGTTATTTTAGAGTGGTTAGAACTCTGGCAATGAAGAGATTGTAGGTTCAAATCTATGTTTAGACCAAATCAACATCTCACAATCTCTCTGGGAGGAGTTGCATGTTCTCCCTGTGGTAGGCTACTGTGTTACATTAATATAATACAGTATAACAAAGTAAAATTATTTTTATCTTTTTTTTGCAATCTCCTGAACATGCTTTCTTGATCAAATCGTCACACCCGTGATTTCTCATTTCTCGGTTTAGTGCATTTGTCTGTTCAAATACAAATCCAACTTACTTCTCTTAGTCTCAAAGTTGCCAAGTCTGCTTTTTTATAGCAAGTTTGGGCTTCTTTTTTAAAGTCTCTTAGAATTTAGAAGGTTGTGTTTTTTTATTGTTGTTTTTGTTGTGTTGTTTTTTGTCTTTGCCTTTGCTGCACTTTCAAATCAGAAAAGAGGTGAATTTCAGCTAATTTTTCTGGTTTGATTTACACAACTATAGTGTAGTAGTCAGGACTGCAGTAATGTATTGTATTTTGTGGCCTCTTGGCCAGGACACTCTTGAAAAAGAGATTTTTAATCTCATGAGACTTTTCCTGGATAAATAAAGGTAAAAAAAATCAAGACCAAGACCTTCTGAGACCAGAGAGTCCCGAAACAAGATGGAGACTTTCATATGTCGAGACCGAGACGAGACCAAGACCACGGTCCATTGAGACCAAATCAAGACCATTACACAATTATCAGTCTCTGTATGATCTGATGCAAGTTTAGCATCAGATCTATATGATCTTTGTCCTGCTCTGAGTAATAGTTCTATATGATCTATTAGCATCAGATCTCGGTGGTAATAAAATTTGGTCCAAGACCGAGTCAAAGATAAGATGAGTAGAAGACAACACGCGGCACGGTGACTGAGCGGATAGCTCTCTCGCCTCACAGTAAGAAGGTCGCGGGTTCGACTCCTGCACGGCCCGGGCCTTTCTGTGTGGAGTTTGCATGTTTCTCCCGTGTCTGGGTGGGTTTCCTCCGGGCACTCCGGTTTCCCCCACCAACCAATAACATGCACATTAGGGTAATATCCTCCAACTACGGTAGTCCTGACCAAGCCTAGCAACAACATCTCGAGATGGGTCCCCGAGCGCTGCACTGCGGCGATCACTGCTCCTGAGGAGATGCAGAAGACAAATTTTCTATGGGGACAATAAAGTGTACCTTAACCTTAACAAGACCGAGTCCAAGGCGGGACCAAGACCGTAAAAACGCTGTCTTGAGACCAGTCTCGAGTGCAACAAATGTATTTTATAAATGAAACATGGATTTTAGCATATTTTAATGTGCAAAAGTCGATATTAACAGAAAAAAACTATTAAAATACTCCCAAATCACTAACACTTTTTGGAGCGATACAATGTTCTGATTGAGTGATTATTTAATAATATTTTTTGGAGGGCTGAGGAAAACTTGTTTTGGGATTTCTTTCTAAGACTTGGTCGCTGGTTTCTGAGCTCTGAGTGAGTTAATGTAGCCATTGACAGTGCAAACTCTCTGAAAAAGCAGATGATTGTATCTACCTCAAAAGCAATAAGAATATAGACAAAAATCTACAAGAATCGTGACCATATTAGATGTCTTTTTCCAAACCGTGCAGCCCCATATCAAGTGCTGAATTACAAGCGTCCAACAAATCTAAATGGATCTAAATACTTTTCATTTGTAGAACCGAGGCCGACCCTTCATCATCATTCCAAAGCCAGAACAAGCCCAGAGTGTTGGAAAGTTCTCCTTTTTGTCGCGGGGGTAACATAAAACCAGCAACACACACACACAAGAGAGAGAAGGGGGGGAGTCTTCTTTAAACCAAGCCTACCCAGAATGCACTGCGCTCTTCTTTTATCCCGGCAGTGAAAGGATGAGGCCAGATGAATGACAAAAGGGAGAGAATGGGATCTGGGTTGGGCTGGAGTTTTTGGGAGAAGACGGGGCAAAAAGAGGGAGGAGGGGGGTGTTTCTATTCTATGAAAAATGCAGCAGGAGGAGGAGGGAGCCGGGGAAATACTTAACTCAGGACTATTTTATTAGTTTAGGCTATTTCTGTAAACCTGTCAGAGGCCTAATGACTGCACTCAGCAAATGTACTTATGCTGTTACTCCAAATGACACACGATCACGCTTTTCGACTTGTGGTAGTTCTTGTGGTAGGTTAGGGTTAGCAAATTATGAAGTTGAAAATTACTGGAAGCAATTTGAGTTCTAAAACAAAATCCCTCCATGTTGTTAAAATATGGAATTCGAGGAGTAGCTCATCAATGGATTGCGAGTTATTTGGAAAATAGAAAACAATATGTAAATGAAACAGAATCGAAGAGATGTGACATTAGAGGTGGTGTACCGCAAGGTTCCATTCTTGGACCTAAACTGTTTAATCTAATGAGTTTAAAAAAGTGACTGATCTTGAAAAAATTCTCTTTGCTGACATTACAACATTATTTTGGATTAGTTCAATTACGGAATAATCTTGACAATCAAATCAAAGAATCAGGAACAATATTGACATTTAAAGGGACTGTACCTGATTTGTGCATCCTAAAATGTAAACAAACAGAAATAATTAATTTAACCTTTTTCCTTCAGGCTACATGATTCCTCACTTATCTAATGCATTCTGAGCTTCAGAACTGTTCATTATGATGAGTTTTAATGTTTTTCACAGCTTTTAGCAGCGAGGTGAGTCACTATGCTAACAACAGTTAGCCACAATGCTAAAAACAAAAACAGAAAAAGTTGCACACAAACGGGATTTTATTAGACATAGACAGGACTTTGGGGACTAATTTCCACCTGAATAGATACATTAACAAGGCATCAGTGCTAGGGGGAAAATGCTTTTAAGTTATCTTGTTGCAAAAAAATCTAGTACAGTCCCTTTAAGAAATACATAAAAGCTGACTTTTTGAAAAGGTATAAAACAGATTTATAAATGTTGTGGTTAAAAGAATGGATTTGTTTGCTGTGAATAGTGTCATGTTAAGATTATGTAAATAGAATTGTATTGCTTGACAGGAAACTTCTGTAAATTGAAAAATGGGCAGATATTATTAGATTACTCTTCTTTCTGCTCCTTTTCATTCATTTTTAGTTTGTCAATTGATACATAATATATCTCATTGTATGTAAAGAATAAAATAAAGATAAGAAAAAAAAGAGACCAGATGCAAAGACAATTTACATGCAACTGGGAGTATAAACAACTATTTAACTAAATTTATTGTGTTGTAAGATATTAACATTTGTCATAATGTAACATCTGTGTTATTTGGACCCATATTTACAATAGGTCTTTTCACACATTAAAGAGCCAAGAACCAGGCATCAGGAACACTACAGCCCTTCATTCACCGGGCCAATTCTACCCTAGGAACAAGTACCTGCTGCATTTGCACTGCTCACAAGAGGATCCAGGGGACATTCAGCGATGTCAGACACAAGGTGGGCCAAAATACTGTTGAGGATGAGAAATGATTCACTGTTTCAGTTTTTTATGTCTCGCTGTATTGCTTAGCTGTGAGATGAAAGTCAACTTGCTCTACCCCATCAGCTAACTAAGTCAGTAAACTTTAATGCCATTATTATTGGAACAAAAACTTTCCGACGTGCCTGGCGTCAGCGACATTACGAATATGTTGCCGCGCCATTGAAAGGTTCTCGGTCTGAGGGAAAAGTACTTGCCCCAGAGCAGGAGCTAAGTTGGTCCCCATCGTTTTCACATATGAAAGTGTCAAGAACCAGGCATCGGAACACTGGATAAATTCTATAGGAACAAGTACCTGCTTCACACTGCTCAAAAGAGGATCCAGGGGACATTCGGTGACGTCAGCCGCTGGACGATGTGTACGAGGATGAGAACCATTCGCTGTTTTTTCTGTTTGCCCCTCTGTGGTCCCTGATTTCCTTATAGTCCTGTTTTAGTTTTTATTTTCGCTCATATTGCTTAGTTGTGGAAGAAATGCCAAGCTCGTAAGTTCTTTTTGATCCTCGCTGTACCTCCTCGTTAGTGTACGAACTTAGCGCTGCTTGTACCTTTGCATCCGTCCATCTCTTACCACTATTATTATTATTTTAACACAAACTTTCTAACGTGCCTGGCGATGGTGATGTGTGTCTCATGCGTACAACGTTTGTCAATGACGTCATGAATTATGTCGCTGCATCACTGAAAGGTTCTCGGCCCGAGGGAAAAGTACTTGCTCCAGAGCAGGAGTTAGTCCCCACTTTGAACTCCCTGGTTCCTGGTCCTTCTTTTGAGGAAACAGGCCAGAAAGCGGCCAGGGGCTACAAGGGTTTCAGGAACAACAAAAAAGTTCTTACAATACAAAAATGCCTAATGTGACTGCTAGGTAACAGTTGTGGAATTACCTCGACATGTGTTGTATTTGCTAGATAAAAGACAATTATAAACTTAATCAAAACGGACAGTAAAAATGTTCAGAAAGTTATATTTAAATGTGCACTGTGTAACTTTTTAACCAAAAACACATTTGCTGTTGTTGTCATTTAGATTTGTTTGTATTAAAAATATGAACTTTTACTTTGAGCAGCTTCTACACCCAAAAAACAGACTGTTTTTTGTCTAGAGGAGGTTCTTCTTTAACATGGTTCTTTTAGCTGTACTTTTCATATTATGGCTTAAACATGTATCCTCATTCAGAATGTTCCAAAGTCTGGCTTTAATATTCAATTTCACTAAATTATGCAGCTGGCTTTTTACCTTGCACACTGTTAAGGTTTGACAAAACATTTTGCTTATTTTCATCCAATTTGTTTACTGAGGTTTATAATTTACAACTGTCATCACACCAAACTACAAAAGCAATAATCTGTCACATGGATTGTACACAAAGTAAAACAGATTTGGGTTTGTGTGGAGTTTGCATGTTCCTCCTCGTGTCTGGGTGAGTTTCCTTCGGGCACTTCAGCTTCCTCACCAACAGATTAGAGAACACTTGGTGGTGGCTGAAGGTTGAGTGCCAGGTGTTTAGCGACTCACTGCTGAACTGCTCCAGGGCTGCTGCTGGAGATTAGTGAGGAGGTCTGTGAAATGAACCATCATCATCGTCATCATCATCATCAACCATCATCATCATCATCATCATCATCATCATCATCATCATCGGGTTCCTGCACCACTGTTCAAGTTTAATTTACTTTAGAAGATCTCCATATTTAAAATTCAAAGCTACAAAAAGACTTTATTAGTTATATGCTGTTTCATTGTTCCGAACGTTCATTATTGCTGAAGAAATAAGCATGAACAACATGTCACAAATCATATGTGAAGTTTAGAGTGTTTTTGTACAATTTCATACATTTAAAAAGAAAAATCTGGGTAAGCATAGGAACAGTTATTTGGGCTCAATTTGGTGTTTTGTGAAAAGCATGCTGGGTCATGACAGAATTTCCATGTGGAAAAGAAGATGCACATAAAACTGTTACCTAGACACCAGACTGTAAACAAAGGTTAAGGAAATATGTCCATTTATTAAATAATAAAATTGCAGAAACTATTTCATATTTTTGATGACATATGCATAATGTTGGGACAAAAAATACTTAGATTTTACAAAAGTAATTGTATTCCAAATCTCTACAAATGAAAAAGTAACACTTTCTCTAGATTAGTTGATCTGAATATGGATTTAGTTACTCCAGACCACTGCACATGCAGAGGGATTGTTTATAACTCTATATTCAAAGTTATATTTGTCATTTTTCTTGGGTTCTTTGACTGATGTGAAACTCAGATAAAATGTTGCACAGGAACTGAGTCACAGTGAGACAAACATGATGCACCTCAAACATGCGAAATAAAGCAAACTTAGACTGAAGTGGGTTTAATGATTTCTTTACTGGCTTGTACACAAACGTACAAAAATAATACAGCACTCATCTCCACATGACATGACGTCATCATCACAGTGTTACAAACGTTCAAAAAGAAAAGGATAAAAAATAAAACAGGATCAGGCTGTGATCTTCTCACTTCACATGAAGCAACACAAGAAACACAGTTTGGTCCCACAAAATAAAACTCCACACGTTTTCTCATTCAAAAATAAAAATAAAATTTGACAAAGTCATCTCACGCATGTACACCAATCCGGTGGCAGGCCTTTCATCGTCATAAATGTTATGACTCTGAGAAGCCAAACAACCACACAACCGTGCAATTTTTAATCAATGATCTTACCATCAAATGTATTATTCCCCTTTCAACAATAACAGGAAGTCAGCACTTCAAAAAAGAAAGTGCCCAAAGATATCATCATCATCATCATCAGCGATATATATATCCATATGTATATATACATACACCCAATACACACGTCTTTGTTAAAAAACACCATGTTTTTCCACAAAGTAACAGACATTAGGACAACATTACCTGGAGCATATATTCATACAATAGTATCTTGTTGTGTTTGTTTTTTCTATTCAGAAAAAAATTAAAAATGTTGACACAAAACAGCCAACGATTCAACAACAGTCATCAGTGCAATATTCAAACAAAGAGAACATCAAGTTTAAGACAAGTGATGCATATTTCATGTTTGTTGCTTGATACCAATCTGGACCTTGTTGTGGATCTCACTTCACTTGTAACATCTCCAGGGTTTTTTTCATCAGACAGAGCTGCTTAGGGCTTCACCACACTTACACACACACTCTCACTCACACACTCACGCACGCACAAGTCCTTTCACAAAACGCTTCCCATGAGGTGAACCCGTGCAACCGTGAAGCTTCTCTAAAACTGTCGGCCATTTTCGAGCAGTAGGCTTAAAAAATATAACATTTAAACAAAACAACATACAAGCAGCATTGAAACAAACGTCAGGGTGTCTTTACTTTTACTTTTCGGCAAATGCAGCAGGCAAGGTTTACCAAATTCCAAACTGAATTCCCGCCGCGGAAAATTTGTTTAGTCTTCATAGTCCAACAGGGTTTTGTTCAGTAGTCGTAACTATTCAAAAAGCTCGCAAACTGCTCCACCTTTTCTTTCTTTTTTTATTATGTGTGCAATAAACCTCCCTGCATTTCAAAAAAATTCCACTTTTTGTTGACTGAAAATGATCTTGGAAGACAGGTAGCATATCGAGAGAAAAATGGCTGTGAAATGTTTGAATCGGTTTGGTTGTAGTGTCGAAGTACCGTCCCGTGTGAAGATGGCAGGACGATCCATTTAAAAGCAAAAATGTGGATTTATTCAATACAAAAAAAGCAAAGAGGGAAACACTATGAAGTCGAGGTAGCTGGCAACCAAAAGAAGTGAAAAGAGGAGGAGTAAAAATAAGAATTCTGCAGTATAATAGCGTAGAAATGTGAGTTTTGAATGGACTCTTCACACGGGACGGTTGTACTACAAGTTTGCAGCAGCTTGTCACCCAAGATTCACTTTTTTACAGATGAACCATGACAATATTACAAGAAAAAAAAAATCTTCTCAATGTACCTTCATAAATAAAGAACCCAGCCTGCTTTCACAGTGATGACTAGGGTGTTAATACAATACTGAAATGAGTTTATAAAGTGAATTTCCAAATGATACAAAGCGAAAGCAGCGGTTATTTTTAGTAACACATTGGCAAAAATAAAGAAGGGTCACGCTGGCACTGGCCTGAACAGAAACGAACAAATGGGACGCCAGCAGTACTGTCTCTTTTTTTATAACATGCACGAGTAAAGCTATTGTGTGTACAGTACTTCACCACAGTCAATTGCTTATGATTACAACGTCTAAAAGCATCACATGTTGGAGTTGAAGAAGAAGAAGCAGAGCCCACGGAGACGCTGCCTTCTCTCCACATCAGCCCTTTGCAGATATTCCAGCATACAGCTTTAACATCAAGTGCGTGGTTCTTTCAAATAACTTAGGAAGTTTTAACAATGAGGAGACGTGTAGGTCAGACCCACGGCGTCCTCACAAAGACACTACTGTACTGAGGATGGAGAGAGAGGAGAGAGAGACAGAGAGAGAGAGAGAAAAGAGAGAGAAACTGGGACAACTGCGGGGCTCTCCGGCCAATCGCACAGCAGCAACAGCAGCAGCAGCAGCAGCCTGTGGAGTGAGCTCGCGCCGTGGGAGACATTCAGGAGGAAAGCTTTAGTACCAAACACGCGCGGGTGGCTGCGTGGCTGTGCGCGTGGCCCAGGAGTGTGCAGGACCCGTTTGGTTTGAACTGCGCAGACCTGTGCGTTTACTAGAGTCGGATCATTTGGCACAACTGTGAAGTAAAGCCAGTTTCCCGCCCGCCTGCAGTTTGTGGTCTACTGTTGCTCGTTGCTTTTGCTGATGGATTACCTGACAGACAGACAGACAGACAGCAGATCACCGGGCGCCAGACGAGTACTTGGCCTTGGTGATGAGGTATAGTACAATGTCCTGGTGCCCCCGAACGCAGCGATGTGTAACGCGCTCCAGCCTTCCCTGTTGGCCAGCCGGATGTCCGCCCCGAATTTCACAAGCAGTTTGACCAGCTCTAAGTTACCATCTATAACGGACTGATGCAGGGCCGTCTGTCCCTCCGGCCCGAACGAGTTCACGTTGAACTCGCAGTTTGTCATGTTTTGAAGTAACGAGTGCAGCTCCTTGGTGTTTCCCTTCTTCACCGCCTCCTGAAAAACCCGCTGTGGCGCAGAGCATGTGGAAACGTCCGCCTGGCTCATGGCTGCAGCTCGCGGCACGGGACTGTAATCCTGCGTGGATCTAAAGCTCGGGGCGCACGAGGGACCACAGCCAAGCGATAAGGCACTTACGAGCAGCCTTCTAGGGAGGAAAGACCACTGTGTAATATATCCCAAAAAGGACACGAGCAAAACACACGCAGTGTGCAAAAGATAAAAGTGAATCCGGACACTTGTAGGGCATAAAGAGCGCTCCAGCCGCTGCGCAAAGTATTCCCCGCGGAGCAGAAGTTCGCCTGGTGCTGGGGATAGTCCACTCCGCGTGTCCACGCGCTTCCCGGAACTTTGAGCTGCTTCCTCCGCGTTCCCGGTGCCGCTGTTCACGTGGCGTCTAATGAAACAAAATACACATTATTGTACCTGTCCCGAGGCAGTTCAGGACCAGACAGAACGGGCTGAGCTGAGCTCTGAACATCGCATTCCTTCACACACATGCACCAGACACTCTGCGCACACCTTTACGCACACAAACACTCGGAACACATCCAAACATGAGAGGATCTGGGCTCACCTTTAACAGATGGACGGCTCCGCGGTGATGAAACGCTAAATCCAAAGCGTGGGCCGTGCGTGTCCTCGTGCGTTCCGTGGGTTTCTGCTCTGCGCTCAGCTTTGGGGAAGGTTTTACGCGTCTACTATTTGCATGACAATGCGCTCCCAAAGAATCAACTGTGGAGGAATGGGCGGAAACTCCGGGAGGTTATAGGCTGTTGGCTCTGAAGGGGCGCGGCCAACAGCCCGTGAATGTGCACAAAGAGGCGTGGCCTACTGTGGGAGCCAAATGTTGCCACTGTAATGCACGAGGACCGTCGAGAAACGGCTCATAGCAGGACTGCTGAGGGTCCAAGTGAACTTATTTAATATGAGTGGAATGTATGGATCCAAAGCTCCAACGAACAAGGACAGTTCAATGATTTAAATGATATTTATAGTTTTTGACTAATCCTTTCTGAACAAGGGGGAACTGACACCTAAACTGTGTCTTAGTTTAGAGTCTGCTTCAGTCGTCTTTATGCTAAATGTATGTGAGTAAAATCAAATTGGTCTGAAAATGTAGCTCGTTTTTTGCAAAGTGAATGGCTCATTAGCACCATATTATTTGACTGTGGCCTAATTGAGGCTAAAAGTGGCAGTAATGACATGCTTACACACAGAGGGTGGAGTTAACAGTTACGCGCGGCCGTTGGCACTACGTGGCACAGCACAACTTTCCACAAACTCTTTCTACTTTGTCAATAAAAGTAGTTCATATGTTTATCCCACAGCCAGCCTGGTTCAGAGACATGTTTGCCTCTGGTTTCACGTGTCTGAGGAGAAGAAAGCGCACAAAACACGTCTGCGCAGGAGATTGTGGGCTGTAAGCTTCAGAATCATAAAGTGCGGATATATTCCAGTTGTTTTTAAATGAGACCAGGACTTGACATAACAAAAGCTTTGGCTACTTCCTTTTTGCAAGTGAAAAGAGGTGACGCCGTGCGCAGATTGACACGCTGATCTGCGCCCCCACCACCGTGGGAACTGGGCGTCTGAGAGACTGTGAGAAAGGTAGTAATACTGGTAATAGAGAGAGGAAGATATATCGTACCAGATGAGTGTGTGACGGTGAGAAGTGGCGGTAACAAGATAGCGAGGCCACAGCCGTGTGTGTGAACCATGTCCGGGCCGTTTGCTCCTTTTGCTCGCATGTCTGCTCACCGTCTCGGTGTAACACTTCATAAACCACTCTCTCATGTGTGCGGCTTTCACTGCCCTCATTTTCCCACACTCAGCTGCGCATTTGGCGCACGTCTGCGGCCGCATCTGCCTGTCTCACTGTACACAACCTGTTCAGCTCACCAGGGATAATCACATGTCCAATCAGATCATCCAAATATTAGATTACAGCAAATTCCCTTCACTGACCTAAAAATACACAGTGTGGCAAACTTTCCATTTCAATGAGACATGTAAACCTTTAGCATTGTTTTAATTCAACACGACAAACTATAAGGAAACATGTCCAGTATTATAAATAAAACTAATTTTTCTTTCAAACAGCACATCTCTCACTGAACATCTTATGACAATCTGGACTATGTCTCAGTGTAAACTCTGACTTTGGTTCACTCTTAAGTCTCGCGCAGCTGTTAATACTTTCAGACCGCGGCTTTTCGACTCATTCATAAAAACGTGGAACTTAAAAGCAGCAGCTAGAGACGCGCGCGCTTTGATCAGTCTATCAGAGGCACAACAACAGCACAAGTTCCCAGTCAGCTCTCCGCGGCGCGTCTATTTTCTCCTGTTTATAATGAATAGCACAGAACATCTCCTGGAAAATCATGAACATCTGTCCGCTATCAGCGCTTTTGGCTGCGCTGCGTCTGGACACTTGGAAAACATTTGGAGAGACCGCAACAGGAGCCAAAAGTTTCTGTGATTGGACGAGTTTCTCCTCTAAACTCTGTGGCATTTGCTCTCTCTCTTTCTCTCTCTTCTTCTGCCCCCACCACACAGCTCCCTCCGCGCGCGCTCCTGTGAACATGTGGGAAAAACAGGCCAATCCAGACGAGCGCGAGGGAGATGATGATGAGCAACAGAAAAACAATGTATGGTTTTGTATGGTTTGAAGAAAATATCCAAACTCATCTAATATGAGCTTTTAGCCACATCAAAAATATATCTGGACTTCACAAATGTTGACGGTGGGGAAGTTTAAACCAACTTTTTGTTATCATAAGATTATTGCAATTGGGTGATTACTCTTTCGATTAATCGATTAGAACGTAAAAATGATTTAAATACAAGATTTTTGCCAATTTGAGATGAAGTAATGTTGCTTGAGGACGTCCTAGAGACGATGAGATGAGATTATAGATTAAAAGTATTGAAAATCAAATAATAATTACCAATACCATTTGAAACTAGTTTGATACTCATCGATTCTTCAAAAATCACATGAACAAGACAAAAGTTTGAGAATAATCTTGAGCTTTAGCAAAGCTAGTTTAAAACCAAAATGTTCAAATTGCACAGTTTAGATGTCATTTCTGTTCAATCTGAAGCTTTTCCACAGCTCCTGGCATGTTTGGAGTGTTCTGGCCTCACAGCAAGAAGGTCGCGGGTTCGATTCCCGCTCGGACCAGGCCTTTCAATGGAGTTTACATGTTTGAGCCCTGTGTCTGTGTGATTTCCTTGGTGGTGGTCGGAGGTTGAGGCGCCAGGTGTTTTGGCGACAAACTGTGAGAAGTGGGTCTGGTCACCACGCCCTCCGCCTGCGTTTCAGATCAAATCCACATTGTATCGTCCAATCAGATGAGTTTATTTGTGTGACACAGATGAAACAAAGGAGCTGATTGGTCATCTGTCATTTAGAAAAAAATCTAACTTCACTCTGAATTACTGAATTAGTTGGAAACTATTTCAATAATCGATATGGTTGCTTAATGGGACAAGTGGGACATGATGATTAAAACTACACAGCAGTACTTTACTTGAGTGTTAAAAAAAATCTGGCCATGTTTTACTTTTACGTTTTACATTTTTCACAAAATACCTGTACTGTTTACTCCTACAATTAGCTACTTCTTCAAGTCCACACACAGTCTTTTCTCTCTTAAAGTTGGTGCAGACCTGAGTTGATGCCTTTTTTTTTTTTCAGTTTAAAAACTTAAAAATTATTATTTTTTTATTATTATTTAATTTTATTTTTTACTTTGTTACTTAATTAAATGTGCTTTTTTTAACTTTTGTATTTTTACTCAAGCAAATAAGCTTCAGCTGGACTTATACCAGAGTCATTTTTCAGACAAGTAACCTTTTTGAACTTTATAACTTTTGGCATCTCTGCAACTCACAAATGACCTTTTACCCCAAAACAATCTGTTCTATTATATTAACGTATATTTGCAATTAGTTCACTTGCAATACTTCCAAAAAAGCCAACATAAACTGATCACACGACACATCAGATTCATCGCCTTTATACTAGCCCAACATTACGCGTGATGATTGTGCCATTTACGCACGGCACGTCACTTTCTCACGGGCCGCTAATGGACAATACGTGTTTATTTCTGCTGACTATAATGACAAGACAAACTTCTGGAACTGCCATGTAAACAGAATCGGCTAAAACAAGATCCAAATCAAGCCTTCTGTGCCAAAAACGAGAACCAAAAAAAAAAAAGCGCGCGTGAACTTCCCCAAAACATGAGAAACGTGGATTGGAATGCGTGTTGACTGTTATTAATATGAGGCAGTAACTCTTTTGTAGCATCTAGGAATACTTGTGTGAGAGAGGAAGAGAGAGAGAAAGACGTGACGCGCGTTTAGGGGGCGGGGCTTGCAGAGTCTCGATTCATTCCGGAGACCACGTGTTCACAGAGCGTGGGAAAGAGGCGAGCTTTTCTTCCCAGCAAAGAAAGAGCAGGGATCAAATAACACTGTGGTGCTGCTGCAGAAAACCCTCTCTCTCCTCCGTCTCTCGCTCGGTCTGTGCAGAGGCTGAGTGTCCGCTGCCGCTACTGCCGCCGGTACGACCGAGAGCGAGACGCACCGGGGCTGGTTCTGGACCCGGACTCAACCAAACAGCAATAATAATACTGTAGATTTTATAGTTACGAGGTGGTTTGAAAGTTATGAGAACAGAAGCGGCAGCAGAGTAGATTCCAAAGTGGTGCGCAATGAGAACGTGTTTGCATTCGTGTTTGAGTAGGTTGTTGTTCATTTTAAAGTGACAGGTTAGAAAGTATTTTGAGTGAAACATGATTATATTTAAGATTTTACTAAACATCTTGTTTGTTTTCACTCAATTTGGCTGCTTTTAAAAGGTTTAGAAATGTCTTTTATTCAACAAATATGACATATGTAAAGGTATTTCCACAAATGTTACCTAGCAATCAAGTAGCAAAAAATGGGCCAAAATCTCCTTAAGTGACACAGTTATGATATGACAAGTATAATAATACCTTGTAACAAGTTGATTTAGCTAAACAGGAAAGAAAAGGTTTCGTGTTCATTCAAAATATTTGCTGATTTGTTTGTAATTTGCATCTGTGATAAAGACAAGGACTGTCACAGTAAGCTTTATCAGAATGAGAAAATATCCGAAAGCAGGGCTTTGTTTAGTTCAGATTTGGATATTAGTCATTTGCACTCAAATATGAGTAAAGTCACTTCAAAATATGATGACAAATAAACGAAAAAGTAATGCTATGAAAAATTATTCAAGTAAGAATCAAAGTTACTGTGGGATACACAGTAGCAGAGTGCTTAGAGCTCTGGCTTCCCGATGACATCGTGGGTTCGACTCCCGGGTCGAGCCAAGTCAACATGTCACGATCTCTCTGAGTGGAGTTTTGCATGTTCCACCTGTGTCACTGGGTTTTCTTAGGTTAAGTGGGCATCACTGTATTTCACCATAGAACCAGAGAGTGAACGGAATAAATTATGTATTTTATTTATTTATATAGCACATTTACACAAACAGATGTCTTCCATGCAAACTCCACATAAAGGTTTCGGTCTCTAACTCTGCGACAAGTTGGCCACTGTTCAGGGTGTTCCCCTGCCTAAGGCTCAAAGTTACTGGGATAAGCTCCAGTCACTCGTGACTGCTAAAGGGAATTAAAAAAAATTATAAAAAATTAGTGCAACAGAAACATCCAAATTACAAAAACATGCTTTCAGTGAAGTTTAATTTTTGGTCAAAAAGTTACAAAGTCCCCTTAAGTAGATTTTTACATTTGATACTGTATAATTGACATGACTTTTGCACCTGTGTCTGGACTTTTACTTTACAAAATACTTGATACACCCCAGACGGCGCATAAATGGAAGAAAATATGAAGTCTCTTCTATCCAACCACACATAAAGTGTTTGAGCGTGTGTGTGCATGAGCTGTCGTTCTGTTGTGACGACCTGCCAGAGTCAGAAAAGTAAATCCTATTAATCCTTTTTCAAACAAATGAGACTCAGACAGGTGAGAACAGAGTCAGGTGAGAGAAGACACAGGACAGGTGCTGTGTTTTTATAATCAGGACGTGGTTTGGTATATTAATGACGAGGCAAATAAGTCAGCTGCCGATTCGACAAAATAAAGACATCATTGTGTTATTTGTCAAATCCTATTTACATTATTGTGCAACTTAGCCCATATGGATCTTGACCCATGTGCACAAAATGGTTTTTACAATGTGGTTGCTAGGTTGTGAAATTACCTCCACCGATAACTGCATTTCTACTTGTGCAAAAAGTGCATATTTCCAAATAAGCAGATCTTTCAAAATGTGTTTCTAACGATGCAATCTAAGGCTTGTCACACAGTTAAAACTAGTCTTTCAACATGTTCTCATGGTTTGCGTGTACGGTATATACCACATTAGGGTTGCACAATATATCGAAAAAATATCGATATCGCAATATTGACACGTGCAATATCCATATTGCAAGGATGTGCAATAATTTGTTACATTTTTATGCATTATTCATCCGTTTTTAGCGCCGAGTGATTTGACTCTGTTCTCGTCTTCTCCTCTTAAGAACAACTCTTGTGATTTGTGTTGGTTTAAAACAAGATTGAAAAGGCATAACGTGTGTAGGGGTACCGACTGCGGTTGCCAGATTTTCAGAGTAACCAGCAACTAAGCCGTGTAAAAAATCGTCCTAAAACATGACCGCGCCTCAATAAAAATAAGTTAATAAAATGATTAAGCAATTGCTAAGACACAGAACGTGTGCGGTTTATACGCACATTGTTTTAATAGTGTAATAACGACTTATTACTTTAAAATAAATGTACAGAGATATTATTAATTGAAAAATAAATATCGCAAAAATATCGCAATCTCAGAGCCCATATCGCATATCGCAAAAATTTTCAATATCGTGCAGCCCTATACCACATCATGACAAATTGCGTGTCATGACGTTTTTGAGTGTTTATTATTCAGCCAATTTTTGTCATGTTTGGTTGAGGACAAGCAAGGTTTTATTTGGGTTAATGGATAAGTTACGTCTGAAGTTATAAAAATGGGTAAGTTTAGGTCTGTGTTTGTTAAGGTTATGATTGTATTTGTATTCATGAATAATAACACGCTTTTACATTCACCATTGAACTGAATTGAACTGGAACAGAAACATGTAAAATACACATTCAAAAATTATAAATCACAATCACATGGCACGCTGTTTGAAATTGTGCGGTGTGTACACACTTATGTATGTCCAGAATGGCCATTTAAAGTTCAATGATTATAACCTTAATCATCATAAAATGATGAGGTGAGGTGAGGAGCCTGCGCATCTTGCGGATGTCCACCTGGAGGAAAGCAGAACTGTGCATGTTCGGTTAATGGAGAGGCGCTAACTTGAGCTAGATGCTAAAGGCTAACTGGCAACACGAACCAATCACGGAATGCATTATTAGAGTTGGATTAGACTCCTCCCCTCTGTCCCCGTACGAGTTACTTAGTGGCCGCTCTGCTAAAGTGCAGAGAGGCACCTACAGCTTTAACAACGGTCGCTTTTTGAAGACGTTTGTCTCTATTTTCCCAACATAAACGTTTCAGTTTTTTTAAATGTCTCAAATGCTTAAATTATGTTTTGGCTAGATTGGTCAGAACTGATCATGCCATCATGATTGTGACATCAAAACAGTGGGAGGAACTAGTCCATATTCAGGAAATAACACGAAAGAAAAAATCATTTTTGGCAACATGCGCCAATGAGCACAAGCCATTGACAGGCCGCCATCTTGAATTATCTGCCAAGTCCTAATATACTTGTTAAATTTGCAGGATTTGTGTGTTAAACAATTTAATAAAACACGTCAGGATGCAACATTAAAACAAGGATAAAAAAAAAAAAAACAGCAACAAATAACCCTTATTGAGATGTTACAGTGTGTGAGGTAACATAACCAGACTTTTTGAATCAAAACACTTTCTCTTCGCCCAGCCTCATGAAAAGTGCCACATTCTTGAGCTCATATGTCATTGTCTGCCTCCATCATAATGGGGCAACACTGACTCCATCTCTTCACTAGACGCTGCTCCTCCACAGTCATTCCCACGTCTGTCGTTGCAATAATAAGGCCATTACAGCATATGGGAAAATACATGGGACTTGTATAGACATATCATATCGTCTGCGCGGTAATCCTCATAATCCCAAACTGTCCCGGACCGGCTTCCATTTTCCACTTTTCCACATTTCCCACAAAAGTTTAAACGTTGAAATCGGATCCTCCTCGACACCTTAAATTGCTTTTGCGAATTGGTTCTTTGGGAATTTAATACGCAAAGTGTCCGCTCGTAAAGCTGTGCTAGAACGTTTGTGAATGCAACACTATTCCAGGTATAGATTTTACAACACTCTCTGTTTTGTTCATTTGAAAATCGGTGCTACTAAAAGCTGCCCTTTTAAAACCTTCAGGGTCTTATTAAAAGTGATGAATTTAATAGTGCCAAGATTAACACTTTTTTAGCCGTGTTATAACTATATATTTTGTTCTTATGGACCTCGAGTCTGAATAAATAGTTAGTTTACTTCTTCTTTTTAAGTTTACTTTTATTCACAGTTAACAGCAGATGTCCTTGCCACAGACAAAACTTATATTGCATTAACAGGGCTGCAACTAACAATTATTTTGGTAATTGATTATTCTTTCGCAAAAGTGACTTGAATGCAAGATTTTTTGGCAAATTTGAGCTGAAGTAACGTCGCTTGATAACGTCCTGGAGTTGTAGATTTTAGGACTATGCTTGATTTTCTTACAGGAAAATAATTTAAAATCCTCTAGCGCAGATATCTTGTTAATGTATCTATTCAGGTGAAAATTCTCCTCAATGTCCCGTCTAAAAATGTCCTGTTTGTTTACCAATGTTGATGTTGTTCTTGTCCTTTTTCTTGTTGTCGTCCTTCTTCTTCTTGTCACCATTCTTGTCGTTGTCCTTCTTCTTGCTGTTTTTTGTCTTGCTGTTGTCCTTCTTTTTGTCATTTTGTTGTTAATCGTGTTGTAGTTTTTGCCCTTTTGTTGTCGTCCTTCTTGTCGTTGTCCTTTTTGTCGTCCTTTTTCTTGTTGATTTTCGTCTTGCTGTTGTCCTTGTCCTTCTTGTTGTCGTTCATTTTACTGTTGTCGTTTTTCTTCTTGTCGCCCTTTTTCTTGTTGTTGTTCTTGTCCTTCTTTTATTGTCCTTCTTGTCGTTCTTCTTCTTCTTGTCCTTCTTCTTCTTCTTCTTGTCCTTGTGCTTCTTCTTCTGCTTCTTCTGCTTCTGCTTCTTCTGCTTCTTCTGCTTCTTCTGCTTCTTCTGCTTCTTCTGCTTCTTCTGCTTCTTTCTTCTTCTTCTTCTTCTTCTTCTTCTTCTTCTTCTTCTTCTTCTTCCTGTCCTTCTTCTTCTTGTCCTTCTTCTTCTTGTCCTTCTTCTTCTTGTCCTTCTTCTTCTTCTTGTCCTTTTTCTTCTTGTGCTTCTTCTTGTCCTTCTTCTTTTTGTCCTTCTTCTTCTTCTTGTCCTTCTTCTTCACCTCCACCCTGGGCAAGTGATACTCCAAGACTAAATTTGATCAAACTAATAATAAAAAATGAGGTTTGCCACATGTCTGGTTACTATTACCACTTCAGTCATTACCCCAAAGTATCTGAGCCAAAACAACAAAAAACCCTCTGCCAAATCCAATTGCGGTAACGACATAAATCACTTTCCATTGAGGTGAGACTAGCAGATAATCATATTTTATTTATTAATGACAGTTTGACTGAATGACTCATCCATTTAACTGTACTTCACCTTCTGAATTTGCATAATGATGATAATTAAAGACATTTTACAATTAACTTGGAGAAACATGACGAAACAGGTCAAATAATTTACCGCACAAATATGAAGGAGTGGCGTCTCGGGAACATTCTGGCGGTTTAAATATTCAGAAATGTGGAGTCATTCAGAAAACATCACTTGAACCATTACAGCTGCACAAAAGTCATTTATTTTTAAGTTTAGACTTCAGCCCAAACCTGAGAAACAACAAAGACATTTAACAAAGTTTGGTGTAAAAAAACAACAACAATATGAACATTTTTATCAAAGTAAAGCTTGAACGAAGTCTTTACAATAACTAAAAATCATGTGTCATTTTTCCAAACCATTCTGGACTTTATTTTGTCTTGTAAATGGCAATAGAAATTAAATTAAACTATGTTATTATTGATATTAGTGCATTTGTCACAAGTCATGACGTCTCATTGTAATGTCGCAGCTTTTTCCCCATTGTTGTATTTCAATATTACAATAAACATTGAAATTAAAATTAAAATTATATACAATAATTAAAAGCACAGAGATCAAGTATTTAAAGTACATCCTCAGAAATAAGAGTGCATTTGTCATTGTGCGCTGCGTTAAGTTGCGTTCACGTGACATCACGACATTCTCCAGACCAATAATATTTAATACACATGTTTTGTCGACTAATATTAATGTTATTTAAATACAGTTTATTGTTGTGATACTAAAAGTTAATAGGTCTGGTCATTAATAGAACTCACCAGGTTGAACATGTGATATAGTAAATATTTCTTTGCAAAGTAAAAAGTAAATCACATTGTAGAACAAGGTCACTCAACATAAGGCCTGGGGGCCAGATCAGGACCTCCAAGTGATTAAATCCAGCCTGTAATGATGAGCATCTTTCATACATTAGAAATTTCATTGTCACAGCAACTTTGTAGAGAAATGTCAAGATTGTTTATCTTATAAGTATGTTAGAATTAACTTCAGCACAATGCAGAGATGATTGGACCAGATTCTAGCTTTTACAGCTCATTTTCATCTGTAGTCCTGGGAAAGGAAACCGGAGCACCCGGAGGAAACCTACGCAGACACAGGAGAACATGCAAACATCCACAAAAAAAAAAGCCTCAGGTTGCCCAGGAGTCGATCCCAGGACTTTCTTGCTATAAGACCAGAGCACTAACTGCTGTGCCATCATATTTTTCCACAGTAGTCTAACATTGCAGCAGTGTTTTTTGTTTGTTGGTTTAGTTTTTTTTTTTTAGGACGTGGTACTCAAACAGCAAACAATTCAATTAACTTTGCCCCAATGACATCGCATAATTGGGGCTTGTTTGCTTCACAATAGGCGGGGACTTTTAATTTAACCAATCGCTGCTTTTTCGTTTTGTTGTCCAGGAAGCAGAGCATAAACATGTGTCAGTGAAGTTCTGTTTCTATGTGACAAACTTAATTAAAAGGTGCAATATCATATGACACAAGGTCAAAGGAGAAGAAAGCATACAGTCTGCTGTCTCAACTCGGGTTGTTTTGCCAACACACCAATTTGCGCCTGCTCGCTGATTGGACGACTGTACTTCCTGCTTTTTGGGAACCTTCTGCAGTTCTGTGATACCTAACGTACTAGCTGGAGTGAAATTAAATTGAGTAGAGGCACTAAGTAGCACCAGCCTGGTTGAGACTTTTGTAGTGTTTTGACACAAACATGCAAAAAGAAATGCTCAGACATTTAACAATTTAAAAACAGGTTCTTAAGATTTGTCTATTACATTAAGATTTTAATTAAAAGATGACAAAAAAGTGCAGACCACAAACATAAAGACATTTTGCAACAATTAATAGTTGCACAGTTGCGGAGGGAATAATAAGCTTGTAGACATTGTTTACTTTAGCTTTTCTCCACATTGTAAAGGTCATCACTGGGCAGCGGAGCCTGGCACTGTCCGGCTGCTCTGATTGGCTGTGGTTAAGTTCATCAAACAAGTTAGAAATTTATGATCTGATTGAACTGAGCTTTCCTGAAGTCATGAGAGACAAATCAGGCTAAATATAGCGTGCAGAAGGTTTAGGTGCCTTTATTTGGTCCAAAAACATTGTAAAACTAATAAAGTTAAAATAAATATGGATACATTGAAGCTCTTATGGTTATTGCTAAACACAGTACTGATTAGCCTCAAGAAAATTTCAAATTAGAAAAATGAATTCGGAATAACATAAGTTGTCTGGAATGTTGTGATCTCACATGAACGCAACCTATTTTGAAGACACTATACCCGATGTTTTGCACAAATAACTTAAAACCAGTTTTGTCCAGCACAGATATTTTCAAAGAATCAAAGAATATGAAAGTAAGTTAGCAAAGTCCCATCCAGGAAGCGTGTTTTGGTATTGTTAGCGTCTCGTTAGCATAGACATTTAATCAGTAGTTGTGCAATCAGACTCAGCTCAGCAGCTACATCACAGACAGCGCCGTCATATTCCTCCGGTTATGGATAAAACACTCCAAGACAGGCAGTTCCAGCAAAACCACAACCAAAACGAACTTGATTGTGTCTTTTCAAGCTTTGTAAGATAATAAAGGCCATGTTAACATTTAGCTACATTCATGAACACAAAATGTTTCACAAACCTGATGCGATGCTGATGCAATCTGGACTTACATGAACGCTCCTCTACCGAAAAGTGAAATCTTATTTTAGTGCCGGGAGTAATCTGGGTGTCTTACTCTTAAGTCTCTGACAAATCATTTCATTGGATTAGGTCTTTTTTCAGACTAACGTGGATGTACTTGTACTGTATAATGAGTAATTGTCACTTCAATAAATACACAAAAAACAAATACAGAGACTAATATTTGTAGTATATTAGTAGATTATTATTTGTAGTAGATTAGTAAAGTTAATTTACAACCAGCACTTCCACAATGCCAATGTTGTCCTTTGTCAAAATGAGTTCGACACCCAAACAACTGCTACTTCTTGCAGCTTTTACACACAAGCATTTTTAAATCTACAATTATACAGATTTCTAAGTTCAACAATGACTCGTAAGGATGCTCTGACCTTTGCTAAATAAGTTTGTACCAGCTGACACGCTCCGCTTATTCAAGACTTGTACTTTTTGAGGGCTAATGCAAAAGAAAATACAGGAGACCGCTTCGGACTAGATGCTAACTGTGACTAGAACTGTACTTCTACTCATTTATATGTCTATGTTGTTACCGTACCAACATGGCTCAATAGAGGTTATGCACTGAATCATATTGCTTAGCAACATTTAATGATGATTTCTTCATGTATTTCTTTGTTGTCGTGCAACGACGTGTTGCTACAAGCTTGTCTGCTAATAACAGTTGATGATTTAGGACAGTTAACTGCAAAAAAATGATCAAAAACATTTTTTAAGAAGAAAAGTAATAAGTTCAACTGTGTGATTTCATGTCTAAAATGTGAGAAGCTAAGTTATCTGCTTTGCTAACTGTTGACTTGATTTTCTATTTTTACATTCAGTTACAAACCCAATGCTCAGTAGACTTTTGTGGTTTAATTTGTTTTCAAACTGTAGTTTATTTTTCCTGTTTTAGCTGTATTTTCAGCTTTTACAGTAGAAAATGTCTTTCTCTCCATTGACTCTCATGCATCCTTGCCACTCAGCACTCACATTTAGAATGCTGTATGTCACCTGCATAACCTCTATTTGGATTGGCTCTGAAAGTTGTGAAAAGTGCATTAAAACTTCTAATGAAGAACTATGAGGCTCAGAATGCAAAAGTGAGCAAAACATGTGGACTGATGAAAAAAGATATGTCTGTTTTGCAAATATTGTTTATAGCGCCTTTAATTCCTAAACTTCCCAGGAATAATCATAAACAACGATACTTTACTGAGCTGCCGTGATGGCTTCCTCCTCCGTGCTCTGATCTGTTACGTGAAAGACGTCCTGAAACATGGTCAGGACGCGCTCGAAGTGTGAACCTTCCCAGAACACCTTGCCACACCTGGTGCACACGTAGAATACCGGGATTTTGGGCAGGAGTCCGGGGGGAACCGCGTGGAGCTGGATGGGAGATCCGCCGGGAAAGGTCAGGCTGTCTGGGTCCAGGTCGGACAGAGAGGCCCATCGACATTGGTCCGTGTACCTGGGGAGGGCAGAGGTCGCGCTGGAGGTTGTTGCGATGGGAAGCTCCTCTTCCTCCGTCTGGGGCAGAGATTGGTCAGTTAGATTTGTGTCCTGGTCCTGGAGGAAGCCTGGGGAAAATAAGAAGTTATAAACAACTGGTAAGAAACTGAGATGAAATACATGAAAAGACAGCAGTTCTCTATTTTGTATTGCCATTTAAGACGAGAAAACACAGGTTAATAGTATCACTGTGAAACTTGTGCTGAAGAAAATATACAATCAGTTATTTTTTTATCATATGATGTTTTCATATAGAAAAAAGGAATTATTTGCATATCAGTGTCAGCAAAAACGCAAAAAAAGAAAGGGTTAGGGTTAAAAAAATAGACAAAGCCAAGTGTAAGCTATTTTAATTTGTTGACTTAATAGATCCAAATGTTATTGAGATCTTATTTGTTTTTGAGTAAACTAGAACCTTTTTAGACTTAAAACTTTAAAAAGTTTGGCTTAAAGGAGACCTATTGTGATTTTTCCATATATTTAGGAAGAAATTATGACATGTGCAATGTTCACATTTTGTTCATTATAAAACACAACACAATCTAAAACGGCTTAGAAAAAAAAAACATGTTCAATGACTTTCTGTTCAAAATGGCAGAACTGATAAGCCCCGCCTCTACATTGTAAGCCACAGATTTTAAATTATTATTTTTTTTTTTGTTGGATCAGACTTTTGAGCAATCACAAACAAATACAAACAAATGGGTGGGCATAGGTGGTAGGTGAAGACTAGGATTTTCTGAGGAGCTGCAGGACAATACAAGATTACCCAAACATGCAGGAATCAATCCAAATACAACTTTGTAAATTAATGATGCGAGAACACCGCTGTAACATGTTAAAACTCAGAAAAGTAGATTTTACATAATGGTCCCCTTTAAAATTAGATTCTAATAAATACTCTTGTAAAAACCAAGACAGTTATGTTTGGAGTATTTAGGAGCGACTTTAGAGATTGATAGAGAAGGAAAATGTGTTTTGAGAAAACTTTTAGAATGTTCTAAAAACTCTATGAAAGACTTTACAAATAATACATTTTTTAAAGTAAATGGTCTCTGTTTATATAGCGCCTTTCCACTTTCAAAGGACTCAAAGCGCTCCACAATCAGAGATCCACTCACCCAGTTCTAAATAAATAAGATAAAAACATAAAATCCATTAAAATCATAAAACCAAGAGCACAAGAAAGTCTCCTGAGAGAGCAAACTGACAAAAAAGGAGAAATGAGTTTTGCCTGCACTGTATGTGTTTTCAGTTACTTTGGGCATGTTCACACCAGTGCAGAAGTGAACCCTTGTGCGATTGGAGACACGTTTATGGTGCTGTTTGTGTCTAAGTGAACAATAACAGATATTTTTTTAAACCACACAACTGAAAGAAAACTATAGTGATAGAAAAGAATCTTGACTGGTGGTATCAGAACATTATGGATGTAAAAACAGTGCAGACATTTACAGGGCTCAACCTATGATGTGACAAAACTGAAAGAAAACAGAATGGAGAGACTTGCTAAACGGGATAATAATAAAATTTGAATAATCTTGGATAGACAAACCTTTTTGTTTGAGCATCCTGGCCATGTCTGCTCTGGGCACAGCTGCGTACTCATCACTGTTACAGGCCTGGAAACACACAGAGAAGAACAGGTTTGTGATTAGAATTGTTTCAGTCAGCTTCATTCAGCATCAAACATAATGTAAATACAAATAGGTTTAAACCAGATGTGTGCAATGTCAGATGTTCAAAGTTCTCCTAGACATTCTCCTATCCTATTACTAAAACTAAAAGCAAATCTAGTAGAGCTCTTTTTTTCCCACTGTAATGCCAAACATGCCGTTCCCAGGTTGTTGTGATGGTGTGAAAGGGTTTAAGTGGCGCAGAACGACACAGGAGAGTGACAGTGTGTTTGAGGAGACGGCGTTGACACGGTGGTGGCGTTCACATGTCCGTGCCGGTCTCTCTAGTCATGTTTCCATCAGACCGGTTCACTTTGGAGCAGTTTGGGAAGCTTATGTTAATGATGGTGAGTGTTTCTACTTCAGTCCTGTCTCCCAAAGGTCTGTTATGACACTACACATACAGTAATTCATGTTTTTAAATCGTACCTGAATATACTTTGTAATTTGAGTGATTTACAAAAGACTGTGACACGAGGGTTAGCTGGTGTAAACAAGAAACTACTTCCACTTTATCGTCTGCTTTTTCTGCCTCCTCTCTCGTAGCTTCTCCGGCTGTATTTTAACCTTGTTTTATGTAATTCACTGAGCTTAGATCGTGTTGAAAGCATTATGCAGTGGATCTGTGTGTCTTTTGTCTTGACAAACAAGAAACAGCGGATGCTAACACATGATACCTTTACTTTCCTTAGTCTATCAACTCAACATAGTTCTTATGAAAATATGGTGGTTTGTCACGCCTGTGTTTGGTGAGGTCCATTATTTAATTTTTCTTGCTGCTCTTTTTGTCTGGTTTTCTCCCAAGGCTGTATTTTCTCTTGTCTAATTATTGATCTTAAAAGAACTTGTTATGTCTTTCAGTTAAAAGACTTTAATAAGTTAGTTAAAAAGTAATAAGTAAGTTCATAATTGCTAAAATATAAGTTAATTTCATGTTTCTAAGTTAGTTAAAAACGTTTTCAGGAAAATTGTCAGAGTGAGACATCTTTACCGCTAAGGATCGTTTGAGTTTCAGTGCAGAGTGAGCACTCCTGTTTGTTATAGTCAAGCTATGACGTTTTTCTCCGCAGACGAGAATCAAGCTAGTTTTGCAGAGACATGTGCCCTGAAAACAACTCATTACACGGCAAATGTGCTTTATTTGTTTGAACCTTGGGAAACTTTCGTCTTTGTGAGTATTTTTGTGTTCACAAGCACCTACTTTTTGCATATTATTTGATGTCTTTACTTTGATTGTTACGATGCTAGCTGTAACTGCCTTACTACATGTGCATGAGCTAACGTAGTTACCTTGAATGTGTACATCGTTTGTGAAGTGTAGTTTGTAATACACATCTTTCTGTGTTTTTCAGTTACTATATAAAGACATAATATCACACAAGAAACTTCATTAAACACAAGAAAAGTACGCCTTGTCTACGGAGTTTCTTCTTTAGTTCGCTGGCTGTCTAGCTTCACAGAGTCACGTGTTGTGAGGACAGCACAGTAAAAAGACGACTACACAGCGGGCTCAAGCAGCACAGAGCTACATTCAGCCAACATGAGTCTACGTTCAGGAAAGAATTATCTAAAAGAATATGAACAACAAGATGAAGCAGAGGTACAGGTTGAGCCAGATGTCAGTCCACACGACGGTGCTACACTAGATCAGTCGAAACCTGCAGACCAACCGTCACCAGAGGGCAGCAATCGTCACCTCCACGCGGCACGAGGTCCAAGGTTTCCAGCAGGCGGTCACACTCATCATCATCATCATCCTCTGTTTTCTCTGCTACAAAAGCCTACGCAAAAGCTCAAGCAGCCAAAGCTCAGCTCATCTTTGCTGAAAAAGAGGCAAATATGATGAGACAAAAGCAGAGTTAGAAGCAAATACTCTAAAGCAAAAGGCAGACTTAGATGCTAGTCTCCACATTCTGCAATGTGAGAAAGAAGTAGCCGCAGCTGAAGCAGAGGCTGCAGCCTATGAAGAGGTACAAAGTCAGAGCGGGGAGTCTGATATAGGGCCCTCTGTCCAAGATGAGCCTTTTGATATAGTTCAACGCACAAGTGAATATGTTGAACAGCAAAGCAAGTTACTAGGGCACTCAGAAATCAGAGACAATACTTTAAACTTGTTTGTCACCGACCAACCACTTGACCAAGTAAAAACTGCAGCTCAGCATGTCCAGTCGCCAGTTAAAAGCGACATAAAATATGAACCAAGTGCTAAAATAGGTCCATCCAACTCCTATTCATTCAACCCACTAGCTCATACTTTCCAGCCCACAAACAAAAGCAAAGTCGAACCAGAAGGGACTCAAGGTTTTGCAAACTATCTCATTCGCAAAGAACTAGTCAGCACCGGTTTACTGCAATTTGACGATAAACCAGAAAACTATTGGGCATGGAAAGCCTCTTTTGTTAGTGCAACTAAAGACTTGAACTTGTCAGCCAGAGAGGAGCAAGATCTGCTTACAAAGTGGCTAGGGCCAAAATCCTCAGAACAGGCCAAAAGGATTCGTGCAGTACACACTCTCAACCCAGCTGCAGGTGTAAAAATGATATGGGAACGTCTTGAGGAGAGTTATGGCTCCTCAGAGGCAATTGAGGACGCACTCTTACGAAAGATAGAAGAATTTCCCAAACTGACAAACAAAGACGGTGACAGATTGAGAGAGCTAGGAGACATTCTGTTAGAGTTGAACTGTGCCAAGTCTGATGGTACACTTCCAGGGCTCGCTTACCTGGACACAGCTCGAGGGGTAAGGCAAATAGTTGAAAAACTCCCCTACAACTTACAGGAAAGATGGACAAATGTAGGAACGCAGTACAAAGAGACTCATAGGGTGTCCTTTCCGCCTTTCTCAGTGTTTGTGCAGTTTATTCAGCACCAAGCAAAAATGAAAAATGACCCAAGCTTTGCTCTATCCAGCTGTAACATTCAAGCGTCCACTCGCACAGAAAAGTCCACATCACACAATCGCAGAGCCACTGTGTCAGTACACAGAACAGACGTTGCAGAGAAAAATCAAAGTGGATCGGACAAAAAGAAAATAGAGGAACCAGATCGCCAATGTCCAATTCATAAGAAGCCACACCCCTCAAAAAATGTAAGTCATTCAGGGACAAACCAATTGAGGAGCGCCAGGCTTTTCTCAAAGAGCACCGCATTTGCTTTAGGTGTTGTGGTTCAGTGCAACATATCGCTAAAGACTGTAAGGTAGCGGTCAAGTGTGTAGAGTGTGATAGTCCAAAACATATATCAGCACTTCACCCGGGTCCCACTCCAGTTCCAAAAACCGACACCTCTCAAAGTCCAGCCACAGAGGAACAACCAGAGAGTCCTCCTGCTGTGGTCTCCAAATGCACCGAGGTATGTGGCCAGAGTGAAAGCCCACGCTCATGCTCTAAAATATGTTTGGTGAAAGCATATCCTGAAGGACAAAAAGACAGAGCTCTCAACATGTACGCAGTGATTGACGAACAGAGCAATAGGTCCCTAGCCAAGACAGAGTTCTTTAATCTGTTTGAAATCAAAACCACACCTGCTCCCTACACGTTAAAAACCTGTTCCGGAAAAGCAGAAACTACAGGCAGGAGAGCTGTTGACTTTATCATAGAGTCTATGGATGGAAAGACAAATATCAAACTGCCTCCTCTGATTGAATGTGATTCAGTGCCAGATGACAGATCTGAAATACCCTCACCTGAGATCGCTCAGCATCATCCTCATCTCCTCCCGATCGCAAACAAAATCCAGCCAGTCGATCATCACGCTCCAATCCTCCTACTGCTGGGAAGAGACATCCTCAGCGTTCACAAGGTACGCGAGCAGATAAACGGACCCAGTAACGCTCCATATGCCCAAAGATTGGACTTGGGTTGGGTTGTTGTGGGAGAAGTATGTTTAGGCAGAGCTCACAATACAAATGAGGTCAATGTGTATAAAACACACATGCTAGATAGTGGACGCACAACACATTTTGAACCATGTCCAAACATCTTTCAGTTAAAGAGCAATATAGTGTTAAGTCTCAGCCAAACATGCTAACAGCTACAAACAGTGTAGACACCATAGAAAAGTCAGACCAGCTAGGTCAGTCTGTATTTGACAGGACAGAGTCGGATGATAAGTTAGCACTGTCGATAGATGACAAAACGTTTCTGACTATTATGGACAATGCAGTCACTCAAAATAAAGAGAGCAGTTGGGTTGCTCCTTTGCCCTTCCGCTCCCCAAGAAGGAGGCTCCCAAGTAATAGAGACCAAGCACTGAAACGTCTCTATTCACTTAAAAAGACTTTAGAAAAGAAACCTGAAATGAAAGATCACTACATTCAGTTTATGCAGAAAATGCTGGATAACGATCAAGCTGAACTTGCACCACCTCTGCCCGAAGGTAAAGAACACTGGTACCTCCCAACATTTGGTGTATACCACCCGCAGAAACCAGACCAGATTCGCGTTGTTTTTGATTCTAGTGCAGAGTGCGAAGGCACGTCCCTAAATCAAGTGCTACTTAGCGGACCTGATCTGAACAACTCCCTGTTAGGAGTGCTGCTGCGATTTAGAAAAGAGCCAATAGCCCTGACAGCAGATGTGCAGCAAATGTTTTATTGCTTTGAAGTGTGTGAAGAGCACAGGGACTATTTGCGCTACCTTTGGTTTGAGGACAATGACATCACAAAAAATGTTATTGAATACAGGATGAAAGTGCATGTTTCGGTAATAGCCCGTCTCCCGCTGTTGCCATTTACTGCATGCGTCGGGCAGCAAAAGAGGGTGAACAAGAACATGGCACAGATGCCAGACAGTTTGTTGAGAGACAGTTTATGTTGATGACGGGCTCACTTCTGTGGCCACTCCAGAACAAGCAGTCGATCTGTTGACCAGAACAAAAACATGTTAGCAGAATCCAATCTGCGACTCCACAAAGTGGCCTCTAACTGTAGCTTAGTCATGGAAGCGTTTCCTGCGGAGGACCGTGCTAAAGATTTGAAAGACTTAGACCTTGGAATAGATCCTCTCCCTGTACAAAGAAGTTTAGGACTGTGTTGGAACTTGCAAACTGACAGTTTCACTTACCTTGTTTCTGATGACACTAAACCATTCACACGCAGAGGAGTACTGTCTACTGTAAACAGTCTGTATGACCCTTTGGGTTTTGCTGCTCCCATAATTATGCAAGGCAAAGCATTACTCAGAGAACTGTCATCCGAAGAGAGAGACTGGGACGCACCTCTTCCTCCAGAAAAGGAGGAGTTTGGACCTCATGGAAAGACTCGTTAAAAGCCCTTGAGGATCTGCAAATCAAAAGGTGCTATTGTCCAGGCTCGTTAAGTGCTATGATAAGTAATGAACTCTGCATTTTTTCAGATGCGTCTACTGTAGCAATAGGGCAGTTGCTTACCTGCGCTCTTAGACAGTCAAGGCCAGTACCATGTAGGTTTTTGTCATGGGGAAGTCTAAGCTTGCACCCCGCCTGCACACACTGTTCCACGGCTAGAATTGTGTGCAGCCGTACTTGCAGTAGAGATGTATGAGTTGATCAGAGACGAGTTAGACATTCAGATTGATAATGTTAAGTTTTTTACAGACAGTCGTATAGTGTTGGGGTACATCACAACTCCACTAAAAGATTCTACATGTATGTAGCAACCGTGTCACACTATTAGGTTATCGACACATCCTGACAATGGCGCTATGTACCAACAGAGTTAAATCCAGCTATCAGGCCACCAGATTCATCCCAGCTGCTGAACTTAAAAACAGTAACTGGTTCACAGGCCCACGTCTTTTGTATCAGAAAATCTTAACATTCACAAAAAGAACTTTCATTTTCACTTGTTGAACCTGAACAGGACAAAGAAATACGTCCACAAGTGAAAACGCTGGCAACTGCAGTATCACAGTCACAGCTAAGTTCAGAACGCTTCAGAGATACTCCAGTTGGACGAAAGCATGCAGAGCAGTAGCCAAACTTATTCATGTTGTCATTCTTTTAACAAACACAAAGCGGACAAAGAGGATGGAAAAGTCTGAAAGAAAGTACAAATGTGAAAGAACTCACTCAAGCCAAAAATGTCATCATTCGTTCAGTTCAACAGGACATACAAGAAACATTCAAAAAGATAAAAGAAGGAAAAAAGATTAACTCAAAAAATGACACACTCAGAAAGCTCAATCCTGTCATGGACAAAGATGGACTTTTGCGCGTTGGTGGCAGACTGTCCTCTGCCGACCTTACAGAAAATGAAAAGCACCCTCTGATTATCCCTTCCTCCAACCACATTGCCACACTTCTTGTCAGACACTTTCACGAGCAGTCAGCTCATCAGGGACGTCACATCACGGAAGGAGCTGTTCGTGGTGCTGGATTCTGGATAGTTGGAGGCAAGCGACTCGTGTCCTCTGTAATACATAACTGTGTCACCTGCCGTAAGTTACGAGGTAAAATGCAAGCCCAGAAAATGGCTGACTTGCCTGTTGATAGGGTAACCCCTGAACCTCCATTTACCACAGTAGGTTTAGATGTGTTCGGACCATGGACTGTAGTTACACGCCGCACAAGAGGTGGTAGTGCCTTGAACAAACGTTGGGCTGTTATTTTTTCGTGCATGACAACCAGGGCTGTGCACATTGAACTTATTGAAACCATGTC
>CM076409.1:28941509-29002332 GCA_038363315.1 Mugilogobius chulae | reverse complement strand
ATGCCGCGAAGACAGAGACGAGACAGATGCTCAAATTCCCGTCTTAACAAGGCGCTATAAGTGTGTTGTAATCGTTATGTTCGATCACCAATGAAAAAGCGGGACGCGGCCGTGATATGCAGGACGTGGGACACAAGCCTAAAAAGTGGGACGATACAACCAAAAGCGGGACAGGTGGTCATCCTAATCGGGAAACAGAAATGAAGCAGTGTATTGACCAGAACCAACCAGAGCAGGGATAGCAGACTGTATGTGTTCTCCTCTGACTTCAAATCAAGTATTACCTTAGAACAGTGGTTCCCAACCTTTTTCTGTCTTTTTAGCTGTATTAACTTTGACTTTTTCTCTTTCAGGAGTGAGAGAGTCGGTGTCTCACACGAATCATCCTGAAAACCCCGCTCAGACGGCCGAGCCTCCAGTTCTGCTGGATCTGCCCGAGAAACAGGTCCACTTTCTAGTAAGTGTTTATACTTATGATGTGGGCGATTACTGTGAAGCACAAATACACTCAAGGAAAAAAGAAACTCAACACTGTGAGTATCGGTTTCATATGAACCCTGCATCCATTTCTAATCCTCAGGCCAACTTTTGTGGCGTTTACACATTTTCAGTCCAATAACACAACCAAAACAACCTCCAAACCAAAAGTGACATCATCAGACTGTCAGTAGTTCACTGACCCCCGTTGGCCCTGGACAGAGGTTATTCATCCTCATGGATCAGCAGTAGTGTCTGAGTTGATCCATTCTTCCACCAGTGCCGCCCTCAACTGCTGCTGAGTTTTGGGAGGATGTTTACATCGGTGGACACGCACACTGAGCAGATCTCAGACCACCTCTGCAAAGTCCAACGACGATGTGAGTGCACCATTCGACCAGAGCTCTAAGCACTGATCCAACTTATGGCCCATATGGTCAAATACTGTCAGCGCTGATGAGATTACGGATGGTTCTGGCCGACACGGGCCTGTGGTGTGTCCCAATGGTCTCATCTGTGGACCTGGTGGCGGCTGAACCTGTCACAGAGATGTGCGGGGCGGTTGGTCTTGTACAGCGGTCATTACACAGGGGCCACCAGTACGAGGGCGGTCGCTAGAGGAACCAGTGGCCTGGTATCACTCCACAAGACGACTAATGGTAGAGCGGTGACTCCAAACACCCTGGAGACACAAGACAACACCGTCCAGCTTGGAGTAGCCAATAGCTCCATCCCTCTCTGGTTGGACAATCGTGGCATCGTGAAGAAGTGTGTTTTTGGCTTCATTCTGGTGCCTTTTATAGAGAAGACTTGTAATGCACTCTTTATGGTTCTCACAATCAGTCAAGCCAAACCAAGAAATGTGTTCACCTGTCTTCAGCTTACTGTGGACTGAAACCATGATGCTAGCACATTTTCTCAAATGGACTAGTTTTCTAAGGAATTTTCAAAAATTAAAATGTTGTGTTTCTTTTTCCTTGAGTGTAAATACATGAGGAGATACACTTGTTAGTGAGGGAAGTTGGTCATAGTTTCTGTAATCTGAACCGAACAAAGACAGACAAACTAAACCCACCATTTTCTGACATTTTCTCCTGATGTTACTCTGCTTCTATCGACTTTTCTTCAACCGGGAAATTCCCACTGAGGTTAAAACTTGTTTTTCAAGTTACTTTTAAAAGCCACCCAGCACTGAATTTAATATTTCCCAGCCCAATACTCCAGAGTCCTTCAGATCTTTCCGGACAAGCCGAGTTGCAAAGTGATCGATGTAATTCTCTAATCCGTGTGAGTCTATATTCCACTGCACCGGTCCCTTTTACTCATGCATCTTGTGGGTTTTTCTGCTTAAACGTGAACTTGCCTCGGCGCTGCCCCTGACCCAAGCCCATGTTTAATTCAACAGCAACAGTGATATTTGAAAATGTTTTTTATCAGGCAAAGCGTTGGAACTGTTTCGGGGCGCGACAACATTATCCGACGTTAGACTCCGGAGGACGCAGGGTCAAAACTTCAATCTCCAAAGTCACAATGTGAGTTTGGAAAAGCAAACATGGGTAACTCCGCTCTGCCATCCGTCATCATCACACGAGAACGCACTCCCAAATACTAATGACCTAATGTGAACAGATCGCAAATACTGTATGTTACACCCCGAGCATTAACTACAGGTATTCTGGAGTGATTCATGTGTGTTAAAGATTAAGATATTTCCACGTCTCTGTCCTAAATCTGCAGCTGCTTGTATATTACACACAGAAAAAACAATATTGAAACATATGAATTAGAGTTGGTCCGATCAGGATTTTTGAGGCCGAACACAATACTGAATATTTGACATTTGGATTGGCTTATACTGATCAATTTAACTTCTTTCAAGGGCGTGCTGGCTAATTGGGAGAGTCGGGACGTTTCCCGGTGGGCCGCGTGACTTTTGGGCCGGTGGCCTCCGTGGTTGAAGAGAGAGAAAGAGAGAGAGAGAAAGAGAGAAAGAGAGAGAAAGAGAGAGAGAGAAAGAGAGAAAGAGAGAGAGAGAGAGAGAGAGAGGCCCGGCCCATACAGCTGCAGAAGGCAAATGTGCGCACAGTGGGGGAGGCGGAGCCAGCTGCTGCCTCGTCTATGATGTGTTTCACAGCACACAGCGCATAATCAAAGACTCTTGACACGTTTTCGAGCCCCAAAAACATGCTCCACACTCCATATGCTCTCAGTCAAACTTTGTTTCAACTAAATCCGTTGTATATTCTCGGAGTTACGAGCAAAAAACGGCTGATGAACAAACACTTCAGCAGAATTATACACGCGAATCACCGCGGCGCAGCGGAGCGCATTTCCACATAGAACTTAACAAAAGATTCACACACAAGTTTGTCTTTGTGGGCCAGAACAGTGGCCAGAACGCGCTTTATGTGTTTGTGTGAGCGCGTCCTTCATGTGTGTGTAAGAGCGCGCACTGCTGTGGAGCAGAGGACAGGTCAGAGGTCAGGAGGAGGAGAGCTGGGAGCTGTGTCTGTACTGTATTGACCATGTGTGACTAAAACTAAGCAGTTTACTACTGGAGAATGTATGAGAGGTGGAGTAGATATTGGTTAAAAAAAAAATAAAAGAGAGAGGTTTCCTGAGGGGGACTCGAACGTGGGTGCTGAAAGGGCAAAAGTTTGAATGCGCAGCTCATAACCACTCAACTAAAAGCTACGTCACGTAACTTGATGAACAAATGGGCCAATCCAAGGGTCTAATTTTCCCGGGCTGAAAAATGATCCCAGCACGCCACTGGCTTCTTTAGTATATCATTTAAAATGCTTTGGCCAGGTCACTTTGCATTTAATACAGCAAATTCTTTGAAGTTTATACTTAAACAACAATCAAATCTTTTGCATTATGAACCATTACAGTTCAAATCTAACATGCATCACATTTTCCAACCAATCTAACCACACTATACTTATTATTCAATATGTCTATACTTTATTCTTGAAATTTAAATAAATAATTTAGCACATCGGGTAAATTATCACACCCACTACAGCTGCTGCTGCCGCGCTGAACAGACACAAGAGAAGTGTGTTTTTCTTACTTTATTCTGAGTCATACATGGAATAAAACCTAAATACCATTTTGCGGACACTAATTAAAAGGTGAGGTAGCTAACTTTTTCAGTTGTAAATTCTACTAAAACGCATAGAATGAATGCAGCAGTTTGTGAAAAAAATTAGACCACAGTGTGTTGTCTGGACTGAATAATAAAGAATTTTAGTTCTAATCAGGAGACAAATGCAGCGCTCTGATTGGCTGTGCTTGGGGTGGTCACTCCAGTTTCACTTTGTTGTTTGTTAAAAGACATTTATAAGCTACACACTGCATCCAAGATGAATACATGTCCATATTAACCATCTGTCAAAAGATTTTTGAGAGGAAGTTGTCAGATTTAAAACCTAAATCATGTTTGCAGTGTGAAAATCAGCTACCCCACCTTTAACAACGTTAAGTGTGAAAAATACTCCACTGGTGTTGTTCTGCGATCAACTTTTATAATGTTTAGAATGAATTATCTCTGCCAATATTAATTCTATCACTACGAAATAAAAAATAGAGTTTAGACGGTTCTCTATCAGAATATGTCCGCTACAAGATGTATGTGAACCAGACTTAAACTACAGCTGTCATGCAGAAAAGATACGCAACTTATTCTGAACAAGGAGAACCGGGCCACGTCACTATACATAAGACCAGCAGGTGAGCTCACAGCCCCTTGCATGTTTAAAAAAGATTCTTGGCCAACATGATGTGGTTAAGCTTGGTCAGTGAGCAGGCAGGGTTACACCAGGAGGACATGAAGCAGTGGATGAAGCGCTGAAAAAGGACCAAACTATGCTTTAACCAAGTTTTTATGAGAAGCTTTTTGTATGTCGGATCACTTCTAATATTACTTGTGTCTACAGAGCTCTCTTAAGGGTATTTCACACCAACACAACCCCCAGTCGCTGTCGATAGGGAGGAGCGACACACTGTCTGTTCACGTCTCTATGGGGCGCACCGATGTGAAAGAACATTCAGACAAACACGATCCAAACAGCCACCAGTCGTCAAACAAATGCAGAGTGAGCATGCGCGTGATGTAACGCTTGACGAAAACGCGAGTAGTAGTTGTCAAACTTTGACAGCAAACAGATGTTTCTAGTCTTACCTCACGGATTAAGCTCAACTCGTATTTCCCTCCACAGTCCAGCCTTCGTACTGCGGTCCCCGTAACTTCCCCGTGTTTTCCTCGATCCAAATAGTACCATTCTCCTTCGTAGTTACGTCCCGTTTGACCCCGTGTAAATAACAACAATCCATGCTCGACTAAATACTGTTTTTCCGTAAGCGTTATTTTCGGTTTTTCCGCACTATATTCCTGCGCACTGAATCCCTGGTTCTCTTGTGACCACGGGCCAATCAAACAGCTGCATTTGCGGCAACTGGCGACACCGACTTTACTTTCAAGTCTTCAAAAACCCGCCTCCACGACTTGCTCCGCGCTCCTCTGACCCCCGACAAACCCATTTACGCCAAACACACGTGAGCCGCCTGTCGGCAAAAGTTGCCAAACTGGTTCAGACGGGCGACCCTCGGCCTGGTGTGAAAGACCCTTAAAACACGCTGGTTTGCGGAGGAGCTTATTAACCATATCAGATGGATTCTTTTCTGTCTGAGAGGAGAGTGTTCAAGTTCTCACGTGTAAATTTGCATTAAGGCAGCTTTACCATGGCGAGTGTTGCTACTTCTCTTCCCTTCAACTCTTTCTGTTTCAATAAACAAATAATCTCTTTATAAATGCTGCAGTTTTGAACAGGAAGGCTTTTGTGTTATTAACTTGTCTTAGTTTAGATCAATACTGAGGATTACAACGAGCAGAAAACAAAATAATGACCCGCATAAATTATAGTTTATCATTAAATAAGTATCAGCAAACGTGTAATTGTTGTAACAGAAGCACGAGCAATAACTATTCATATTGTTTTATCTCATTTCCATGCTTCATTATGTCCTGCTGTAAAACGCGGATTGGATTCTCGCTTTACTCCCAAACAGCATGCGTCTGTGTTTTATTGTTTCCATCATCTCCCAAAAACACGCTCTGAAATCCCGCCGCAGCTTCCACAGTCGATCGTTTGGAAGATTTTCTGGAGCTTGATATGAAGTCATGAGCAATCAATGGTGCAAATGAAGCCGAGGCTGTGAGGGAGTTTGGGAACCTGCCCGTCTAATTAAGCAATTCCCCCGAGCGCCCTGGAAGAATATCAACTCACACTGTTTTAGATTAGCGCGATAATTAGCACAAATCTTTCTTCTGCGCGCACCAGGCCCACCATGAGAACAGGCTTTTGTTTCAGTTTGAGGGGAACAGTTATTAGTAAATGTGATTCAATTAAGTCAACTGTTGTTAACACTCAAATGTCCTGCAGGAGTTCAAGGATTTGGAAGAAAAGTTGGAGAAATGTAGAGCTGATTTTGTTATCAAGAGTTTTAGGCTGATGGACCGGAAGAATATTAAAACAGTAGCAGACATCTTGGTTCATTACAATCTAAAAATATAATAATATTGATCATACTTTATAACAGTTAGTAATCATTATTTATAAATAAGTATTACATCCAATGAGTGTCTCCTCTGTTTGTCTCACTGAGGTTCCTCCTGCAGTCTCCCATCCAGGTTCTGTATATACAGTATATACTTCTGAAATGTGACAGAATCAGGCTTTGGCAGGACTCACTGCCACTAACTGAACTGAGGTGTTTGGCGCTGCTTTATGGAGCAAGTGCAAAAAAAAGGAGATCTTTGCATTTACACAATTTTTTTGTGTACGTATTAAACAAATAAAATACACAAATTTAAATTTCAAGTGATAGGTGTTAATATTAATCTAATTATATATGTAAATTTTAACAACAATAAAAATGATTAAATCTCATTTATAAATATGTTATGTTACCTTTAACAAGGGCCAGAATCATTATTTTTCAGTGTACTGCACATGCTCCAGGCAGAAAGAGCTGCTCTCTGTCTAGATTAAATTAAACAGTTGTTAAAACAACAAAACAGGACGAGAGCAGCAGTTTGGATCAAGTCTGAACCGGTTAGGGTTAGGGTTACGCTCAATGAGCGGCCAGCCCGATCTCACAGTAAAGCGTACGTATACCACGACATAACACAACATGTAAATTGCGTATGATTAGCACGAGTTTAAGGCTCTTTTGTGTAATTATAGTACGCATCACAGTCCCTGTTCATTTCAATGGTGGTTGTTAAGACGTGTTCTTATTCATGAAAATTAACAAAATCCTACATCTAATCTTAACCTACCCCAAGCCCCAACCCTAATGTTAACCATTTTAGTAACTTTTTGCCTGAACTTAACCGTTTCACCTGAATAAAACGTCTCCACGTGGCTTCAAACAAAACTCGTGGCATTTTTACGCTTTTTCATATCGTGCTATATGTACGGCGTAACATAAGTACGCAAAACAGGACTGATATCGTGCTAAAAATACGCTATTTATGTGTCGTGCTAAATGTACGCCTTCTTGTGAGACTGTGTTGGAGCGGCGGCTCTTTCTGCATAACACATATCTGTGAGAACCACCTGCACCTGAGCGGTTTTACAACGTAGGAAAGTAAAACTTTTTGATGTTCTGGTAAGCTGTTTTGGTCCAGTCCCCTTTTGTGGCGTGTTCCCAAACAACACAGTCCCCAAAGAAAACAATGATATACATACAGTAGAAATGTATTTAGCTACTAAAAGGGGTCAGTTTAGAGCTGGGGCTGGAATACGTTAAGATTTATACGTTCTTGACATGGGCAGGGCATTTGATCGAAAGACCAAGTCCTCCTCTCTCGTCTTCTGAAGTGAAAGTCTTTTCCAAGCTTCGACACTTCATCTGTCACTCACACTGAGCCTGATCATGTGAGAGAAGTTGTGGGATAGATCTATAAAAACAAAAATGTAAAGTCCAGCAGCGTGTTTGTTTTGGACGTAGCCACAGCCGCTGATGCAGCAGAGAATTTGGGTGTCTTTGTGTTTCTGACTGCGCTGGGCCAGTTTAGAGAAAGAGACAATGTTGTAACTTTGGTTTTTACCAATCGAGCCTTGTCCAATTCAGTTTGTATTGTGACTGCAGCCTTAGAAACCACATCTAAAAGGCCGGGTTATGACTGCAGTGCCAATTATCACAGTCAAATTACCTCTGTCTCCAATAAGAGCCACGTTTCCTTTGTATCTCATCACTGCCTTATAGAAAACACAGGCCTATCCGTTTAATGATCTTCACTTTCAACCTCCACAACCTTCATTAATCACGTCCTGTAGCCTGGCGTCAGGTCAGCCGGCGTGAAAAGCCGAATTAGTCCTGACAAGGGCATCACCGCTGACCACTGTGCAGGATCCAGTCTTAATAAAGCTCTAAATGGAGATCTTTGCGGCGCGTCGGGGGGTTTAGCTCTCTTCGTTTTCCCCCGCGGCGCTAATGGACACGTCGTTGGCAGTCCGTCCACGGCTCGGTTTGAAAATCACTGACAGACCCGAGGGAAATATGCACCGTGAGACCCCGGCGCACGCGATAACATCTCCTCTTTTGTTTAGCCGCTCTGCTTTAACATTCACGCCAGCAACAGATAAGAAAGGAGAGACGGATTTAGATGCAAAATGCGACTACGACAGCCAGGCGTGTGCATGTTTTAAAGGAGGAGCTTCCAGTTAGCAGTCTCCGAGGAAATGTGTGGAGATTGTTGCAAAGTGAGGACATTTTAGAGGTTTAAGCATTTTGCATTTGAGCCAGTGACACAAACGATATGCCGAAGATAATCATTTTTTTCCGGTTCAAAATCTTTTCCTATTCATTTTCTTTGGAACAGCTGGGCGATATGGCAAAAAACTAAAATCACGTTTTTTTTGGAGCCAGATCACGATTTCGATTTGATCACAATTCTTGTAGACTTGCTTTTTAGGTTAATACAATTATCTCTTTTTTTTCCAGAAAGTTCCTTCTCTGTCAGTGGCTAAGTCCAACTGTCAAAGGCTGACCAGTGTTGCCAGATTTTCAGAGAGAAAAAAGTGACTATGCAAGGCAAGGCAAATTTATTTGTATAGCACAATTCATACACAAAGCAATTCAAAGTGCTTTACAAGGCAAAATTACAATACAAAATTATTAAAAATAAATATTCAGCATAAAATTTACTTTAAAAGAAGAAAAAAAGAGTGAAGACAAAGCATTTCAGTCATACGCACAGATAAAAAGAAATGTTTTGAGCCGAGATTTAAACATTGTCACACTGGAGGCCTGTCTTAGATCATCTGGAAGACTGTTCCAGATCTGAGCTGCATGAAACTGAAACGCTGATTCCCCATGTTTAGTCCTGACTCTGGTCCGTGTTTAGTCCTGACTCTGGGCACCAGCAGGAGGCCGGTCCCTGAGGTCCTCAGAGTGTGAGATGGTTCATAACGCACTAACATGTCAGAGATGTACTTTGGTGCTAGTCCATGGAGAGACTTAAACACAAGCAGAGCTGTTTTAAAGTCTATTCTCTGAGCCACTGGAGCCAGTGCAAAGACCTAAGCACAGGACTAATGTGATCGTACTTCCTGGTTCTGGTCAGGACTCGAGCAGCAGCGTTCTGGATGTACTGCAGCTGTTTTACAGCTCGTTTGGATAGGCCGGTGAGCAGGCCGTTACAATAGTCTAACCTACTGGAGACAAATGCATGGATAAGTCTCTCTAGGTCAGACTTTGACACTATACCTTTGAGTTTGGCAATGTTTTTTAGATGGTAAAAAGCTGCTGATGTTATTGACTTAATGTGGCTGTTACAGTTCAAGTCTGAGTCCAATATTAAACCCAAATTTCTAACTTGATTCGAAGGTTTCAGACAGACTGAAGGTGAGTTTAGCTGGAGAAAGTTGTTTTGCATCCACACACTGATTTGTTGGACGCATTGACGGAGTGAATTCACTGATTGATGGACATATTTTGTGTTTCTAGATTTAGTTTTTTACAGTAAACAAAATGTGTTCTGTGTTTGGACTCTTCTCTTACATAACCCTGTTCTCTCTCCAGCCTGGCTCGAGACGCTCCAGACAGATGCTCCAGTCACTTTGATGCCGTGGCCCAGATTCGAGGAGAGGCCTTCTTCTTCAAAGGTACGAGAGCTAAGACGAAGAAAAGGCAAAGTCGGGGCGTGTGGGTTAGAAGGACGCGACGCTAAATGAGTCGTAAGAACAGAGCAGACGAGGAGATGGAAGCAGACAGAGCAGACTTTCATGTTGGAGAATAAGACCAGGCAACACCTCTCTGCCAACGGATCAAGACACTCAGGCTTCTGCATCGTTTCTTTTGCTTTTGTGAGACTTTCTGGGGATATGGGTTTTATTAGACAGGACAGTGGAGTGTAAGAGAAGGAAAGATGTTCAGCAAATTGTCAGAGTCCGGGGATTGATCTGGCAATGTTGAGTTTGGCAGCAAAAACTGACACTTTAAACGGTTTAAAATAGTGCTAAGTACTTGTAAATGGTTGAGAAGTGCTTTCAAACTCATGTCAAATACTTTTTCATGCGCTGAAAATAATCTTCAGAGTTAAACCTCAAGATGATTTGACTGAAAAGTGAGAGGCTTGTTGGCTGTGAGGTCAGATGGTGAGCAAGAGACAGAAGGTCCTAAGCCTCATTCATGTCACGTTCTTCATAAAATTTTACAATAATTTTCGGTATTTACAAAATAAGATTTTTTTCTAGAACATACCCTAAGCAAACTGCGGCTATCGGCACAATTTTGAGAATAGGTGTTACTCTTGATATTTCTTTTATTTCATTGACTTTGCTCTGGAGCAGGTGTCATTGTGTGTTGTCCTAACAGTATCACAATAAATGAATAAAATAGTACATTAAAAAGCCAACTGTGCTTGCAAAAACGAAAATTTGTTAAACCAATGACCGCAGTCCAACCCTCCACCACTTGTTCGGGTTAAAATTTGGCCCATGAAAAAAAATAATGGCCCAGCCTTGAACTAGACCACATAAGTCAAACTCTAGGCCCGGGGGCCAGATGCGGCCCTCCACCTCATTTCATTCGGCCCTCAAGGTCTTATAAGGTTTACTACTTTACTCTAATACTGTGTCTTAACCCAATGAAATATTTTGTCTGAAATTCAAAGAGTAAGTCATTTTTCAGACTAATGCAGATATATATTTAGTAATTGTCACTTCAGTAAAAATAGCAAGATAGGCTAATTAAAAAAACAAAAAGTTACAACCGTGGCCCTTTGTCAAAATGAGTTTGACACCCCTGATCTAGACAGTAGTAGGGGGTCCTCAGAATTTTTTTTTAAACATTGGTAATTTTTTCAGTATAACATTTTCTTATGATTTACCATCCTAAACATATTACAGCGTATTTAGTGAGCACTCTGCTGGTTCTACCCAGGACTATCCCAGAACTGGACCAGGTTTTCATAAGGACTGAAACTGGACCAAGCCAGGACTAAGCAAGAAAAACACAAAAGCTTGAAACCTGTTCAGCCTAAACAAGATGAAATAACATTTTTATTATAAATATCCAAACTTGTGAACACTGGTAATATAATTATAATTGACTACATAGTATTTATTGAACTTACAACATCATTTTGGTTCTAAAATTATTATCCAAGTTAAAATATCACAAACATTTTTTGTACTTTTGCAGACTTATTTATTGCAGGGTGGGGGCATGAATATTTTTTTCCATCCCAAGGGGGGCATGGCAAAAAAAGTTTGAGAAGCACCGATTTATCTGTATTTTCTAACATTGCAAAAAAATATTTATCGTCATCCACAATGTCCCAAAGTATGCTTTTAACTTTCTGTTTTTACAAAATTGTTTGGTTGACTTTCCCTCCATAAATTTACACTGAGTAAAAAAAAAAAAAAAAACATCCCATAATTTTATTGCTGGAAAAAATGCACAAAATGCAAAAGTTGTATTTTAAAATGCACCAAATCTGTTTACTTGAGTAGCCATTTAAATCTGGCTTAAAAAAAGTATTTACTTGCCATGACTTGATGCCAAGGTGACGACTTGACTTGACTTACATGACCCTGATGACCCCCTGACTTATGACTTACTTGTGACTTGTACCTAAGTGACTTACTCCCACCTCTGTTATTTACCTTTTACACCTGCATTAGTTTAATTTCTTAACAATTAAAACCTTAAAACATAATGTTCTCTACCTCAGTATGTTCATCTAATTTGGTTAAAATATAACGACAAATATGAAACTGTCCTTATCACACCTTCATTTATAGGATTTAGTTTTTGTGTAAAAGTGCTATTGAATGATGCTTTCTCATTAACCTTGCCCTTTCACCAGGACCAAATCTATTTTACTCCCAAATCAATGTTTAATTAATTAAGCTGCTCTCTTCCGGCGTCGGTACGAGGCCAACGCTAAGTGAATATTTACTTCTTGTATCAGGTTCAACGTTTAATTAACATAAGGACACTCGACTTTGTAACATCGAGAAATTTCAGACTTTTAACGACACGAATGATGTCTGAATCAGATCCGCTCACGTCACAACAGGCCGGTCGTGTTTAGATGTTCAGCAGCTTAAATGGACGTTGTTCAAATCAGGGATGTCTTTAATAAAGGCCACTTCGTTAAACTAATAAGGTGTTTCCACTAACCCTACTAAGCTCTACTTGGCCCTGTTTCTAACCAGACCAAACAGGGACTAAACTGTACTGACACTGATTTGTCAATCTGCTGGTGTCTATGGATGTTGGTGTGGACAGTTGTTATAGATCAGACGTGGCGAACTGGTCAGAGGCAAAGAGCTGAAATATTAGCTGCCATCCTTAAAGAGCCACATCATGAGTTGACCTACGACCACCACCAGAGAGAGAAAGTAATGTACTTTTAGTTTTACTGTAGTGTACAACACAGACCCTTACATCCATAGGCCTATAATTACAAATACATTTCAACAAAATAATATTAATAACAATGCATTGGATTTATATAGCATTTCACATTCTGCATTATTCTTTCACTCCATACCCGATTGTGATAAGCTACTACTGTAGCCACAGCTGCCCTGGGGCAGACTGACAGAAGCAAGGCTGCCATTTTGCACCATTGGCCCTTCTGACCACCACCAACCATTCACACTCACACCAGAACCATACTAGGCAATGTGGATGAAGTGTTTTGCCTAAGGACACAACGAGTTTCTCCTCTGTTCATCTCACTGTGACTCCTGAGGTTCCTCCAGAGTCTCCCATCCAAGTACTGCTCAGGCCCAACATGCTTAGCTTCAGAGTTCTAATAGGCTTTGACAAGCTGGTATGGCCACATACTATAATAAGGTTTGATGTAATTTGGGGAGGTCTGGGAGAATTTTATAAAATCCGCAGTTTCCTGTGTTTTGGTGAGTTCTAAAAGTGATATGCTTATTATGGGATGTCATTTTATTATTATTAAAAAGACACGAGGCAGTTAAAAAAATGCTTCTATGATCGGCAGAGAAAATACTGCTGGATGAACTTTAGTCAGGGCAGTGTCTAAACTTCTGTTTTATGTCACATTCTTGCAGAGAGATTTTCGTTTTCAGAGTAGAGAACAGAATAAAGTATAGAGAGTAGAGAGTAGAGAGTAGAGTAGAGTAAAAACACTCCATAAGGGCCACAAACGAGAGCTCGACTCAGTGGATCTTTCAGATTTTTGCATTTACTGGAGGCTGGAAATGACTACAACATAGGTATTTTTAAACTTGACACACATTGAAGCACCTGTTAAGACTCCATAATGTTACAGACAGGAAGAGATTTGTCATTTTAACAGGAGGATGGTCTGGTGGAAGGTGGTGGGGGGGTCTGGGGGTCCTCCCTCATACAATTCTAAAAAAAACTTAACATGTTTTCTTTAAACACTTTAAATTTTTCCAAATTTGGGATTTGTTTTTTGACAGTAATAAAAATGTGTTGCTGAACTGAACTGAACCAGCTACATTTAAAATTACCAATTAAAAAAAATCACTGGCAATTGTTCGAGGAAAAATTATGTTCAGCTCATTGATTTAGCAAAATTTGCTCTGTTTACACCTTTTCATCATTATTATTTATCCACTGGAAACAAACCAAAGCAAAGACTAATGCAGCTACTTTAAATCAGAACAGTCAGAACTAAAACTATCTCATAACAACAATGTTTTAAATTGTTTTAGTCACCAGATGGCACAGGTTTGAGCTTTGAGCAAAAGAGAAACTTGCATTGCAGTTACCAAACAGACACGGTCACTTGGTTGGCCAGTTACAACTTTTTATTCTTCAGATCGCTCCTGATCGTATAAAGAATTTTAAAACACAAGCAAATCATAAAATAAAACAGCTCACACAGGGCTGGTCTGAAGTGTATTTCTGAAGTCACAACACATTATTTCATAGAGACTGAATCAGATATCATTGTGTTTTCCCAGGGAAGTATTTCTGGAGGTTAACTCGAGAGAAGCACTTAGTTTCTCTGAGACCGGCCCAGATCCATCGCTTCTGGAGAGGTTTGCCCAACAACCTGGACAGTGTGGACGCCGTGTACGAGAGGCCGCTGGATCACAAGATCGTCTTCTTCAAAGGTGAGCAGAACGCATCAATGTTATGGAAGGGACAGTTTTAACCTGTTTATGCTTTTAACACTGTTGCCTCACCAGAAACATTGCTAGAGTGTTGGTTTGTAGTTTTGTGATGTCAATGGGTTTAGCTTCAAGATCGTTTGCTGTATTTGAAATCTACGTATTAATGATCGAGATATTTGTTCTGCAAAATACATTCCTTATAATGCTGCATTCAGACCGGACAACGGTGGAGTGTCTAATGCTTCCAGTTTACATGTTAAGTCAATGTAAACCTGCATCTTGAAGCGTCCAGCGAATTTGCGGCGCGAACCTTTCATCTTGCGTGTCCAAATTTGCTTGTTTGTGCATCTTCCAACGCTGCGTCTTGTAAAGTAGATGAACTCCCGCGTCCACCAATCAGACACATGCTCTCTGTGACATAGTAACAACTGTTTACTGAAGTCTTTTAAACACTTCATCGAAAGGTTGCTTGTTCTGAGGAGGAGGAGGAGGAGGAGAAAGTTGTGCTGTTGCCTATCAGGTAAGTTAGCTACATTTTACAAATTCAGCAAGCTTCAATCGCTCTCTGCCCCTCCTCCTTTCTCTCAACATGATCTGCCTGTGCGAAAAAACAAAATATTTAGCAAAAAAACAGGATTCAAAGAAGCGCGTCGGGGGTAAAAGGATGCTTTTTTATGCCCTGACCTGCTTTGGGGCGTTAAGGGCGTCTGTTGGGGTATCTGCTGAGCACAGCATAACTATGTGCACAATAGAATTTAATAGATAAGCTATTTTGTTTATCTCGCCTTTGTAATTTCCTTCACTGTCACCTTGTTTAAATGGTCACCTTCTTGTCTAAAGTTAGCACTAGCTACTCGGAAATATGATTTGATTTATAAAATATTGTTGCTAGCCCTAGCTTCATTCATCAACTACCACCAGATCAGAACAAACCAACATCTCTCTACAAAAACATGTATGTATAAAACTATTAATTACACTGTAAAATGAGTGAGTGATGATTGTCTGCCTGTGTCTGTCTCTGTGTGTTAACCCTGTTTCCCCGCCTAAACCCAAAGTCACAGGGTGAAGCTCCAGTCACCTCAAACAGGAGCAAACCGTAGAAAACGACTGAATGTCCTCTAATGGGCAATAACAGTACAAACAAAGCATAAGACCTGTCCTTTAAACAAAGTGGAACTAAATGGTCTATAAGAAAACAATTGCATCTGAATAAGTCACAGTGACAGAACATTATTAGAGAAACTATTTACCTGACAAAGAAAATCGTCTGAAATGAGGATGATCTGCTCCACGAAGCGTCAGATAAAAGAAGACGTCATGTGAGAGTCGAGCAGGAGCATGAAAGGAACGCTCACATCGTTTGGAGGTTGTCACAAAGTAAATTTTAACAAACGGGGTAAAAACAAGAGGAAGATGACACTGTTTTAGGAGGAAATAAGACTTTTTTATTTCATTGTTTGAAAAGATTTTTACTTGACCTTTATGCAATTAACAATGAATTGGTTTCGTTCAAATAACAGAACATCATCCATCCATTTTCTTACGCTGTATCTTGAGTCGGGTCGTGGAGGCAGCAGTCTAAGTTGGGAGGCCCAGACTTCCCTGTATGAACACACTTCCTTCAGCTCTTCCGGCAGAATCCCGAGATGTTTCCAGGCCAGGCCAGAGACATATTCCCTCCAGCGTGTCCTGGGTCTTCCACCAGGTCTCCTTCCAGTGGGACATGTCTGAAACACCTCCCCAGGAAGACGTTCAGGAGGCATCCGAAACAGATGCTCGAGTCACCTAAGCTGGCTCCTCTCAATGTGGAGGAGCAGCGACTCTACTCCAAGTGCTTCCCGTGTGACTGAGCTCCTCACCCTTTCTGTAAGGGAGCACTGTTGTGGATTTCTGGAATACATCTTTAAGAACAAAACACAGAAAGTTTGTCTAAGTTTAAGTATAAAAGTTTGTTATAAAAGGTAAAAAAAAAAAGTACAAAGAGTGTACAAAGTATAAAGAGTATAAAAGTATGAAAAGTGTGCACACAAAAAGCCCTATGCTGTCCCTCCAGGTCCCATCTGGCCCTACTCTAAACATTTTTTAATCAAAGACGTTTCCCCAACCAACTAGATGAACAGCGTCTCTTTTTGCAGGTGACGAGATGTAGAGCAGAAAGTGACGTTGACCAATAATCCCTCTACCGTCCCTTTAGTTTATGACAAAAATTGAATAATTGTGCTGATTGTCTGTTCTTTTTCTTCCAGGTCTAAAGTACTGGGTGTTCAAAGACAACATCGTGGAGGAAGGATACCCTCGTCCCATCACTGACTTCGGTTTACCCACAGACGGAGTGGACGCTGCTTTTGTTTGGCTCCACAACGACAAAACCTACTTCTTTAAGGACAACCTGTTCTGGCGCTATGACGACCACCTGAGGAGGATGGACCTGGGCTACCCCAAAGACAGCTCCTGTGGAAGGGTCTGCCCCCCAACCTGGACGACGCCATGAGGTGGTCCGACGGTGAGTAACCGCGAAAAAAAGTGTCAAAGTTGCGTTTTCCAGGATTGAGAGAGACAAAACACTGCCCAGATGACAACTTTGGAATCAGTCCTGGATGAATGAAGGATTACACCGACCAGAGTCAAACTTATATTTTATTCACAAGAACCATGCCAAAAGAGATACAGTGGTCCCTCGTTTATCACGGGCGTTAGGTTCCAAAAACAACCCGTGAAAGGCGAAACCCATGAAGTAGTGATCTTTATTTTTACCAGTAATTTCAGTTGATAACCTGCCTGGTTCTGATGTTGTCTTTTGTACAGGTAATAATGCGCTAAACACATGATTCAGCGCGAGATTCAACAGCGCGAGTCGTTTATGTGACGTTTAAAGAGGGACCTTGCTGTGTGCGTTTGTCTGCTCTGCTTTTGGCACATTGCCCGTCCCGCTGCGCTCCACAGCCGATCACAGAGCCACGGATCACACGGACTCCAGAGCCGACACGAAACACATCCGGACTATAGTGAAGTCACAACACGCTCCTCAAACACATCCGGACTATAGTGAAGTCACAACACGCTCCTCAAACACATCTGGACTCTAGTGAAGTCACAACACACTCCTCAAACACATCTCTGAACTACACAAGTGACGTTCCAGCGTGAACAAACTTATCATGGTAACTACGAGCTCAAGAGTCAAATCCTCACCTGGAGAAACGTCCGAGCGTCAGGTCAGCTTCCCCTGCATGATCCAAACTGTCTCAAGTTTTATAAAAGAGCTTCTGTGCTGTTGCCTGTGAATGCTGCGATAAGATACGGTCCAAACAGTGAGTTTGAGAGAAAAGCAGCTTAAAGCGCACGTCTATAGGACCAAGCACTGTAAAAAAAATGCTAAATTGCACACAAAAAAATCTGCAAAACAGCGAAGCCGCGAAAAGTGAACCACGATAGAGCGAGGGACCACTGTATACAAGTTGTGTTTATAGTGAAGATAGAGATAGATGCTCTGGTCCAGTTGGAGAAGCTGGTCTCAGTCCTGTTGAATCGTTCATTTCACTCTAGTCAGGTCTGGCAAAACTGCAGACATTTCCTGAAGTACAATCGGCCAAGCATCCAGAATGACTCATTTTAGTCCTTGTGCTCACTCTATTGATTGGTGAATCTGTAAAACTGCATCATGTTTTTGACTGTAGACTAAGTCAGCCCGTGCATCAGAGAGCCCCACATCACCGCAGAGAATAAAAAGTCAATTACAGACTTTTTTGTCATTGGCAGCGAAAGAATTAATAAATGATACTGTTTCAACATGATCCAAGAGAATACAGTCATGTTTCCATTAGCCTGGATCCCTCAGACCAGTTCACTTTGGAACGGTTCAGCGGTCCAGACTCTCGAGGGTCTGTCACGTGAGCAGCAGCTGTCACTCACACATAACACATGCTTTCTTAAATAAATAAAAAAGAAAATGTACCTGAATTATACTTTCTCTTCTCTGGCGTCAATCAGAGTGTATTAATAATCTGAAGTCTGTGGCTGTGACTCGAGGGTTAGGCTGGTGGAAACAAGAAAATACTTCCAGTTTATCATCACTTTTTAAACATGTATTTTACTTTTTTGCAAAGCCTCTGCGACTCTGAGCAGCATTTTAAACTGTTTTGTTCAATGCATTGAGGTTGGATTATGCAGGACACATTACACACAGTATTATACACAACTGTATGTATATTTTATAATTTTGTTTTACCTCGCCAAAGAGGAAACAGCTGATGCTAAGGCGCTAGCTTTGCTTTGTTAAGTCTATCAGAGCAACAAATAAAGTTTTCTTCAGTGGAAATTAGGGCTGCAACAAGTTAAACGATTAATCGCAACTAATCGATTATTGAAATAGTTGTCAACTAATTTAGCAATCGAATAATCGTTTCCAGGTCTTAATGTAGACTTCAAACATCAATGAGCTGTTGAAAAGCATCAGACTGGACACAAATTACATGATAATTGTTTAAATGTAAGGTTTTTCATGTTAAAACTAGCTTGCCTGAGTCTAATGTTATGATACTAAACTTTAAACTGAGATTCTTGAAACTAACTATGATACCACAATGATCATTAAAAATGCTCTTTTATGTCACATTTCTTTGCAACAGACACAAAATACTTTATTAAACATTTTGGTTTTAAACTAGATTTGATTCAGCTCAGGATTATTCTAAAACTCCCAAGAAAATATCAAACTGTGTCAAGTATTCAAGTATTGGCACTTGAAATGGGTATCTAATTTGATTCCAGTTTTAGTGGTGATTAGTGTCTGATTTATGGTATATTTTAACAATTAATAAAAAGTGTCCTCAAGTGATGTTACCTCAACCTCAAATTTGACAAAAATCTTGTATTCAAGTGACCCAACTAATCGATTTCCAAAATATTTGTTAGTTGCAGCCCTAGGTGAAATGCATCAGTTTGTCACAGGATCGAGTCGCTGTTTGGTGAGGAATATTTCATGTTTCTATCTGATTTTTTTACATCTGGTTTTTACTAGCAGTGTCCAAAAATATCCATTCGGCGATATATCGCGATACCCAATCTCGTGATTCTCATATCGATACTAAAATTCCGATATAGATATTTTGATTACGTCATGCATATTAATGAGAATGCCCTTTGTATCCTTGATTTCAACTGAATTCAATGTCAATAGTGATTCAAAATTTGCATATTCAGCCAGACAGTAGAGGGCAGCACTGTGTCTTTAAGAAGACAATCTAATGTTTACCCGTGGCACACAAATTATTTCAAAACATTTTGTTTTTTAAGTGTACTTTAATAGTATAGATCTATAAAAACAGAAATAATTATCAATTAATTGCAATATTTAATCGTTTGTGTCAGTATGGGGATTAATCGGGATTAATCGAATCGTGAGGTGTGTATCATGGTACGAATTGAATCGCCAGATTTTTGGCAATTCACAGCCCGAGTTTTTACTTGTCCAATCATTGAGCCTAAAGACGGGACCGCTGTGAGGTCTGCTCCAGGGTCCAGGATGAAAGCAGGGCCAAAAGCGGTTCACTACAGACGCAGCAAACGGGACATAGCAAGTCGCTTTGTGCAGTGGAAACAGCACAGAACCGTACTGTATCATCCCAACCCAAGCCTATGCATTTTCTAATTCTTAACATGTATTTATTATCCCTCTGACGATCTGAGAAGCTTAAATTAACCTTCACATGACACATTAGAGTAAAGCGGTCGATCTGTGTTGGTATTGGAGCTTCCATGAATAACTTTCACACATTCTGCCTCCTGGATGAGACTGTGCGCCGTCACACAAGAGCAGTGGAGCTGGATGTGAAACTCCCAGGCCTGTTACACTTCTCAGTCTGAGCTGGAACGTGACCAGGAGACACCCACATGTTCACCTCAGACGCACCGCGGAGGCTGAGTGCATCATTACCAGACATTAGCATCATTTGATCAGGGTTTGACATTTGGCTGAACTCGTCAGAAAGCAGACAGACACTTTTAAATACCAAAATAAGATGAAGGAAAATAAACACCACAAAACAGAGCTGGAGAACGTTGTGACAAAAGAGTAGGGCCCGACCGATTTTTGGGAACCGATTCCGATGTAGAGGAGGCTGTGGGTGGGTTATTAGGGTTTATTTAGGTCACATTTAGTGTTACTTTGCCTCTTAAGAGTGACTTTAAGAGTGACTTTAAAGGCTTGAAACTTGTTTGTATCACATTATTTTTGATAGACTTGTACTACAGAAGTGAATTAAAGGGCTAAAGGTGCAGTTAGCCTCATTAATATACACAACGTCAACGCAATTAAAATGCACAAACGCCGACCATTAACACCTCTTTTCATGACTAATTTACATCGCAATGTATCTCCAGTATCACCAACACAAAACACAACACTTACAGTCGCCAGAGAGAACGAAATGAGCAGTGTTATTGTTGTTGCATCATGAGCTAATCGCTAATCGAGAGTAGCATTACTATACAGTGAAAGTTAAAGCGAACACGTTTTCAATTCAATTCAATTCAATTCAGTTTATTTGTATAGCCCAAAATCACAACAGCAGTTATCTCAGCGGACTTTACAAGGTGTTGATTTAGCAAACAAGATTTGTCAAAAATCAAACAGTGAAACATTTGGTCAATGTCAACAGAAACAATGTAAAATTAGAAACAATCATTATTAGGAAATGCAGGCAGATTTACAACAACAAAGTGGCAAATAAAATTTGTCCCAGAGCATCCCCTGTCCTTAGACCCTCCTTCTCGGCAAAGAAAAACTCAAAAAAACCCATTGGGGGAAAAAGAGAAACCTGGAGGAGAACCACAGTGAAAGAGGGATCCACTCCCATGGACGGACAGGCTGTAGATGTGACCAGGACTGACGTATGTCCAGATGTAATTAGAAGTTTAAGTCTGTGGAGCCAGATAGACGATTTTTCTAGCAGGATAGACGATTTTTCTAGCAAGACGAAGACAGCCAGTCAAAGAGAGGCTGGAGTGGAACCATGAGCGAGGTCCAGGATCTCAAGATTCGGTGGGATCCGAGGTCCAGGCATCGACACTGGAGCAGGAGCATCTGGAACAGATACAAGGGACAAGGGACAACATGTGAATAGCAAAAACAGATTATGGATAAACTAAGTAATGAGATGTTCTTTACAGGAAATAGGAGAAATAACGAAAACAGGCGAGGGAAGGAAGTTTATATGTTTATATAGAGCACAATTTATACACAGAGAAGAGCGTGAAAAATTACAAAGCAGGAGGACAAACTCACACAAAAATACAATACAAGAACAATAGTGCAGAAAGTGCATACAGTCAAATGCACGTATAAACAAAGATTGCACAAATAATCAAAGATGACTGAGTATGAGTTTTGTAAGAAATTGTATGAATGTTTGGATTGTATTATATATTTTATTATGTGTAAATGTTATTTACTGTATGTAGGATCAGTGTTTGTGCGCTGTTCCTTTCCCTGCCAGGGGACTGCAGATGTTAACTAGCCTAAGGCTAACTCTGGTACAATGCATCAAATGGAAACATTTATGTTCTAATTGTACATGGTCCCCTTATAAAATAAATAAATTAAATAAATAATAAGTAAGGACACTCATGGACACTCAGGCCCCGCCCACGCAGGCTCTGAGTGCAGTAGTGTTTTATTATGCACAATTGGTGTGCTTACACTGATTTTAAGTTTAGGGTTGTTATATTGCAATAAACAAATTGGGTCTTATGGCAGCCAAATTTAGGCCTGTGGGTTATATTCTGTTCATTTTCTGGCCTGACCATAAGCTAATTCGAAGAGGAACGTTTTAAGCCTAATCTTAAATGTAGAAACTGTGTTAGCTTCTTTACATCAGCAGGGAGCTGATTCCAAAGCAATGGTGCTTGGTAACTGAAAGTTCTACCTCCTATTGTACTTTTAGAGACTCTAGGAACCACCAGTAGACCAGCATTTCGGGAGCGAAGTGGACGGTTTGGGTAGTAAACACTCACCGCTCAGATAACCTCTTCTCAGATCCCAAGTCTTCACAAAAAGACTCCAAACGACTGTGTGTAGTGAGAAAGCTAACTTCAGCTTGTTGTTGTTGTTGCCAGGAGCCGTGTGTCCTTTGTGACGAGGATCATCCCCCTTCTCCACACTGACATTTGGTGAAATAAAAGTTCTTTCTGTTGTTGCAGCGTCATCTGTGAAGAAGTTATTTCCTTTAGTTAGTAGCGGAGTTGAGAGCATTTAAATCCAGCGCTGCCTCAGTAGAGGAGTGATGTAGAGCGTCAGCCTGGTGCTGCGTTCAGGTGCAGTCCGACAATAAAACAACTCCACAAATAAATGTAATAACCACGCTAAATAGTAATCTGATTGGTGATTGAATAGAGTGGTTGTATTTTGGAAGATCTAAGCTTTAAAATGAGGTACAACATGTCCACAATGTTGAGGCGATAACCGATAAGCTTGAAAATACTCATATCAGCCAACCAATATATCAGTCGGCCGTACTCATGAGCTCGGCAGAGGCGCTGTGGGCCGTCAAGAAAAGAGCACAGGCACCACACAGTGTTGCCAGACTTTCAGAGAGCCAAAAGCTCTCTTTCTCTCTCTTTCTCTTTTCCTTGCTGCGCGCATTCACATACTCACTCCTTCTTACTTTCTTTCTCTTCTTTGGTTCTTTCTCCTGTTTTACTCGCTCCGTGTGTGTCTCACATACAGCACACGCCTTCTGTCTCTCTTTCTCTTTACTCCACGCATCAAACTGTGTCTTAACTTGAGCAGGAAAAGTCTGATCTGTTCTAGTTCAGGCTCAGGTCCAGAATCTAAACTCTTGTATAACAAGGCTCAGCTCACATGTTGCATTTCCCATATTTCAGTTTTATGAGGTTGAGACAGAGCATTACGTTTTGTTTTTGCTCTTCTTCCTTGGTTATCGAAAACTCACAAAGCCTGTACTGGACAAGCACAGCTCCCAAAGCCGGGCACAGGAGCTGGATTTCCATTAGGTCTCCCACTCTCTCCTTCTCTCTCTCTCTCTCTGCAGACTCACAACACTGCTTTCAAGTCCAACAACATGTGTATTTGTGTTTGTACATGTTGTGAGACCAGCAGCCATTACCTCAGGGCCATTATCACCAGAACAGAGACGAACCCACAGAAGAGAGAGAGAATCCAGCCAGGACAGTGTGGAGAACATCAAAGAACTGTGAACTGGGCTGTTGGTATAGACTAATGTGAGAGGAGAGGAAGCAGAGGGGTGGATGGAGAGAGAAAGAGAGACATACAGTAGAGAGAGCTGAAAGTAAGAGAGAGAGAAGACCAATCAGATGTTTGACCAGTTCTACAAGTTTAAACGTGATCATCCCTCCTTTTCTGTGACACGACAGACACAGCTGCTTCCCCTAACCAGAAGCAGACAGAAGAAGAAACATGTGTCTGCTCATCCACAAACTCAAAGACTGAACAACACATACATGTTCTACATCTCTTCAGCTGTCAGCCAGGCTTGTTTTGCGTCAATAGGACAAACATTGGCTGAACTACGCTCACAAAAAGCTGATGAACCGATATTCTGCAGATTTTATTGCAAAAGATTACTGCATAATGATGATGATGCAGCTTATCATCTGTGTACAGTGTCAATGCACAGGAAGAGTGACCAGAGGTGGAGCTCACACGGGGAGCAGTGGCACTGTGGCAGAGTGGAAGTGCTCTCGCCTCACATCAAGAAGGTTGCAGGTTTGACTCCTGGACCTTCCTGTGTGGAGTTTGCATGTTCCTCCTGTGTCTGATGGTTCCTCCGGTTTTCCACAACCAATGCATGCAGGTTAGGGAACACTTGTGTTGGTCAGCACCAGGTGTTTAGGCCTTAGGCCAGTGCCTATTCTGAGCTATCCCAGGGCTGCTGCTGTCACTGAGTGAGATCTGGTTACTGTGTGAAGCACATTAGAGGACACCTGTCTGTGTAAATGTGCTGTAGAAATAATCCCTCCATTCAATCATTCAAGTGCACGGTAGCAGAGTGGTTAGAGCTCTGGTTTCCTAATAAGGAGGTCGTGGGTTCGACTCCCGGGTCGGACCATATCAACATCTCATGATCTCTCTGGGTGGAGTTTGGATGTTCGTCCCGTGTCACCGTGGGTTTTCTCCCACCTCCAAAAACATGCATGTTTAGGTTAAATGGGCATCACTGTAAATTTTCCTGTGAGCGAATAAGAGAATGAATGGTTGTTTGTCTAACTCTGCGGCAAGTGGCCACTGTCCAGGGTGTTCCCCGCCTAAGGCCCAAAGTCACTGGAACAGGCTCCAGTCACCCGCGACTAATGGGATAAGTGTTAGAAAATGAATGATTCATTCTTTCTTTCAATCACAACAAATTAAACTTATCATAAAATTACACATAGACATAAACTGACTTTTGTAAAAGATCTGTTGGTCTAAAATTGCCCACTACAGATTTAGGGAAAATGCATCTGTTTTATTCAAACGTTTCTAAAGCAGGATCTAACATTGTCTCTTTATTGTGAGAAATATTTTTTAGCCTATTTTTTTTACTTTCACTTTGTGTAAATGTATAAATTATATTGAAATAAGTCAGTTTAAATGCACTTTGACTTAAGGTTCATAGAAAAGATTGCAGGGCCCCGAAGCTGATTTTTGCTTAGGGCTCCCAAAAAGTTAGATCCAACTCTGAGGGCAACAGAGGGAAGATTCAGGAGAGAAGAGGAGAGAGAGAGGGAAAGAAAAGCAGGAAAAAAAATACAGCTAGTAAGAGAAAGCGGTGGAAAGAGAGAGAAAAGGAGGACATGGTGGTAGAGCGAAAATGAGAATGAAGAAAGGGCAAATGCAGAGAGAGAGAGAGATAAGAGAGAGGGAGAAATAGAGCGAGACAAGAGAGAGAGAGAGAGAGAGAGAGAGAGAGAGATAACAAAGGGCAGAGACGATAGCGTGACACCTCATTATGAAAACATAAGACGGACAGCTGAGGTTGTGTGGAAGGAGAGAGATAGCACTGCTGACACTTTACAGAATATAGTGACACAGCCAAAAATAAGACGTCGGAATCATGTCGGAATGATACGGGAATGACGGATGGTCGGACACGGACGCAGAAGGATACAACAGTCATTAGTCCGATCAGATAGAGTGATGGTGGAAGTGAAAGACAGACTTGTCTGCTGAAATAAAACTTGGAATACATTATGTTAATCTAAAGACTTTGTTATTAAGCCACTTGTGATGTTATAGAAGAGTTTAAAGTTACTTGAGAAGATATCAGTTTAAACTTTGTGGAAATTGTCTGACATCATAGAGTTATTTTGTTCCGCAGTATACAGACGTTTTTGCTTTAACCAATCACTGCTTTGACTCAAACACATCAGTGTAGTTCCTTAAGTAAAGTGTGAACATGTGTGCTTATATATTAGGGTATAAATAAGTTAATATTTGACACAAGGTCAAAGGAGGAGAACATATACAGTTTACGCTCTCTCTCTGACTGTTGGTTCTGGCCAGCACACTGCTTTATCTCTGTTCACTGATTGGCCGATTGTACTTCCTGGTTTGGAGAACTGTCTGCAGTTCTGTGATACTTGACCTGGAGCTGGAGTGAAATGAAACTAAGCTAATTCAGAAGGCAAGAATTACAGAAAGTAAAATCTGGAGAAACTTACAGACATTTTTACAAAAATCGATCATTCAAACTAAAGACATTTTTAGGGTTTTCAAACAATATTGCTTGCATTCACAAAAATTTGTTCTTGACTAAAAATGTTTTTTTTCTGAAAGAAAATAACTATTTAAAAATAATATCCGCTCCAGAGTCTCTGTGTGCCACAGTTATAACCCTCACAGAATCACTGCCTTTAACCACTGTCCCGAGAGCTCCCAGGCCTAACGCCCAAAGTCACTAGAGTTTAGAGCAGGGCTATTCAACTAATTCTTCACCAGGGCCAGACTTTCAGAGAACCATGGTCATTGGGCAGGGAGGTTCCACAGCACGTGACCAGTGTTGTACAGAATATTTATCTGTTTCACTAATGTTAGTCACTGCTAGCCTCTCTTACGTTTGTTTTGCTCTAAAAATGTTCAAATGCACTGAACATGAACTAAACCTGTACTTTCCAAGTCTGAACCAAGAGTAACCGGCTTTAGGCCAAGACCAGGTCATCTCTGAACCAAAACCACCCAAAACTAAAATGGGACCAAGTCATGTCTAAGATGTACCGGAATTAACTCAAGAAATACTGCATAGGTTGAGGGCCAAATCAGATCTTTGGAGGGCCATTTTTGCCCCTGGGCCTTAAGTTGAATAGGCCTGGCTTAGAGCTTAAGTTATAAATGACTAAACATACTTTATTGTTTAATCATTATGTAAAACAGAGCTTCTCTCATCATATGAATAGAGATGATTATTAGAGCTGCAGAAGGTCAGCAGATGAACAAATCTTTACCTCACTGTAATCACAAGTGTCCTTGATTATAATGTTCATCATTTCCACCTTGGATTCAACACAAGTGGGACAAATAAACAGCCAAATAGTAGGACGTTATCAGTTGACGGCCGTACTTTACGCTGACCGGGGCAGACGAGCGGCCTGTTCGGCTGCTACTATGTGAGCAGCACAGAACTGTCAAAAGATTCAGCAGTGGAATCTACAAGAAATCCCACCACTTTAGAAAAATTTGCCAATCAGAGCTGAGCTGCCGCACAGCTCTGACGAAGAAAGTTCTGCTCAGCTGATGTGTCAAGAACAACCCGCACAGCTGCCAAACAGAGGCTAGACGAACAAAATGACGGCTAGCCTCTGAACAAAGTTCGGACATCGGCAGAAGTATGAATTGGCCTTTAATAGGCTATTCAACGAATTACAAGCAACATATCTAAACTTTAAGTTTGTAATAATAAACTCAACAAAAAAACAAAGAATTGCTGAGAAATTCAACTCAAAAGCCACGTAAAACTAAAAGAAAAGGTGAAGGCCGAGTTGTGTCGGGCCTTAATTGGCGTACGTCACACATCACCTCTCTCCTCTCTCTCTCTTTCTCCCTCTGTCGGAAAGCATGACCAAAAAGTGTCGGAACACAAGTCTGTCTAACTAGTGCGGTTTCGGAATAACAATATTTCGGAAAGAAGTCTGTTGTAAAGAAGTCTGTCGGAATAAAGACTAAACCCCCTTCGTTTGAACATTTTCTGTCCCATCAGCTTATCAGTCAATCTGATTATTTCCCTCAACTGTCATGTCTTTTTTTATTTCTAAATCATCAGATGTCAAAGTAAAGATTCTCAAGAGCATCTTTAAAGCACTTGGATTAAAGTAGAAAAAGTTTTATTAGAGAAATACTAATTACACATGACACTTTGTAATAAGGCGGAGTTTGATTGGGATTAGCCTCGTTTTAGCTTGTTTTTTGCTGGATTTCCAAACACTCTGTCATTTTCTTGTTTGTTCTGAGCCCGAGCCGCTTGGTATTTCACTCAGGCTAATTAACTTCAGTCCGGCGAAGACGAAACGCGATGGGGGAGTGTCGCCATCGTTCATGTGACAGGACAATTACAGATCCAGCACTGCCCAAACAGACGTCGCGCCCTTCGGAATACCAACAATGGGAACGGAATTATATGTATGGAAATGTCCTTCGCAATGATACGCTCGAGCGAATCCTACAAATGTTATTATTTTCAAACTAAATGGACTGGCTTATGTGTTGTGGGAAAGTAATTGTGGACAAACAACGAGTGAGAATTGTTTTAAAGCAATGAACGGAGACGAGTTATGGCTTAAATGACACAAAAGAGGACGTTCAACAGAGCTATCGACACTGCAGGATGTGTTGTGTGTAATTTTAGCAAACAGTTTATTGACTAGAGTTAGTATGCATTGCACTTGTCTTAGCCATGAATTCACTGTAAAAACTCCTAAGGCCAGTACGTTTAATTAACTTGCATTTTGGTGTTGATAGAATTTGACAAAGTGAGTCAAAGTTTGTGTTTTGTTCGTATGTACACTTCAGTAAGGATTCCCCACAAGTTTTCTAAATGAGGTTTATAAATCACATGATGCAGTTTCACAGATTCACCAGTAGAGGAGGTAATAGGTAAAGGTAAGGTAATGTTTATTAAGGACAATGTACAATTACATTAAGCACAATGGCAGAGATGCTTGTACCAGATTCTAGCTTACAGCTAATTTCATCTTAGTCCTGGGTAGGCACATGTTTTTAGTTGTAGGAGGAAACCAGAGTACCCGAGAACCAACGCAGACACAGGGAAACATGCAAACACCACATAGAAGGGCCCTGGGAGTCGAACCCAGAACCTTCTTGCTATGAGGCTAGAGCGCTAACCGCTGCACCCCCGTGTCGCCCATAATGTGAGCATGGAGGTGGTCACATGACCAGGAAATACATGGGTGCAGTCAGCTGTGTTTACTTGATCAGCTGCTTCTGGAGGCCCTCTAATCAAATACTGTGGTCCCTCGCTCTATCGAGGTTCACTTTTCGCGTCTTCGCTGTTTCGTGGATTTTTTTTGGTGCAATTTTGCTTTTCTTTTTTTTTACAGTGTGCGGTCCTATGAACGTGCTATGTAGCGTGCTTTTCTTTCAAACTCACTGTTTGGACCGAAGCTCTTTTATAAAACTTGAGACCGTTTGGATAATGCAGGGGAAGCTGACCTGACGCTCGGACGTTTCTCCAGGTGAGGAGAAGACTCTTTGAGCTCGTAGTTACGATGATTAATTTGTTGACGCTGGCACGTCTGTAGACAATGTGTTTGAGGAGCGTGTTGTGACTTCGCTAGAGTCCGGATGTGTTTCGTGTCGGCTCTGGAGTCCGTGTGATCCGTGGCTCTGTGGTCAGCTGTGGAGCGCAGCGGGACGGGCAACGTGCCAAAAGCAGAGCAGGCGAATACACACAGCATCGTCCCTCTTTAAGCGTCACAAAATGACTCATGCTGTTGTATCTGGCGGTGAATCATGTGTTCAGCGTATTATTACCTGTACAAAAGACACTCAACATCAGAACCAGGCAGGTTATCACTTGAAATTACTGGTTAAAAATGAAGATCACTACTTCACGTTTCGCTTTTGTGGGTTGTTTTTGGAACCTAACCCCGCAATAAATGAGGGACCACTGTACATTTTTAATCGTGGCCCTCAACCAACTCTGACTTCGATCATTTTGGTCGGTTTGTGTTTGAGACGCTGATGTAAACGCTCTCCTTTTGTCATTAGTATAACCCTCCCTCTGCTTGTGTCCCGTCAGGATCGTCGTACTTCTTCAAGGGGAAGGAGTACTGGCGCGTGCCCAGCAGTGACATGGAGGCCGAGGCAGCTTTCCCGCGTCTCATCGCTAAAGACTGGCTCCTGTGCACCGAGATGCAGGCCGACTCCCCAGACTCTCCGGAGCCCAAAAGTCCCGAGAGCAGAGGCCACCCGGACCACGCCCAGAACGGCTACGAGGTGTGCTCCTGTACCTCGGACGGCGCGTCTCCGGTGGGGCGGCGCGCACAGGCCACGCCCCTCTGCCTGCTGCTGCTGCTGCTGTGGACGCTGTGTCGGGCGCTGGCCTCACACCTGCTATGATGACAAAGCTCTGGACTGTGGGACGCGACACAGACACGCAGAGACTATTTTGTATACAACTACGGAGACTTTTTGAGATGCAAATAAAACAGGAGTCGGTACAGACATGTTTTTTCTACGAGGACGATGTTATAAATTGGAAAGGAAAATATCAGTTGTTTGTTTTAATCTGATTTTCACACAGTGTATTTGGTTTATATTTGGCATCTTTGCAGCTTACAGCTTTAGTTACGTTTGTCCTGCCTCAACACTTCTTTTCTCATCTTTCATTCAGTCTTGTTGTTTCCAGTTAAAGACCTGACGCCGTCCATTTTGTTTTTCTGATTATCACAATGCATTTAGTGACTGTCATTCCCCAATCTGAGTCAGAGCTGAACACACGGAGTACAACACAGAATATGCTAGATTTATCATTTACTTTTTAAATGTGCTTAGTTTAAGTTAAATATGAGCTTAACGTTTTTGATAACCAATATCATTCCGCCTTTTTCCCTCACACGTCTGACTAAAATCAGTAAAAATTCAAACTAAAACTGTCCCTGAACCCTTTGGAGCTCAGGTAAATGGCTGGGGTCATTTTAAAGCTGTATCTCTGTAGGTTTTGTTTCTGATGTCCAACAGACTCTCATCAGAAGTGAGAACTTTCTACAAGCAAAAGAAAAACTAAATCTAAAATCTGCCTAAATGTTTTGGTCGATATAAGGAATGGTAAAGCTGGTGTTACAACTGAGCATTATGACACTAGATTTGGAATATTTTGGGTTTTGACTCTGTAAAAGCTGACAGTAATTGAGGTAAAAATTAGTTTTAGGACCCAAAATTATTCAAAAAAAAATGTAGGCGAAGCCAATGCAAAAGTCCTATTAAAATTGTTTTCTTTTCTTTTTTTATTTGGAGGTTTACAGTAGAAATCTGAGTCTGGATTGTCCCAGAGGCGGATTTTGCTCTAAATAAAAGGGATACAATGGGATTTTCTGTTTAACCTTTACACTGATTTCCTGCTTTGAACTGGAATATTTAAAATACAGTATTTTTGAGAAAATCTGTCTTTTGTAAAAGTGTGACAACCAACCCGACTGGACTGTTTTACTCTCACCTCAGATTTCTTCTACATTTTTAAACTCCGCTCAGAAAAAAAAGTCCTAATTGTCTCTGACTCCCCTCAATGGTTTTAAGCTTCACCAATTTTTGGAAAAATTGAAAACTTTCTCAACATCTGAAAATGTACTTTTTGCTATAAAGTTTTTGATTTGTCTTCTCACAATCTTGAACAAATGTTTACAAAAATGTTTTAGCGAGTGCATTTTGGTTCATTTAATGCACATTTTATTCTGACTGTTTTTCAAATGCACCAATCACAAGCCGAGATATAGAGACTGTGACAACCTCCCCGTGTGACAACCTCCCCGTGTGACAACCTACCCCGCTCTCCCCCTATGCAGGCTTTATAAATGAGACAACTTTGAAGCCTTTCTACTATGAACGAGGCATTACACCAGTTTCTGTCAGTTTAAGTATGAAAATATAGTCAAGCAAACAACTAACATGACTCCGATCGGGGAATGACAGCGACCTTCAACGCTCTCTACTTTTCTAAATGCATTGTGGGAATTTGAGTGCATAGTTTTGACCTGCTGGACATTCAGACACCACTACATGCCTCTCTGACCCTCGTGCGGTTCACTGTCGGTATGTTTCAGTGCAGCTCCGTCTCTGCTTCTTTCACTGCATTAAAACACGCTGACTGCAGAGTTTGTCCTGTAACCAAGGTCAGGTGGCTCCACTCGTACGTTTTGGCTCCACATCAACCCAATAAGTTCAGCAGAAGTTTGTCCAGGCTGCGCAGAATGCTAAAACGCTCCAACAGCCCCGTCGGGACCAGGTTCCATTAAAAAGTCATAGCAGCCGAAAACAGGCAATGTTCAAGCAGTTTGTCCCTTCCGACGTACTCACTGGAATATAACTGTTTTTAAATGATCTGGGGCCAAAGCTGGATTGACTAAACTGAAGAAACGAGACAAAAAACGGGATCTAAATCACTGAAATATTATGAAAAGGGAGGAACACACTTTGACAACAATGAGATTAGAAACCAATCCAAAGCAAATAGACATAGTTTATCAAAGTGTCTATTTTACATGTAAGTTAATGTATTTGTTAGCTTTGTGCCAAAAACATCCAGTCTCACTGAAATGTGTATTTATACCACCTTATTTCTCCTTTTTTGCGTGTCTTGTTACCTGTTACTGCCCCAGATCTAAACTTACCCATTTTTCTAACTTCAGACCTAAACGTAGTTGTTAAACCCAAAGAAAATGTCCCAGCGTGGCTTCAACTAGAACACCTGGAGGTCCGTGTACATGGACGCATTGTTTTTTTTTGCACTTTCTAAGTTCTGCGGGACCTGCAGTCTGTGTACATCCAGGCATAGATGTACACAGACTGCGGCCCGTTGTTTTCAATGGCTTCTGCTCAGTGGTGCATTGGCGCCTAAAAAGATTTTTACTTCCGCGCTCTTTCCTGAATACGGGCTAGCGCCTCCCACTACTGTGACGTCAGAAAAGTGACAGTGTGATCAGTTCTGACCAATCAGAGCGATGTGGTCTGAGCTGGGGGAGTGCGGCGGAGGAGCGGGGGGAGTGGAGAGAGCGCGGGCAGAGCAGTAAGCTAGGCTAAACACAGTTTAAGCATTTGAGGTATTGAAATAATTGGAAAGTGTATGTTGTGAAACTAGAGAGAAATACCTTCAAAATGAGATCTTTGACAAAGCTGTAGGTGCCGTGTCCGCGGAGCATGAGCAAGTGACAAAAAATGCATTGACGGTCTATGGGGCCACATCACCACTCGCATCGGGAAAGAGGGGATCACATCCATGATCAAGGTTATAGATTAAAGCATTTATAACAATATCTCATGACCACAAGCATTCTTCTTAAGGCGCAGGGTCATGAACTCATGAAATCATGAAAATAATATGTGTAAAAATTTTAAATAATCTGAATGACAGATCATCCGAAAACGGTAGTTCAGCCTTAATCACTGCTTGTAAACTGAGTTTGACACAAAATATAGGAAAAAATGACCCCAACAAGTCTAAAATGAATGTCTGGCCTAACATTCAGTGCAGTATTGAATCGTTCTTTGCATAATAAGTATTGATACTAACCAACCTGGCTCACTCCAGATGGATCTGTGTGTCACACTCATCTGGACAGATTCTCTCAAAAGCGTTAGAAAGGGAGGAACTTTTAGTGGAATACTTAGATCTGATTGGACTATTCAACACCTAAGAGTGTTTTAGACGATCACAATACAGAATCCTAAATAAAACTCTGTCCAATCCAGTTGGAGAAAAACACAAACATTCTCTCATTCACAAATGCATAAAGAGCAATCTGCACATTCTGTTCAAACTGATTCAGCCTTCTGATTGGTACGAGCATTCAAGATGGTTCTCATGGATTACTACTGCGGTAATACTGACCACTTTGTGTATCGATGCTCCATCACTGCAGGACAAAACAAGATTACTCAAACATGCAGAAGTCAATCCAAACACAAGTGTAAGTAAACTAATAGAACATGACTACAAACACATTTACATTATCTGTCTCTACAGCCAATAGAGCTGCACTAAAAACAGTTAAACATGCATCTATTTGTCATAAACTTGGTTCTGAGGAGACAAACTGCTGATTTTCTCCGTCAGACACACTCGGCTCCGTTCTCTGTTTATTTGTATATTGTGTATCAAATGGAGAATAATGGAGTGTTAGTTTGTGTGACTGTGGACGATTTCTTCTCATTACTTTTGGACACCTGCGTTTGCTGTTATTGTAAAAGCTCCATTTACTTTGAGTTCAAGTCGCGGATGTTACGGCGAAACACTGTGGGTTGTGTATATTTTATGGCCGTGTTTTTCTATGTAAATATTTTTGTATGAAAAATAAAAACCTGAATGAATCGACTGCAGCGTGGTGTTTGTTTGGGTTGTTAGTTTTGGCACTTTTCTTTTCATTGGCCTTCAAAAAACACCAGGACAAAGAACATAGGCGAGAAAGTAGTTAATATAAAAGACAGCAAAAAGGAATCTACATCTGTCACTACATTTGAAAGACGTCATAATCAGTGTTGAAGTTTTGGAAGACCCCCACAAATCATTTTACAACCTCATGAGCAGGCACGTCCAAAATTTGGCCCTTGGACCAATTTTTTGGCCTTGAACTTCCTGCCCAAATAAAAAAAAGTATACATTCAATCATGGTTGAATGCACAAAGTTTGATTGACTTTTTGATAGTGTCTTGCGCTGCTGCCTAGCCAGGTCGTCATGAAAGAAATAGTTTTACTTACTCTGGACACTTTAGGCTGGTTCACAAGAGAGAAAGTTTCGTTTTCCTGTTAGGGTAACAAAAAACATATTACCCCAATACTGATTTACACTAAAATTGGTGTCGATACTTGTTTGAACATCGCGACTTCTTTAAACTTCAGCGGAGCAGCTTTGTCACAGAAAACCTTCCCTCTCAGAGCAGCAGAAAGAAGATTAAACCTAGGCCTAGTTTACAAGACAATGTTCCCCAGAAAACCGTCACAGTCGTAACGTTTTGTGTTCACAGTTTATATGGTTTCATAGCGAGCTAATCTTCCTTTACATAGAAACACAAATAGACCGAAAATGCTGTAGTTCTTATGCTGCGTCAGAAGGTGGCGGTATTGTGCTAGGACTCCAGATGACCTTACCGTGAACCCACGCAGCCTACGATAACACAAGCATTGACAGGTTTAAGTTCTTCATGTAATAAAATGACAAACGAAGCAACAAGGACCAGCGCGAGAGCAAAAAGGGAGAAACAGACACGGAGGTTTGAGGACCAGTGCGCGAGTAAGACACAGATAGCCGAGAGCTGGACACAAACACGGGGAACACACGAATTTGAATGGACTCATTGAATCAACACCCGGAGAGGCCTTGGATTAGTTTTGTGTCTCCTCCTCTGCAATACGCAGGTAAAGCTGGACGCATTGGCTTTTTCTTTATGAGAATAAAGGTGCTTTGGTTTAAGAGACATTTTTGGTGACTGGTCTTCTTCTACTGTGTTAAAGTAGCGGCTACTACACGTCAGTGACGTGACCGTCTTCATTGAAACCGTGTTTTCCTTTTTACACCGCGGTGTCTCCACTGAACGTCCTCGGTGAAACTACCTCTTGAATCGTGTCCAGTGGAACGTCGATTCAATGAACACGCAGCTCGTTGTCGTGTAAAAGAGAAGCCAATTTGACATGGAAACGTCACGGATTCGTGAAAACTCGTTGTCGTATAAACTGCCCCCTAGAGAGCTATAACCTGGCTCACGTCAGATGGAGCCAGGTTACTTTTTCCACAGTATCCATGTGGACTTTACTCGCTGAAGGCGTTCGGGAAAAGGTGGGGCGTTTAGTGAAATACTTATTAGTGCTTAAGCAATCACAGCAACAACTTGTAATTGTGTATCCAATGTCCGCTTGGGATAGAACAAGTGTCACACATACTGCTCTTCTTTCAAAAAGAAATTACTCCGTATTTCTGCTAAAACTGCATCAAAAGCAGCAGAAACTTGTACATCCACGGAGCAGCCATCGTTTTAGCTTGAATCATGTGGCGGCGCTATGGCATGTGCAGATCAATAATTCTCATTTTGTTCACTACAAAACACAAAAATAATTTAAAACAGCTTAGAAATAGAAGCAGGTCCATTGACTTCCTGTTCAAAACTGCAGAACTGATAAGCACCACCTCTTCATTTTAAAAAGCCTTGTAACCCTACATGTTTTGCACACCATCCTTATTTTTGATAGTAAATACAGACAAGTGGGAGGGGATAGGTGGTAGGTGAAGACGGGGATTTTCTGAGCACTGGAGCATCAGCTGCAAAACTACACAAGACAACTCAAACCTGTAGGAATCAATCCAAATACAACTTTGGGGGAATTACTGATGAGAGAATTGTGTTGTAACAAGATTAAAAAAAAGTGGATTTTACATTATAGGTCTCCTTTAAAAAATCACTTTAGTCATTATCATTTAATTTAGTTTATCACAGTCTGAGGCGGACTCTTCAAACAGAGGAAAGAAAGACAGCTGTGCCCTGCTCTTTCTCCACATGCTAAGCCCCGCCCCCTTCTGCTGCACTGAACCAATGGAAATGATGAAATAACACATTTTGCATATATAAACTGTATAAACAGCAAATGAGCCTGGTAATGGAACAGAACAGTCTTAATATAAAGTTTCAGGAATCTAGTTAATCATCCGTTAAAGAAAGTAAATTTCTTCTATAATAACACTTTTTTTTTAAGTTGGTATTGTAGAATCAAAATCAGTAGTATCAAGTATCCAGTTTTTGTATTTTTTAACTATAGAATCAAGTTTCATTTTAGTCTTGTTACAACACTACTTCATATCCTGCTTTTCTTCATTTTAAAGATCAAATATCTGCTATAAACTTACTCAGCAGTGTTTTAGTCCAACATGTTTTGTCTGTAATCTGTTTGAAAGAAAGCCGGCCTCCAGAATCAGCTGATCGTGTAAAATGGCCGACTGTGCTGAGTAATGTGACCCTCTCCATCCACTTCCCCCCTCTGCTGGTGAATCTGTGAAACTGCATCATGTATTTGACTGTAGACAAAGCCAGCATGTGCATCAGGGAGCCCCACAATACTGCAGAGAATAAAAAGTCAAAATATTCATCCTTGGCAGGGAAAGAGTTAAAATAGTTTTTGGTGCAAAAGATAAACTCTACAACCCAAAGTCGAAGCCTCAGTTGAATCAGAAACAGTCAAAACTCAACATCATTTCTGACTCCTGAAATCGTTGTGTTGTTGTTTATTAGCTCGGTGTTGGACATTTGCCTGCAGCACAATTGAATCAGACACATTTTAATTACATTTTGAGGTGAAATCCAGTTTTTCAAAGATTAAAAGTCACTTTTCCAGTCGGCGAAGCGTTTCCTTCTCTGTTCTGGACACACTTGGCTGCTGTTAATTAACCTGAGCAGCAGCAGAAGAGCTCAGAGCAGCTTCAGGCCGACTCACACGGGTCACACAGGCTTTTATACAACTACTGCTGCTGGAGTTTAGTCACTTTCACATGTCAGACTGTAGCGTCGTTTATTTCTGTCATATGTTATGGGTAAAAACAGCCAAATGTGCATAACAAATTCTAATGAGTGTCAAGACGAGAGACTGCTGGTAATATGCGTCTTTCATGTAAAGGTCACAACGTTGTTTTAATAATGAAGTAAGACATCTTGACATTAAATGAATAGGCAGAACTGTAGCTGGCCTCACGGAAAGAAGGTTGTGCGTTCCTGTCAGCCTGGTCTTTTCTGTGTGGAGTTTGCATGTTCCTCTCTGTGTCCGGGTGATTTTCCTCAGTGTGTGTGTCACGTGATCGAGCGCAGAGTGTTTTCTTTCATGTGCACGTCTATAAAAGTGAAACAGCAACAACAATGATGAAACGCCAGTGGATTAAAGCCGGTTTATAAGGAGGGTGATGTTATTCTCTGTGTGAAGCACTTTGAAATACATCTGTCTTCTGCTTTATAAATGAACTAGAAGTGTTGAACTCATTTTGACAAAGGGCCACATTAGCATGGTGGTTGTCCTCAAAGGACATTCTACAAATATTAGTCTCTGTATCTGATTTTGGTACAATTATTCATTAATTTTCTACCGCTTAATCCCGTTAGGGTCGCGGGTGACTGGAGCCTATCCCAGTGACTTTGGGCCTTAGGCGGGGAACACCCTGGACAGTGGCCAACAGACAGACAAACATTCACTCTCTCATTCACTCTCTTAGGGAAATTAACAGTGACGCCAAATTAACCTAAACATGCATGTTTTTGGAGGTGGGAGGAAACCGGAGAAACCACGGTGACCGGGGAGAACATGCAATCCACCCAGAGAGATCATGAGATGTTGATTGGTCCGACCTGGGACTTGAACCCACGACCTCCTTATGGGAAGCCAGAGCTCTAACCTTGGCTACCGTGCACTCCTGGGACAATTAATGAATACATATTGGTATGAAAAATTACTTACTTTTTAAGCTTCAGAGAAACCATTTCATTATGTTAAGACACCAGATTAATCCTGGCATTAATATATGATTAAAGTAAACCTTTAAGACCTGGACATAAGTGGTTTTATTTACATGTGTGTTTGACACGCGAATAAACCATTCAATCATTCATAAGTTTTTATGTGCAGCTTTTGGCTACGTGTGGATTGCATGTTTTTACGACGATATGTAAAATAGAGTGTCATAACATATTTTCTTATTCTTGTGTGTCAATTACACGCCCATTGTCTTGGTGTTGTGCAGACACTCGACAAACAGGAGGTTTTGTTTGGAGTTAATGGTTAAGTTTAGGTCTGAAGTTACAAAACAGAGTAGGTTTAGGTCTGAGGCTTGAAGTTAAAATAGGATTTGGATTTTGATAATATCCATGAATAATAACACGTCTTTACATCCATCAGAGAAATGAACTAACAAATGAAAAGAAATGGGCACAAAAATAATAGAAATTGGGTTCAAGTTCAGGGTTCGCCCAGAACCTTGGTATGTGGTGTTAGCATGTTCTCCTTTTGTCTGCGTAGGTTTCTTCCGGGTGCTCCTCTAAAACATGTCCAATAATTCCTCCCCTCTTCCAGGACTACAGATGGAAATGAGCTGTAAAAGCTAGAATCTGACACAGGCTTCTGCCAGGGTTGCCAGATTTTCAGACAGCAACAAGCGACCTGGTCTTTGAAAAAAAGCCCAAAAACAAGCGACTTCAGGCACTCCATAAAAAGTAGTTAAAATAAGCAATTAATTAAACATTATCTGTCTCAGCAAAACGTTGGTTAATGACTTTTGGCATATTTGGAATAGTATTTGATAATTAATAAATATTTTCAAACATGTAAATATGCAAAAACTCCATATTTTTGTCATTAGTGGGTCATTTTCGTGAAACAATCCTGAAAAAAACTAAAAAAAAATCACCTTGTTTATGACGTCAAAATGTCACTAAGAAGCAAGCCCAAAAAACCGCAACCCGCGACTGCAAAATTCACAAGCGACTTTTCAAAATAAGAAGCCCAACGTCGCTATAAAGAAGTGGACTTGGCAACTCTGGCTTCTGCCCTTGTGCTCAATGCAATGGTACGTACATTGTCCTTAATAAACATGACCTGATCTGTGAGAACAGGCTGGATTTTGAATATCTTATTTAGTTTTGGAGTAAAATTCTAATTTTGATTAAAATGCTAAAAAATCATGTTTAGAATTAACTGTTAACAAATCCTTAAGATTCAAAGTTCTTCCACATAATCCATCTGGAGTTTGGGCCGCAGGTGGAGGGACAAAAGTATGAATTCACACATTCAAATGACCAAAAAAACAACAAATACAAAGATAGTTTTTATGTCTTTATGGTGGATGGTCTTAAACTCTCTACGTGTCATTTCCGCTGCTCAGCTCAATGTCAGTGCAGCTTCACACGAGCCAAGCAGAACTAATCAAAGCTCCTGCAGCTCAAGGACGAACCAGACTGTCCACAGAGCCAAGAATGTGCAGGAGGAACCGTTACAGAGAGTTTGGAAATCAGTACGAGAGAAGAACGGATCACGTCAGGAGGAAAGAGCAGCGACTGAACGGAAACAAAGTCTTCAGACTGGAGCGACACGACGAGCCTGGCACAGAGGAGCTTTGTGTGGAATCAGCTCAGAGAGGGAAAAGTGACAGCTGCAGACAAACCAGACGGCTCACAACAGAACAGGGACAGTGTGTTTCTATAGAGATCACTGAGTACTGTCTGAATGGAACAATTTTTGGTTAATCAAGAGTCGAATGCAGCGCTCTGATTGGCTGAGCTCGGTGGTCCTCTCCAGTTTCGCTTTGTTGTTTGTAAAAGAGTTTTATACGCATATATGCACCAAATGTGTCGAAGATTTATGAGAAGAAGTTGTCAGATTTAAAACCTACATCGTTTTTGCATGTGAAAACTTGTCTCACCTTAAAATAGAAGCAAAAAGACTGGACTCATAAATCGTGTTTCCATCCCCTTGATTTTAATGGACACATAATCTCACAGTGAGGGGTGCACGGTGCCAAGTGGTTAGAGCTCTGGCTTCCCAATAAGGAGGTCGTGGGTTCGCTCCGGGTTGGACCATACCAACATCTCACGATCTCTCTGGGTGGAGTTTGCATGTTCTCCCGTGTCACCGTGGGTTTCTCCGGTTTCCTCCCACCTCCAAAAACATGCATGTTTAGGTTAATTGGGCATCACTGTAAATTTCCTTAGTGAGTGAATGAGAGAGTGAATGTGTCTGTATAACCCTGCGGCAAGTTGCCACTGTCCAGGGTGTTCCCCGCCTAAGGCTAAAGTTACTGGGATAGGCTCCAGTCACCCGCGACCCCTAACGGGATTAAGCGGTAGAGAAAATGAATAATCTCACAGTCTCACAACAAAGCGTACATTCTCCACAAGACAAAAAACAGCGTATTATCAGCACGATTTCAGGTCTTTTTTGTGTACTTATGTTACACCGTACATTTATGAAAAAGGCTTGGAGCAGGTTTAAATTAGAATCAAGATTTTGTTCATATTCATAAATAATAACACGTCTTAACAACCACCACTGAAATGAACTTGGACTACGACGCATTGCACGTTTATGCAAAACAGCCGTGAACTTGTGCTAATCATATGTATTCACTGTACAGTGGTCCCTCGCTCTATCGCGGTTCACTTTTCACAGCTTTGCCGTTTCACAGATTTTTTTTTTTGTGCAATTTTGCTTTTTTTTTTTTACAGAGCACATCCTACAGACGTGGCGGTAAGTTGCTTTTCTCTCAAACACACTGTTTTGGAGACCATGTGACAAGCTCTTTTATAAAACTTTAGACAGTTTGGATCATGCAGGGGAAGCTCGGACGTTTCTCCAGGTGAGGATTTGACTCTTTGAGCTCGTAGTCACGATGATAAGTTTGTTCACGCTGGAACGTCATTTGTGCTACAACACAAAAACAAAACATTTGGAGAGGTTGGAAGATCAAAACTAACCCGGAGACTGTCTGATCAAAAATGTGAAACTTTATGCTTGTCCAACGTTGTGGTGATTCAGAGCTCGTTCTTTCCAACGTCAGCGGAAGATTTGGGTTTAAAAACAAAGACGGTAGCACTTTTTTATCACTCACTGCTCGACAATAACATGTGCAAGCTAAATACTAACCTGATTCTAGCACTGTTGATGTATTTATCTGCAGAAGTCACATCAGTCGTTTCCATTTAAACTCAGTTGTGACTTATTAAAGTTACATTTTATGACTTCACGGCCATGCAACGGCTCATGATGGGAAAAAAAACTGCCTCAGGAACCTTTGGCACCCTGTGAGTGACATTTACTTTTCAGTCAGTAGATGTCGCTCTAACTCCATTCCAAATATAGGAAGCACATGACTGTCATGTAAGCTTTATCACACTTTAATAGTTTAGGTGCATTAAGTGAGCTGGTGTTCTGTCCAGATTGGTCCCCTTTTGTTTAAAATGCGTATGATAGGTCAGACATTTGTAGTAAAACATAGTAAACGTGATTATGATCAACATTTAGTTTGTTGAATGAATGAATGAAACCTTTATTGCCCCAAGGGGGAATTTGTCTTGCACACACAGAGCACAGGGGATACAGAAATTAAATAGTAAAAATACAACACATAAAACACAAATAGATTAAAATGTTAAGCATAGTCTATTATAAAAACATCTACATCAGAGTTATTTATTGTTTTTACCCAATGTGGTTGTTTTGGTAAAGTTCATTATTGTCTCTTGTCCAGTAAAAATGACGTTAAAAATCTGAGCCAAAATCAACATAAATAACCAAGAAGTGACAATGTGATGCATTATTATAACTTATAAAACTTGAATTGTGTTAAATGATTGCTTAAAGTGTGTATGGCAGGTTTTTATGTTTCTCAAATTTTTTATTTAGCTTGGTAGATTAATACTTGCTGTTATTATAAATGATAGTTTTACGTTAATCAAGAACAAGTTTGTGGAGAAAAATGTGAAATTGTTGAAAATACCAGGAAGCAGAGCAGAGTTCTACAGTAAACTGATGACATCACAATGCACTGTAAAAAAATTTTTTTAAAAATCCTACAGTGAATGAGTTAAGTGAACTTAAATCTTTGTGTTGATGTAACTTACCACTGTGAGTCAAACTTAGATGTTTATAAGAGAGAGAGAGAGAGAGAGAGAGAGAGAGAGAGAGAGTGAAAGAGAAAGAAAGAGAAAAACAGTGGAGAGGGTGAAAGAGAAAGAGAGAAAGAAAGGAGAGAAAGAAAAGAATAAAACAGAGGAGAGAGAGAGAAAGAAAGAGAGAAAAACAGTGGAGAGAGTGAAAGAGAAAGAGAGAAAGAGAGGAGAGAGATAGAAGAGATAGAGAGAGAGCAAGAGGAAAAGAGACAGAGAAGGAAAAAGAGAAAGAAAAAGAAAAAAACAGGAGAGAGAGATAGTGAGAGAGAGAGGAGAGAGAGAGAGAAAGTGAGAGGAGAGAGAAAGAAAGAAAGAGAAAGGAGAGAGGATAGAAAGAGAGAGATGGGAGAAAGAGAAAGAAGGGAAGAAAGAAAGAACCAAAGAAAGAAAGAAAGAGGGAGAGGAAGGGGAAAAAGAGAGAGAAAGAGAAAAAACAGAGGAGAGAGAGATAGTGAGAGAGAGAGAAAGTGAGAGGAGAGAAAGAAAGAAAGAAAGAAAGAAAGAAAGAAAGAGAAAGGAAAGAGGAGAGAAAGAGAGAGAGAGATAAGAGAGAGAGAGAGAAGAGAGAGAAAGTGAGAGAGAGGATAGAAAGAGAGAGATGGGGAGAAAGAGAAAGAAAGAAAGAAAGAAAGAAAGAGGGAGAGGAAGCGGAAAGAGGAGAGAGAGAGAGAGAGAAAGAGAGAGGAGAGAGAGGATAGAAAGAGCGAGATGGGGAGAAAGAGAAAGAAAGAAAGAAAGAAAGAGGAAGGGAAGAGAGGAGAGAGAGAGGCGGGGGAAGAGAGGAGAGAGAGAGTTAGTGAGAGTGGGGGTGGGGAGAGAGATAAGGGAAAAAGAGAAAAAGAGTGATGAGAGGGAGGGAAGAAAGAGGAAGGAGAAAGAGAGAGGTGAGAGAGAGAGAAAGATGAAGAAGACGAAAGGAGAGAGAAAGAACAACAGGAGAGGGTGAGAGAGAGAAAGAGCGCAAGAGAGAGGAGACAGAAGAAGAAGAAGAGAGACGGATGCACAGATGGACAGGAGAGGGGATAGAAGGATAAAGGAGTGAAAGAGAAAGAGAGAGAGTTACATTTTCAAGTTAAACTGCTTTATATTTTTTACAATGTGGGGAGACAAAAAGTTTCTTCACAAGAAATAGATTTTTATGGCCCAGTAAACACACATTTAACAAAAAAGTGAGTTCTAGTGTATTTTTATGGCTTGAGTTAAAAAAAAATTACATTTGAAGAGTTTGGGCCCAATTTATTATGGCGTGATGTCATCATTAAATCATCAAATTAGTCTGAAAACGGTGCCTTTTCCTGCCCACAGTTTGTCACGTAAACTTCGACTATAACAGTCCACGATAACAGCTGCTATGTGTGTCCTCCTCACACTCACATCAAAGACTCCGGGCCGGACTGAAGCTGGGACAGAATACACAAGAGGAGCCGGATCGTTAGGCCTGGTCTGGACTGGACTGGTCTGGGATCATACGGAGGAGGGTGTGGTGGTCCTGCACACAGACACGGTTTGTTTATTGGACACTGCTGGACATTCGTATGTAAACAGACACTTTCAGACTTTTGTGATGCTAAAGTGAAAACGCCCAACTCACTGAACAGTTTCTTACAACTTGACTTGACTTGACACCAAACGCAGATTAAGAGACAGATTTGCCGAACACAATACGCAATCAAAACAAAGAATGAAGTCTATCCAATCGCTAAACATTTCATGCTCTCTACACAGTGTAAAGTCAGCCACTTAAAAGTGATGGTGCTGGAAGTAATCCCCACAAACATTCGAGGCGGAGACAGAATCCGTAAACTTTATCAACGGGAAACCTTTTGGATCGATGCACTGCAAGCCACACAATTCCCTGGTTTAAATGATGAACTGGACTTCTCAGTCTTCCTCTAACTGTACACTCAGTTCCTAACGTATGTGATTTCTCAACCTCTCACACTTGGCTTTTTGGCCCTTTTTATAAAATGTGTGATAGATGTACAAGATGTGATTATAGATATATGATGTTCTTAGCTAAGGTTCATGACCTAATTAAAAAAGAAAATGCACAAAATCCATCACATTTCAATACTAATGTTAGATCTTCTGCTGGGTTTTTGGTCTTCTCGGAAATGTTTTTGGATTGTCTGGTCTTATCTATGTGTTTTGACAACTTTGCTTTGACAATCTGTTGTTCTAAACATGGGTATTATCTAGATGGTTCCCTTAATCATCTATGCACTATTGTAATGTATTGTTTGTTAATCATGTGACTGCAGCACATGACCGCTGTGTCCATTTAAAACACCTGTGTAATTTTCATGTTGCCTTGTTTGCCCTGACGAAGACCCGTAAGGGGTCGAAACGCGTCGGTATGTCCCTGCTTTATTAAAGGATTTTTATACTTTTGTACATCAGAGTGCCTCGGTTCCTCCTTCTCTCCTTGACTTGACTTTAGTTACCACTAGTTTGGCCTACATTATATGACAGAACTTACATTTTCTATAGTCAAACAAACTCAAAACTCTAGTCTAAGCTCAGTACTGACAAGAGAAGTGGGTTTGTGCAGCTAAACGGACCAAAAGTGACTTAAGACTCACAGTAAATAAGCTACAAATGTCGTCTGCATTGATTTGGGTTTTATTTAAAAGATTATATAAACCTGGAATCAACATTACACAATAAAAAAAAGGATGTATTTCAAGTCAATGGTTAAAGATCATTGTATTTAAGATTTCATTCCACATTTTACAATTTACATCCCAGTTATCCATATTTTAGGGTTTAACATGTATTTCCTGTTCATAAATGATGACATCACAGAGGGAAGATGATGTCACACTGTAAAATGTTGCTTATCAATAAATAGCCTTTTTTTTTGTTTTTAACAGACTAGAACCCGGTAATTTTTGTAGATTCTCGTCACATAAAAATGTGTTTCTAGTGTGATGTCATCAGTTTAAACCTCTGCTCTACTTTTTTTTTACATAAAACTGTACTTTTTAACAGGCGTTCAAACATTTCTTCACAAACTTGTTTTGTGCCGGAGATACAGAAGTGAGCTGGTGTCATCGAAGTGAGTTTGTTACGGTTGTAAACAGGACAAAATAGTTATATTTATTATCATAACCTTAACCGAAACCTTTTCCTAAACTTCTTCGTTCTCCTAAACTTAATGAACGTCCCTCTGGACAAGACCACTTCAGGGCCAGTTATTATAAATGTTGTATTGTTGTGTAAATAAAAAACTCTGAGTCTATATTGTTTTATATCAGCTCATCACTTTCATGTCCTGTGAAAATTATCATTTGTCATAAAAACTGATACTGATACTGATAATGAAAAGTCTTGTCTGGCTGCAAAATCAAGCATCTCAAAAGGTGGAGGTATTCCTGGTGGAGGCATGGAAAAACTAGGATAAAGTCAATAAAAAGTGTAACTTGATCAATAAAAAGTAGTGTAGTAGATAGGGATGCACGTTTTCAAAAATGTCTTTAACCGTTAGTTGGAGCTCTTCACGGTCAATAATCGGTTAACTGAACACATTAACACGGTACTTTTTTATTGCTGTTATTTTCACTGAAAGTGTTATAATTAGACACAGCAGCGCTATAATAGTGAACACAGAGCAGAGAGAAGCGACAGGCCTTTAAACTGGCACAACACGGCTGAATAGAAGCCTCTATAAACACTGTTTTAATGCACTGTTGCACTATGTATTATATAAAACTACTCTCAATTAAGGAGTCATGTTTTAAAGTTGATGCTAACGTTAGCTGCTTACCCTAGCTTGTCTTGAACAAGTAAAAACATCGATAGTTTCCCAGGCAAATTGAGTAGCCCATTCTGTTTTCTTCACCAACATAAAATCCAAGTGAATTAATCCTGCATGGTTGATATTTGTCCATAAACACTGCAGTGTCTCAGGTTTGCTCAGTCCTTCTGAGATAAACAATGTTTTTGTAGTTTTAGCGATCTTTTTTTCCTTCTCTGACAAACTCCAGAACTGTTCAGCGGCAGTTGGCGCCATCTGTTGGAGCAATTGAATATTTGTCAGTTAACTGGTGAAAGACGTCTCACTCGGTCAAGTCATTAGTTACGGTTAACTGGTTAATCGGTTAACCATGAACATCCCTAGAAGTAGATACATGTCGAGGGACCTCCTGGTACAGGTCTGTATCCAGATTCTCTTCACTGCACAATAAACAATATAGACAGAGAGAAATGTAGAAAAGTACAAGATGGTCTTGTCTTGATCAGTGTGGTCTTGATCAGTGTGGTCTTGACAACTAATCAACCAAATTAAGTGAAAATTAGAAGATTTAAGACAAATATAAACTCCAAAAGGCTTATTAGTTACAATTGTTCCTTGAGGTCTGTAGCATATTTCCTCACTCGGTGCAGGAGCTGTATTGACCACATTAACATATAAACTGGATATCGGACCAAAAACACGGCGCGTAACCTGACGAGCTTCTCTCCAGGACCGAGCCCATCATCAGCACGTTTAGACTGCACAATGTGAAACACTAAATTATGAATCAGCCCATCTCCACAGCTCCTCCTCTGACCGCCGCCGTCTTCAGGGATGAGCGCGCCCGAATGGTCCTGGCGCGCTGAAGTCACCGCGTGTGTGTGTGCGCGCGGATGGAAATGTATTCAAATGCAAGCAGAGCCGTTTCTCTGACACAAGCTGAAGCTCTGAGGCCGTTCGTGGTGAAGAGGAGGTGGGACGGACGCAAAGAATCCATCATTTAAAATAAAAAATCCAGCGCAAATAACCAGTTCAAGCATTTTTATGTGCTCACGCTGCAAAACATGGACTTTCTCGCTCTCACAATGCTTTAGCGCACGGTTAATATCCACACATACATTCATTTTTGGTTGTAGTTAAACTGGAGTGGACCGCCCAAGAACAGCCAATCAGAACACTGCTTTTGGCAAAAATGAGAAACACAAATAAATTGGTGGAATTTGCTTTCGGTACAGCATTGACAAAGAGCTCACATCTGTGTTGTCAGAACATTAGGACATACATGACAAAGGCATATTCACTTCATGGTTTGATTGAGTGTCCTTATGGCCAGGGTTGCCAGATTTTCAGAGAGCAACAAGCAACCTAGCCTTTGAAAAAAAGCCCAAAACAAGCGACTTCAAACCTTTAATAATAAGATAATTAAAATAATCAAATAATTCAACATTAAGAGTCACAGTAGAACGAAGGTTAATGGTTTTAAAATATTTTAACTAGTATTTGATCAATAATAAGGATTTTAAAGAGTGAAAATGTACTAAAAGTCTTTATTTCTGTCATTAGTGAGGACATTTTCTTAAATCAAATTTGAACTGCTAAAAATCCACTTGTTTATGACATCAAAGTGCCTCTCAGGAGCAAGCCCAAAAAAACGCAACCTGCAACTGTCAAGCTTCACAAGAGTTTCCTTCAGTTACATTTGTCCAGCTGCAGATTGATTGTCTGTTTACATGAGTCTGAAATCAGACTACAATCGGTCGGGACCACATGCACCAACTGGTTTTCCAAAAAAACGGTTTACGGCTCCTCAATAGGTCTGTCCAGGTTTACATGCGCTTTGGAAAACTGGTTTAAATCGGACTCGGCTAGTTATCCAGTTTTCCTGGCCTCCATGTAAACATTTTAATTTACAATTTAGAATTAAACTTAGACCAAATATGAAGAAATTACAGACTAAAGCGAAACCAAAATAGTAAAGCTGTAACTCAAACCAAACAAAACAACTTGATAAATTAAAACAAACACTAAGATGTGTCTCTACAGCGCTGGTTTGAATGATGAAAGTGTATTGTGAACACAACTGAGCCAGTTTAGAGAAAGACACTATGTTGTAACTTGGTTCCAAATCGAGCAACGTGTTCTCATGGATTTCGTAAAATAGCACGCCATGACAAATTGCGTGTCACGACGACGCCCTCTGCCTGTTTTGGCGTGCAATTACACGCTCGTTTTTTCCAGCGTGGTCTGGACACGCCTAGTGGTTGACGACAAACATGAGGTTTTTCAAGGGATTAATGGCTAAATTTAAGTCTGAAGTTACAACAATGGGTAAGTTTAGCTCTTAGGCTTGGAGTTGGTTAAGGTTAGGATTAGGATTTTGTTAGTTTTCATGAATAATAACACCTCTTAACATTCACCATTGAAATGAACTGGGACAGAAACGCGTCAAATACACACACACAAAATAGAAGTAGCGTTCATATGACACGCTGTTTACAATAGCGTGGTATTGACACACTTATCCATGAGAACAGGCTAAATCAAGCCGAGTCCGGTTCTGTTTGGTTTGTGAATGCAGACTAATGGGCTGGACAAACGACAGCGACCCTCATCAGAAGGTTTAAAATCAACTGCTGCGACTTGCGGCAGCTTCACAGATCTGATCCAGAGTCACACATTTGATTAGCTGGTCAGTCTAAGAAAATGCAGGTAGTATTAGCATTCAACTTTAATTCAAAGGTGAAACGCATTTAAAAAGCCACCAGAAGTTTGGACAAAATGACTAATTACTGTTTTTCTTTATTTTTTCTATAATAAGACAGTTGTAATAAGCTAGGTGCTCATTTACCTGACAGTTTCGGCCGCAGGACTTCCGCCTTTGTCAGAGGTGAGTCTGGTGTTGTGACGTCTCTCTAATAGAATCTTCCCAGACGTGGCCAGTTTGACAGATTTGTCAGACTGACCACGTCTGCCCCAGGCCTGGTGAAAGTCTCTGGAGAAGAGTGTCCCATGTGTGAGCCAAAGAAAAAGCTCCTTCGTCTCTGTTGATGGTCTTTGTGCCTCGCTTCCTGATCTCAACAGCTTCTCATATCCATCGTTTGTATTTGTGTTCTTCTTTTCCAACAATTTTTGCATTTTCCCAAGAAAAAATAAAGATAAACTTAAAAGAAGGCAGAATGAACCTTCCAAATATGACTGATTCTGTCGAAAGAAAAAGCTGACTCTGGGTTGTAAATGCAGCAGGTTTTATAATAAACAGATCCAAAGAATAGTTTCATGAGATGTAAAGTCTGGTCAAACTGGACACAGCTAGAGATTTAATTCATTATGCGCTGGGATTAAAACATTTTCAGCTTTCAGGACGGTGTCGCTGGCCTGCCTGTGCACGTCTGCGTTTTCACCTTTTCACCTTTTGTACAGACCAGAGATGGGCCGTAATCGAATCTAGACAAGTGGAAGAGGGCCGGACAGACAGTGATCATTGGTGGAACAAATTGTCATCACTGCAATTCAAATTCTTAAAAATAATAATAATAAATATACCAAAAAATGTAGTGGAAAATTGATTAATGCATTAATATGTGTATTTATGAAATTTACCAAGAGCACAACAGCTAAATCAATTAAGAAAATGTTTCGATGGCCTGATTAAAACTTGTCCCGGGCTGCATCTGTAGACTGTATTATAATATTCTAATTTAGTTGTTTTTTTAATGAGGCCCAGCTAAATCAAAATGATGTTGCAGTTGTGGTTCGTGTTTGGAGACGGGAGAATGATCTCATCTCTAATGTGAGAAGTGTCAGTAGTTTATTTGTTTATTTATTTATTTTCACCATGAACAGTTGTAATGTCTGAGATGTGTTTTCTTGTTCTGGTCTTGTGTGTTCAAGTGTGTTCATGCAGGAGCTGTGGTGCTGTGCTGCCACCTGCTGGACAAATGTTCATAAATGTGATTCATTAACAAAGAACAACAGTTAAAATACAGATTTCTCTTTTGTTTTAGTACAGACTTCTGTTTATTTTAAATTAATGGTTCAACTGTCAAATGCTTTAGTTACTTTTAGTCATTTTGTTTGTTTTTACAAAGTTCATGTTGTCTTTCATGTGCATTCATAGGTTTATGCAGGCCGACTGGTGAAACTCTCATTTCAAAATATTTGTTTGAAAAATCATTCTTTTTATACAAAATGTGACTTTTGTAAGTTTGGAGTAGATTGTTATTGTGCTTGTTTCACAGTTCAAACTTTTTAAGGAGAGTTAGAGTTTCTAATCATGTTACAACAGTGTCTCTCATTATTAGTTTATCTAAAGTCAGATTGATTCATGTAGCGTGTTGATGCTGATAATCAGAAAAGTCCTGTTTTCACCTCCCACCTATCCCCACCCACTTGTCTGTACTTGCAATTAAAGGGTTCCTGCACACCTTCAACAAAATTATAGACTTTTTAAGACCTTGCATAGCAAAGTTTAAGACCAGGTGCACATTTGAAAACATTATTTTTGTGACAAAAAATAAATATCTAATAAATAAAATTAATACAACTATATTATTTTATTATTGTTTTGTCATATGCATTATTTGCTCAGAAAATGACACATTTCAATTATTTATGACCAAAAATAACATTTGTAGATGGTTGTTCCTCTTTGATGCAGTTTACCTGTCACATGATCACAGACAGGTGCTGCTCCTGTCACATGATCACAGACAGGTGCTGCTCCTGTCACATGATCACAGACAGGTGCTGCTCCTGTCACATGATCACAGACAGGTGCTGCACCTGTCACATGATCACAGACAGGTGCTGCTCCTGTCACATGATCACAGACAGGTGCTGCTCCTGTCACATGATCACAGACAGGTGCTGCCCCTGTCACATGATCACAGACAGGTGCTGCTCCTGTCACATGATCACAGACAGGTGCTGCCCCTGTCACATGATCACAGACAGGTGCTGCACTGTCACATGATCACTGACAGGTGCTGCTCCTGTCACATGATCACAGACAGGTGCTGCTCCTGTCACATGATCACAGACAGGTGCTGCACCTGTCACATGATCACAAACAGGTGCTGCTCCTGTCACATGATCACAGACAGGTGCTGCACCTGTCTCTCCTTCACTGCGCTCATCTGCAGTGGCCAGCTTATGTGACCAGACGTCCTGAAATCCCAAATCCTGTCCTACGTGTCCTGAAACTCATCCAGCCCCGACTGACACCTGCAGATTCTGTGCTGCGTCATTACTCCAGGCTACACACATCCACATTTACACACACGCGTAAATGTAAATGGATGGATGGAACACAGCGGCTAACGCGGAAATAAGTGAAACGTTTTTTGTACACGCGGCGATTTAAAAGCCGATATTTTCACCACATGTACACAAACTATCGCACAACTTATATAAATAAAGATAATGTATGAAATGCACGCAGTGAAGCATGCGGACCATTATGCAGCATCTGCAGCGCTAGCGATGGTAAATCAGACATTTTCATTTTATCCATCTGCTCGAAATACAAGGTCTTAAAAAATCAGGATTGCAAGTGTAAGGTCAAATAGACAAATTCTTGCAACAAACATTAGTATTTTCTCAAACCTGTGGTTTATTAAAGTTCAATTTTACAACGAAGAGGCTGGGCTTATCTGTTTTTTACAGTGAACAAAATGTGAATTATTGATCTACTTATGCTGCAGTTTCTTCCTAAATGTACAGAAAAATCACAATAGGTCTCCTGTAAATGTTCACTGAATAGAATTTCAGTGCTTTCTCAGTTCGGAATGTGAAATTCAGTCGATTTAGCGCTGTAAAACTGATCCACATGTGACATTTGCTTTGAAAAATACAAATTTAAAGTTCTGAATTTGTACAGCTGAATTTGAGGGACTTGTAGATCTGAAAATGTAAAACTGGTTAAAAGATTGAACGCTCTGCTCTATGATCCACAGTGTGTTTGTGTTTCTGTTGTTTGTGAGTGAAAGGGTTAAAGTCAGAGCAGATGTTTGTGACGCGTCCTGCAGAATTCCTCCTCCACACACACACACACACACACACTCACTCACAGAAGATTCATGTCCCGGAGCAGTGTTCAAACATGTCTGTGCCTCCAGCCGAGCTCCAGCCTCGTTCAGACACAGAGTTTACTCCAAGGCCAGAGACTTCTGCTCAACACCAGAGACTTCTGCTCAACACCAGAGACTTCTGCTCAACACCAGAGACTTCTGCTCAACACCAGAGACTTCTGCTCAACACCAGAGACTTCTGCTTAACACCAGAGACTTCTGCTTAACACCAGAGACTTCTGCTCAACACCAGAGACTTCTGCTCAACACCAGAGACTTGACACAGGACCAGGACAGAACCAGAGAGAAGGTGTTTACTTATGACAACGACCATGTTAAAGGAGACTTGTTGTCACGTGGGGGTAATCAAAAGAAAGATCCAAAGTGCAAAACTGCAAAAAAAAAGTGTTTTAGTGTACAAAATAGAACTCAAAAACACAGCACAAAATTACATAGGAAGACATGACTTGGACAAGACAAAGACAATGGACCGACAGAGGACTATGAGAAACATGTATAAATACATTTGAAAACAGAACAGGTGAAGCACATTAGGGCGGGGCAGACAATTAACAGACAGGAAGTGAAAACTCACAAAATAAACACATACACAAAATTTCAAAATAAAAGTAAACAGGATCCATGACACTTGTTTTTTAATGTACCGTACTTTCCACACTAATGAGCGCTCCTGAGTTTATTTAAAGTTGACCTATAGTGTTTTTTCCAACTATTTAGTAAGAAACTAGAACATGTGCAGATCAGTAATTTAACTTTGGTTCATTGTAAAACACAAAATTGATCTAAAACAGCTTGAAAATAGAAACAGCTCTACTGACTTCCTGTTCAAACTGCAGAACTGATAAGCCCCGCCTCTTCTGTTTAAATTTAACTGTAAGAAGCAACAGATTTTAAATAACACATTATTATTAGAACAAAGCCCTTCTACGTTTTGTATGATTGGGAAGTGTCTCTGGGACAGTATTGAACCATATAAGCTTCACTTTGAGTATTAATATTTTGAATTATAACAAGTAAACACAGACAAGTGGGAGGGGATAGGTGGTAGGTGAGAACAGGGATTTCTGAACACTTGAGCTGCAGCTGAAGAACAATACAAGATCACTCCAACATGCATGAATCAATTCACATATAATTTTGAATAAACTAATGATGAAGGAAGGCCATTATAACAAGGTAAAAACTTAGAAAAGTGAATTTGACATAATAGGTTCTCTTTAAGTTACAGAATTCTCAGGTTTTGGAAAGATTTCATGAGTGTAACAAATGTTATGTAATAGTATAGCAGTTTTTATTATTTAAAATGGCTATTGTATTAAAGGTTGTATGGAGAATTTAAAAAAAATGTTTGTTGTCTGTCTTGGTCAAAAACAGTTGCATAGATTTGTAACAGCCTTGTACTTATGCTAAACAAAAAAAGAATTATAAAAATATATAAAGTGTGGACATGATGAAGCCAGTAAAACATTGACCAATAGAAAACGAGGTACCTTGTTATTTATTGGCCTGTTAACCTGTCAAGCAAACCCTCAGTGTTCCTAAGTAACTCATTGGCCCAGTTGCAGTGAAGGGCGTGGCCCTGGGAGGAGAAACACATGTGCATCGTTTGAAAAAACTGCAAGCAGCTGTTGGATTTGAAAAATCCTCCATACAACCTTTAATTTCATAGTAATAAAAATTAATAAATGGATGTTTTTATTGTTTCACTAAAGAAAAAAATCATGTTGTCAAAGTTTGTCAAAGACATTCATTCATATTTTAGAGATGTTCTATGACCATAAATGTGATGCTTCAGATTATCATTTTGCTCAAAATCAGAACATATCATTATAAAATAATTCAAATGTAATGTTCTAATACAGTGACAACTTACCCTGGTACTGAGGTAAGTTGTCACAAGGTCACAGTGTCTGTTAAACTGCTTGTGTGTCTTTACTGGAGTTTCCCATAAAAATGACATGAATAGACATTTTGAAGCCAAGGCATGTCTCTCGTTTACTTTTTATTAGAGTTTGACATACAGATCCAAAGATATGGGCAAGAATCTCAAAAGTGTGACAACAAGCCCCGGTCTCCCTACATTATTGTGCTTATTGGAGAACAGACTTCCAGCTCGTTGGGCTTGAATATTGCATCTTTTATATAAAAACAAAATTCTCAGATTTCTTCTCCAAAAGGTTTGAACTAAAAGTTGCAGTTGGTTTTATTGAGCTGGATATTTTTTACACTAGAACAGTTTTAAATAGTGTGTGTATGTGTTATTGACTTGTGCTAATAATTTAGACACCCATTTAACATTTATCTTCAGTCGTACATTCACTTTGATGTGTGTTGTCTCTGGGCCGTTGTGTTTGTCCAGAACACACACACACACACACACACACAGGAGGAGTTGAGACAGATGCAGTGTGTGATTCACAGCAGGAGTCTCTCTCTGTGTCGTCGTTCAGTCAAAGAAAACTCAGCTCTGATATTCACGACCCTCCTCCTCCTCGGACGTCTGTGTGGCCCCGCCTCAGCGACAATACACAAGAGTTAGTCTGGATTCACACTGGACTTTAGAAGATTAAACTGGGTCACACGGGTTACAGTAAAAGTGAGTGATAATAGAGAGGGTCTAAGTACTTTATGATGCTCTGGGTCAAAGCTCTCTTCCTCTTTATTGTAGAGTTCAGAGTAAAAGGTATGTGATGCTCTGATTTCACTGTTCACTGGCAAAGCGCTCAGCATCACTCTAAACACTTTGTTTGCTTTAAGGCAGAGGTGTGTGAATATTTAAACCCAGAACAGTAGTGGAGGGTCAGACTGTCAATATACTTACTGAAAACACATCTCTTTGACAGAACATTGAAAACCAGCATAAATCAAAAGTTGGTTCTAGCAAAACAAACTTGTAACTAGGGCGGAGCGATATGGCAAAAAAAAAAAGTATCACGATTTTCTTGGAGCCAGATTCCAATTTTGATTTTATCACGATTTATCAGTCAATCAATCAATCAACCTTTATTTATATTTATTTTATTATTTATTTATTTGACAGGGACAATGCAATCAAACATAGTTACAGGCAAAGCATGCAGCTGATGCGACGCATATAGAGTGTAGAGCTACTGCTAATTTTCAACTCCTGTCCCTGGTTGGGCTTTTCCCTACAGATAAAATATAACAATAAAATGTGAATATTTACAACAGTGCAGTCTCATATTTAACACACTCAACACTCTCACATAAACACGCTACAATCTTTACAAATGGGCACAGCTTTGATTCATTTTAGCCAAACCTTGAGCTTTGTGGTGAACAACTTTAGCTCTGATCTGCTCTTGAGTTCAGTGGGAAGTGAGTTCTACAGATTACCATATTTACAAGAAAAAGCAGACTGTCCGAATCAGAGTTGCCAAGTCCGCTTTTTTATAGCAACTTTGGGCTTCTTTTTTTGGAAAGTCGCTTGTGAATTTTGACGGTCGCGGGTTGCGGTTTTTGGGCTTGTTCCTGAGAGGCATTTGACGTCACAAACAAGAGCATTTATAGCGGTTTTTTGTTGATTTAAGAAAATATACTCACTAATGACAGAAAATATAGATTTTTTGCATGTTATCACGCTTTAAATCATTTATGAATTATCAAATACTATTTAAAATGTGTCAAAATCATTAACCTTTGTTCTGCTGTGACACATAAAGTTGAATTAGTTGATTATTTAATTACTTTTTGTTGAAGGGCTGAGGTTGCTTGTTTTGGGCTTTTTTTCAAAGGCTAGGTTGCTTGTAGCTCTCTGAAAATCTGGCAACCCTGGTCCGAATGTGGTTCTGCGGTGTGGGATTGCACAGTGTTACTTGCTTGCTTCTAGGACTCTGCTGCTGGTTTGTCTTTGAACAAATGTACGTAGTGGCTCTGGTGCTAGATTGTTCATACATTTGAAAAGAAGTTAAGAGAGTATAATTTGGCAAAGCTCTCAAAACTTAGCAAATTATACTTCTTAAGTATATTGCAGTGATGATACCGAATTGTTTTTTATCCATAATTTTAATTGCTTGATTGTAAAATGAACCAATGCTCCTGATGACAGAGGTTACAACACTTAAGTGACCAAAGTGTTTTCCAAATACAAAAACAAAGCATAAAAACAATACATCTAAAACAGCAAATCATGTCACGACATTTACAGTGTTGAAAGCCAGTCTGAATAAATGTGTTTTAAGTCTGGATTTAAAAAGGTCCAGATCTGTGATCAGGCTCATGTCAGGAGGCAGTCACTGCGGTTACATGATCAGGGAAATCAGACTAGGCTAGAAAACCGGACTCTACTTGGTTTTCCCCTCAAACCGGTTGGACCAGTTTTTGCTCCTGTTTACATGCACAGGAGTAAACCGATTACCCTGGAGAGACTGGTCCTGCTGTGTCAGACTCACTACTGCATGATTGAGGCTGTAATTTGTTGAATTATTTTAACATTGTTAATGTTGTTATTTTTATAACTGTTTGTAATACCCTTTGTTAAATTACTCACAGTTTTTTCTGGAACATGTAGGACTGTTTTTAACTTTTAGAACAGTGTTAAACATGGAGTTAAATGTGAGATTGGTGTGTCACTTTGTGCAAGGCACTTATAGTTCAAAAATTCTTAATTTATTGTTGGAATGTGCAGTGGGCAGTGGTTGTGAGCATGCTCAGTTACATTTGTCCAGCTGCAGACCGATTGTCTGTTTACATGAGTCTGAAATCAGACTACAATCGGTCGGGACCACGTGCGCCAACTGGTTTTCCGAAAACCGGTTTACAGCTCCTCAAAAGGGCTGCCCGGGTTTACATGAGCTTTGGAAAACCAGTTTAAATCAGACTAGGCTAGTTATCCAGTTTTCCTGCCCTCCATGTAAACGCCCTGAGTGTGATCCACAGTCTGGGACCAGCCACAGAGAAAGCTCCATCAGCCCAGTGTTTGAGCCTGGCTCTGGGAACTTCCAACAAAAGTTGATTCGGTCGAACTTACGACACCGGCTGATAGAAGCTCTCGGTCATGGTAAGTAGGCGCAAGGCATTAAGGCTTCTTAAAACACAAAGAATTTACTCTTTAACAACACACTACACTCTATAAAGGTACTGGAAGCCACCTCGGACTATCCACCGCAACAGAATATATATATAATAATTTTTGAGAAGTGTGGTGCATTGGCTAATAGCATTCTCAGTGTAGTGAATAACGTGCTAAGTGGCCTATTAAAAATTATAGATTGTTAATGAAAAAGTTTATTTATGATTAACGTAGCATTTATTTATTTTCGAGCTTAGTGAACTATGCGGCTTACATTGGCCACAGTGTTGCCACTAGCGTCGGTCACGCATAGTGTGTCCGAGAGTTGGTAGAGCGTGTGGGGATTAACTGTCTAGAATATATAGATATAGAATATATATATTATTATGCGATTGTAATCTGGTTTGTGACAATTCCTGTCCGTCCTCAATGGACTGATGGGTGGCATTCCACGTTGAAGACAGTGTGGTGTTCAATTGTTATGGTGTGTGAAAGATTTTCACTCGTGAACTTGAGTATGCGGTGTCGCAGCATGGAATTTACACCTGGATAGAGGAGATAAGAGATATAGACACTGCTAGCTCAAGTGATTTTTATGCGCCACATCTACACATCTAACTTTTACCTCGATATATACTCTAGGCGCCGCCCTACTGTTCCCTAGCCGCTCCCGTTACCTCATCAGGACCAGTTCTATGCGGTCCGGGTAAAGCCACACACTTGCACAGCTTCCAGAGTGTTTTTGGACACCGGCCGGTGGTAGTCTCACTTCAAAGTTTAACTCTGTAGATTTTTGGGCAGAAGTGTGACAGATGTTTGTGTTTTTGTCAGAGCGAACATGAGGGCGTGCCACGTTCCCCTCCAGCAGCAGCAGAGACGTCCCAACAGCAGCAGAGCCGGTGCGTGACAATGACCCTGAGAAGACGCAGACCTGTGGAAGTCTTTTCATCAGGTCGGGACGGAGATGATCATCAACACACACGCAAGTACAGTCCACAATAAAACACTCTCGTTTCTCTTTACTCTCTTTTTATTCATGCTCTCTGTCGTGTTCTTCTCTTATTATATTTCTTCTTTCTTGCCTCCGCTTGGCATTTGTCCTGTTTTGGCAGCTCTGATCTTCTTTTCCTCTTCCTATTGTGCGTCTTGTCACTCTGCTCATATCTATTTCTGTGTCATCTCATTTCTTCTCTCTCTACTTCCTCTCCTCCTCATTTGTCTCTCTCACTTACTCTATCATGCGCCTGCTCCTATCTCTATCCTCTCTCTTATGCTAACTCTTTCTCCTCTATATACTCTGTTCTCTGTTAGTCATTCTGCTCTTCCTTGTTCTTCTCTCTCTGTTCATGTTTTTTTTCTTTGTCTTCTTCTTGTTTTCTTTCTTTCGTCGTGTTCTCTTGTCTCGCACTCTGTTTCTTTCTTCTTTATCTCTTCTCGGGTTTATGTTGCTGTTCTGTGTATTTTATGCTATTTTTTTCCTGTTTTCTTCTTTACTCTCTGTGTTTGCTCTTCTTACATCACAGTTTCCTTTTCGTTTCTGCCTTTTCTATACTGTCCATTTTTTATGTCTTTCATATTTCTTTCTATGTCTCTCCTCTCTTTCTCCTCTCAGTGATTTCATTTCCTCTTACTTGTCATTTCTTCTCTCTCTCTTTCCCCTCTCATTTTTGTGGGTTCTTTCTTCTTTCTTGCTAACTCTTTTCCCTCTTGTTTCCTTTCTCTCCTTTTCTTTTTCTTCACATGTCTCTCCTCTCTTTTCTTTGTTTATCTTCTTTCTTCTATTCCTCCCCTCCCTCTCTCTCTTTCTCTCTTCTTCGTTTCTCTTCCTTCTTTTGCTCTCTCTCTCTCTCTTCTCTTGTTCACACTCTCTTTCCTCTCCTGTCTTTTTCTTCTCTTCTTCTCCCTTTCTTCTTTTCGGACTGTCATATACTTTTCTGCTTAGCTCATTTCTCTTCTCTTTCTCTCTTCTCCTTCTTTTTTTCTCTCTTCTCTCTTCTTCTCTCTTTCTCACTTAAATTGTGTCAACGCTTACTTAATACCTTTAACTGTAAACCTTCAACTTAAAACTTTTTACAGGTGATTAATCAGCCCATGTACTTTGCTTGACTGCAGCATTGGTCACCGTCCTGTCCTTATCCACTTGTGTGTCCTGTCTGTCCGTGTGTGTGTTCCTGTCCTGTCGTGTGTCCCCTGTCTGTCCGTGGAACTCTTGCCCTGTCCTTTGTCTCGATCCGCAGTACTGCACACGAGTGTGTGTGTCCAGGCGGATGTTTCTCAACTGAGGTCAGTCTGTCCGGGCTCAGCGTTCTCCACACTACGTGGTGATTGGTGGAATCGGTCTCTGGTGGACAGTTCAAGTACAAGGTCAGTGTCCTGTGTTTCCTGTGTTTTGTGTCCTACCTCTGTCCTGTGTCCTCGTCTGTGTCTGTGTCTGTGTTGTCTGGGAGTGTCTGTGTACTGAGACAGGGTGCGCAGGAGTTCAGTTCCAAAGGCTGTTCTGTTCTTTTCTTTTTCTTGGTTTCTTTTTGTCTTATTGTCGTTTCTCTATTTTTTCTTTCCGTCAGTTCTTTCTCTCTACTCTCTTCTTTTCTCCCTCCTCTTTTTTGTTCTCTTTTCCTTTCCTTTCCTTCCTTCTATCTTTATTTCTTTCTTCCGCCTCTTCTTTCTTCATGCTCTCTCTTCTCTTCCCCTCATCTTCTTATCTTTCTCCTCTCTCTCTTTCCCTTTCTCTTCCCTCTCTCTTTCTCCCCTCTTCTTTCCCTTTGTCTCTCCTCTGTTTTTATCTCTTGTCTTCCTTCTTCTTTCTTCTCTCTTCTTTCTCCTACCCTCTCTCCTTTCTTCCTCCCTCTCCTCTTTCTCTTCCTCTCTCTCTCTTTCTCCCTCTCTCTCCTTTCTCCTCTCTTCTTCTTTTTTCTCTCCGCCCTTCTCTCTCTCTTCCTCACTCTCTCTCTTCTCTCTTCTCTCCTCTCTTTCGTTCTTCCTCTCCCTCTCTCTTCCTTCGCCCTCTCTCTATTCTCTCGTCTCTCTCCTCCTCTCTCTTCTCCTCTTTCCTCTCTTGCTCTCTCCTCTTCTTCTTTCCCTCTCTCCCTCTCCTCTCCTCTCTTTCTCTTCAGCGTTGAGCTCCTTTGCCCCAGCAGCAGGAGGTTCCAGTTTCAAAGCCCTGTCTCTCTACCTGGCTTTTCCTGTTTGTTCATCTCGGCTGAGCCGTTAGCATTGAGCGCTTACTTAGCATTAGCGCTACATTAGCATGAGTCATTTTCACTCATTAAAGCGGTCGTTCTCTCTCAACGGCCATTTCGTCTGCCAGTCTCTCTAGCACAGCCGATAACAATACAGACGCACGTCCATGGGAAACGATAGTCGACGGACTTCCAATCGGATCTTAAGGTGGACAGCGCATCTTGTACAAAAACAATTATCGTTTACAATCGACACTCTCTTCATAAGCTCAAAGATTTAGCATTGACAGTTTTTATTTCGGTTGCCAATTATGGTCGATAAGCTTTTTTACAACAACAAGTAGGAAGGATAGGACACCCGAGCTCGCCAATCGAGACGCAGCATTAGGTTTGATTCTGAAACTAAGCTACTTAATTTTAATTCCAGACAGTATCCAGTGGTATCATATTTTCCCCCGAATTGTGTCATTTTCCTTCATTTACAACTAAAAGTTAGTCGCCCTGCATCGACCACAGGCACTTATTTTAGATCAATGGCCTTATTAAATACTGCACTGTCAAATGGCACTTTCAAAGTTACTCATTCCAACTCCTTAAAGCCAGCGGTATTCACCTTTTTACTATTCGTAATCTTGTGTTTTCACTACAACGATCTGTGAAATGGCAGCTCTTTGTAAAAGAATTAAATAAAAATCGCGGGAACTCGGTATGTTTGAATTGAATAATAAAGTATTTTGTTCTTGATCAGGAGCCCGGATGAGCTCTCTGTTTTGGCTGAGCTTGGCTGGTC